>OW443307.2:16831261-17431261 GCA_937001585.2 Brachylomia viminalis | reverse complement strand
CACGGACAACCTCTCATTAGTAATTACAGATAAGCTTAGTACTGCTGAGTGCACACGACATCATGAGGGCGGTTTGTTGTAGAGCAAGAACATTGCAATTAAGTTCTCTAGTAATTTGTTAATGTGAGCAGTAACGAGCAATAACTTGCTCGACTACCTTTCCAAGTAGTAGTGGTAGTTAAGAAAACATTTAATTCGGATAAATTTTAAATACAGTACAGCTAAACTAATATTATAAATACAAAAGATTTGATTTTTTGTATGTTTCTATGTTTGTTCGTTACGTTTTCACGCTGAAACGGCTTAACAGATTTAAATGAAATTTGGCACATGGGTAGACTATGACCTGGATTAGGACATAGAATACGTTTAATCCCGATGTTCCCATGGATTCGAGACTTATGTGGGTGAAATAGTAGGGCGCAGCTAGTATTAAATAAATAAAGTAGTAAATATTTCATCTAAATTATCATTATCTTGTACCCAGGTGGAGGTACGTCATTGCGAAATTCTAGTATGAAACCTCTAACAAAGTCAAACTTTCTAGTAAACTTTGAATAAATTTGCAACAAAAAGATGCGCAGCACTTTGTCTTTGCCATTCAAAATCGAATTACAAACAGATAATCACAGGGAAGTATTTTAAGGGTATTTAATTACGTTTAGGGAAACCCGAATCTTATTGAATTAATTCAGAGGTTACTCGGGAAGGGAATTTCCATTTACTCGCCATCTGCTGATTACCGAAGCTCCGGATATCATCGAAGTCGATCAATGGAGTATTAATTTACAAATACCGACTCGATCCGGCTAACAGGGTATGTGTTAAATATTGGCATATACTCGTATTTTAGGAACACTTCTGATTGGTGATTTCGATTGAACTTCGTTTATTTAAAAAAAAATTACTTCCGCGCCAAATATCGCAATAATTTCCGAAAACAAAAAGTATTTATTATTCACATTTACTGCTTTAGGGACTACCCTAAAGCAGTAATAGTGAAAAAAAGTGTAAATGAAGGTCTTTAGTTCACTAGTAGGTACTAACCTACTAGAGAACTAAAGACCTTAATTTACACTTTTTTTCATTTCATTGTGGACCCCTCTTTGATGTTGGTTCAGGAAAAGTAAAATAGAAAATGCGACTGTGCAATCTTTTCCATATTGCTATCGGCTCTTAGCCAAAGGATTCGATGCTAGAAACTTTTTCAATATGCTACTAGTACAATAATATTGATGGCGAACCTCCCCTTATTTCTTATTAGGTATTAACGTAGCCACTCTCAACGTTAGCTTCCGACGATTTCAGTGTAAAAAGCGCATTATAATTTAAACACACGCTGCAAACTGTACTGTGAGGTTATTACTGTTACTGTCCTAGTTATTTATGTACGCGAAGAAAAGCCAATGGTTGTATGCAAGTAATACCTACATATGTGTGACCAGTTGGACGCGCACCAAACACATCGCCTTAAATCGAGGATCGAACTGGAAAGTTCAAGTAAACTGCAATAGGATTTAGTTCTTCTATCAGCGACATTGAATCGACAGGAAATTGGTGGCAAAATTTATGAGGATGGTTGGTCGACTGGATGGTCGCCTTCCTGTAGTTACGACAACTTACAACGACATCTTCTCACCTGCAATCCTAGAAACGAAACAGGGATGGGCAGTAAGTGTTATTCTACGTTTTCAGTTTAATGTCAAGCATTTTTTTGTAAGCTCAGTTATTTCAGACCTATTAGCACAAATGTTGGATTGAGCATCTCTACTTAGTCAGCGATTTGAACGCATCTAAGAAGATGGTTGAAAAAACTACGGCTAATCAGAAGGGCAACCAAATCGTTTACGCATTGGTGTTGTTTCCGTCGTGGATTCGACTAACAGACCGGACGGGTGCTGTGGGCTTGAGGACAACTCGTGGCAAATAAGTTTGGTAAGTGATGAAAAATGTTCAATGGCAATTATTTTGGCGTCGAATTAAAAGTTGCTGTGGCTTCGCTATACAAGCTACTCTATAACCAAGGTGCGTCTGCGGGGTACGTACCTACATATTATAATAATAGTCCTCCAGACCGAACTTCGGCCATGGCGGCCAATATAAGCGGAGACTAGCCTTCGGTGCAGGAGATAATATATACGAGTATAGTACACAACATTGAACCGACACTAACCAAAATGCTAACATTTAGCCGCATCTCGTTGTGCTCAATGCTAATTCTTACTTAGATAAGAAAAACGTTGAGCAGTATAATGAGGTCACAGCTCGGTCCGTATTGAAGCATCAAGGTCAGTTCATTATCTTAATGAAAGATCCTCCGAAATAACTCTACTTTTCTTTGGGCACATTCATTTCTTGAGGCAATAGCCAGGTTAGCGCGCGAAATTCTAATTTTCAGCCCAGTATCACATTGCATGTTGATCAATTATGATTCACGACCGTAACAAATGCGTAAACACAGCTCCCATGTGAAGCCTCTTATATTTCCCAAGAGGAGCCGGAGTTAAAAGTTTTTTTAAGAAGTGGTTTAGGTTATATTATAAAAAAAAACAATCTTGGCCCCGCGTATCGCACTAGGTACAGTTTGAGCCGTGTCTCAATAACGTGAGTGTGAGCGGCGCTGAGTCGCTCGAGGCGGCCGGAGATCAAAAAGACGACGCAAGCCACAGTTATAACTACAAGCTCTTTAGTTTGAGCAACTTAAGTCTGGTTAACAGTAATAGTACATTACTGCAGCGCCTAGCAAAAGAGGCATTGATGGACGAACTTGTAAATGTGGGCCGAGGCGAAGCCGAGGCATCCATCGATGCCTAGGCATCGAGGATCGAGGAGGTCTAGGATCGAGGCATTAGTCCATCAATGCCTAGTTGTGGCCAAGGCTTGGTATAGTACTTTTCTCAAATAATGCGCGGAAGTTAAAAAATAAATAAAAAGTATCACTTTTGAAAATCAATGACGCACAACGAACAACAATAAGTTTCCCGCGTTAAAGTGTTCATTTGTTTTTTTTTTTTTCAATAAACAGCTTTTTATTTGCAAGCCAGTTCTAAATTTAAATAAAACCTTTGATAAGCCTTTACCTTTACCTTAGTTCTATTTTTAAATTACACGATAGATTTATGAGTTTATTATGTAATTTATTTGGCCGCTAAACCACGACAGATATGGATTTTCATACAACTTTTGACGGCCGCTGCTCGCATATAGTTGGCCAGTACAGCAATTTCGATTTATCTTGAAGAAAGTTGTCAAAATAATACTCAATATTCCAAGCATGTTTGAGAGATAATAATTTAGAAGCACTTGAGGTCAGTGCAAGGAGAAGATAAAGAGAGTCTTTGCATCGTCATTGGTATTTAGTCGCCTTCTCAACATAATCAAGAAAAGTAGGTAAGGCCATCATAGTGGCAAATGCTCTTAACATCTAAAATTATGTATCACAACATACTACTAAAACGGTAGAACATGTTGAATAATAGAGTGGCTCTCAGAGGACTACACACAGTACTGCCTACATCATGTAAAGGGTCAAAATTTGAAACATTAAGAAACAACCCGACTGGTTAGACCACGAGTAAATAAGCTCATGAGAAGCCGTACTGTATGTTAATGTTATGAATTACAGTTTGAACGATTACCTACATTTAAATTAATGGTTTGTACCGTTGCTACGCCGTAGTAAGCCTACGCGGCCGCGACGTGAGCTACGCTGTCGTAGCACAAACATTTCATAGCCAAGAGTGACTCAATATTTTGATAATTAATTTTGTATTGAACTTGTAATGTGATTTTCCAAGATTTTGATATCCGTATGGATATTTAAAAGAGTTAAAATATATATTTCCATAATGAGCGATTTTTTTTCTTTGCACTCGTCGCCGTCGCCCGATCGTATGTTGTGTCGTTTGATATTTCACAGAGCACAAATTGTTTGAAAATCGGATAAAACTATCAAGTCTCAAGACATGCATTACGCATCAAGTTTATTTATTTATTTATTATTTATTTATTTATTAAAACTTTATGCACAAGTAACAACTGTACAAAGGCGGACTTAATGCCTTGGGCATTTTCTACCAGTCTACCTTAGGGTGATGCAGAGACAATACGTAGTAGGTGCAAAAATAACTTAGAAAATATTTATAACTAAAAAAAAAATAATAAGAATAAATACATATATACATACATACAACAAAAAAATAAACTAAAAACATTATTAAGTTTACTTTAGCAAAACAATCTGTTCACCTTCGATTCTGAAATAAACAGTTTTCTTTTAAATGTTCTATTTCAGCAAGAGATTTTTGTACAGTAAGTTAGTTTCTACATAATTATTTTTTTTTATGAATTTTGAAAACCTTCACATGGTTTGAAATAAGTGCTTCATGTTAGATCAAATAGAGGAGTTTTATACGATGCTAACATTTTGTTAGAAAAGTTTATAAAAATTAAAGTTTGCCATTTAGACTCGCCGAAATTACACAACGCGCAACCAGAAATAGCTTTTACTTTTAAAACCTCATTTGCTACAGAACGTTTCGAACTAATTCAATTTAGTAAACGATTTTAACAAGGATTATTCCAAATTCAAATTACTTATATGCAATTCGTGTCAAAAAGTTTGTTTTGAAGAAACTGTTTGCTGTACTTTTAAATATAAGTGCAACTAATATTTAAACGTACGTTTTATATGAGTGCACTGCACTATATGTATAAAAAGAAAGAAAGAAAAATATTTTATTTGGGACACGCACAGGAAATAATAAAAGAAAATAAAATAAAAAAAAGAACAAAATAATGAAAACTATAAAAAAAAGAATAAAGAGAAGACCTGTGCGAGGCCAAAAAGGCTCCTATCTCAGCATGATGCTGCGACATTTGACGTAATGTAGCAAACAGTTTAATAACCCGGAGTTAAAATAGCTGATGTTTGATGGATTACTTACCCTAAAAAAGTTTTTTTTTTGTCGTTAGCATTAAAAGTGAGCGCGAATTTTTATGCTTTTGAGCAGTTCGAAATGTATTCGCGGCCAGAAAATAAAAAAAATATGTTACTTTTGTTTAGAAATTCCTAAAAAAATTTTAATGTGTGTGGTTTTCAAACCTTTTATTTTCATACCGTCGTTATGAAGTATCATCAGGGTTCCGTACCCAAAGGGCACCATTGTCTACCCGTCCGTCCGTCCGTCTTCACAGGGCTGTATCTTTTGAACCGTAATAGGTACTACCTATTACGGTTCAAAAGATACAGCCCTGTTTAAATATCTACCTATTAGGTAGATATTTAAAATTTTCACAGAATGTGTACTACTTTGGCGGCTTTGACAACAAATGATCAAAATCAAATAAAGGTAAAACTTTAAGGGGTCCCCATAAAATAAACGTTTTCTTTTCAAACTAAAGTTTTTTTTTAATATAAATAGTGTTAAATATTGTACTGTGGTACGGGTGCATGCGAGTCCGACTAGCACTTGGCCGCTTTTTTATTAACAATCTTAGCACGACAGGTGAGGAACATTCATGAAAACGATACTCATTTGATGATCAGCGACTCGTTATAATGTATACACGGTGACATTTGAATCACAGTTTTGCTAGAACAAACGTTGTTTAGACCATGGTCTACTACCATCCTACAGCATCAAATATGTTATTAAAACAATCTAATCTAGGAGTTCTCAAATTAGTCTTATGTTGCTCAAACGTGTAATAATGTTTGAAACATTAACCGTAACTTCAAAGTACTCATCACGGTAGCGATATTGCATTCAAGACGCGAGCGCCGCGCGGCGCGGCCGCAGTGTCTGTGTTGTAGGGCGTAACGATAATCCCGACATTTTTAACACTGCCTTTTTTGTGTTTTTTTAGAAAACCAATGACGTTTTTATTTTCTATTGGAAGCTATAGAATGGTTGTAGACCATGGTCTGAACAACGTTTGTTCTAACAAAACTGTGATTCAAATGTCACCGTGTATAATGTGATTAAGTATTTTTCTTTCACACATGCTTTTAACATTTCTAAATGTTTCGATCTTTGAGAAATATATAAAATTAGATGAGAAAATAAGGCCACTCAAGCAGCTGCAACAGCTAACTTTCCACCTGTTCGAGTTTTAATCTAACACTCAGCGAAAATCCATAATTGTATAGAACGCAAATATGCACATTCGCTCGTTCACCAAAATGTGGCCCAGTTCGCGTTTAGATCTCATTAGAGACACCACGTTTTCAAAACCATTACCATTTTGTCAATAAGTTAGTTATTATAGTTTACCATTTTCTAGCATTTCTTGTAACTAAGTGTTATAGTGATTCAATATAGCAATTTCCCTTGTAATTCGAGACTTTAACTTTTACCATATGATTATACCATATCCTATCAATACGAGAAAGGTGTGTAAGGTCACCATAGCGCCGAGCACTACTTTATACATTACCCATCTAAATACAACGGAACAGGTATCTACAATTTATTACAACAGCTTAATAAACTGGACCATTTGCATTCTGCTTCCTTCTTCAAAAGCTCCATAAAATGTACCGCAATAATAAATAAAATGGAAAACAAAGTAACTTCGCGAGGTAGTGAACGTTACAACCGAAGGGTCCTCCCGGTAAGTTATGTCTTCCTGAAAACAATTTATGTACCGAAAGGGATCAGAATATTATCATAGCAAGGTGTTAAAGATGTGACGACATTATGAATATTTATGTTTGTTTGTTATGTTTTTTTTATTTTATGATAAATAAGACGAATGGGCTATGTTTTTAATTTTATATTATAGAGAGCCCATGTGAGCCCAAATTATAACATGGTAACATTATATGTCTTTTCTGACGGTTGTATGTGGTATATTAGGAATTATTATTTTATTATAAGTAATTAGAATTTTATTGTTATTATTTTATTTTTTACAGTTTAATTCCCTACATGTACTTCTCAAAGTTTCACGAAGCATTTTAGTTCTATAATAACTTCTTCAAACGTAAATTTTTAACAAAAAACATATATTATTTTTCACGGCACCTGTCGCACTATGTCAAATTATGCAATGTCATGCAAACCTGACCTAAAGTAAGTCATTAAAGCCTTGGGATCTAGCCGGGCATAAATACTGTATTGAATTTCATTATGTCCCGCTGGTGAATGTGATTTGAATTTGGAACATTGAAACCTCAAGTAAAAATCGCATACAATCATTTCCCATAGTACATACTAATCCCGTGCGCTTACTATTGAGAAATGCACAAAAAAAAATGTTCGGAAATCGAACTGGCCACCGAGAGAAGAATAAAAAAAAAATCGAACAGAAATAAAAAAGGCGCGGTTACTACATATCGACCGTATGCTGCCAATACCTTCTAACTAACATTTTTACCGAAAACTTGTTTTTTGCGCCATCTGTTAGCTCGTATCGTAATCTTTGATGTGACAACTTATCCTAACTCTCAAAACACAATAAACATACAAAAAGCCGTTAGAGAAATTACTGCTATCTACGACGAAAAATTTTTGGGCGGCAATATCTCCTATCTACAGTTTGACAACTGATTTTGAATGGAGTAACGTGTTTTTTTGTGTGCTCTTCAAAAAAAGTGAGTATTTTGTTTGTTTTTCTGTATAATAAGTTAAAATCTTATATTGTAACTAATTATTAGGTATAACACATTCTTTGTTTCATATTTATTTGTACCATATTAGTTTAATTCCTTACAAAAATTCGACCTATCCGTTGCAGTGTCACTTACGAGTTATTTCCATCACATCTTTTTTGTCAATATTAGTAGATAGAAGTTATTGGTTCCGATGATTTATTTACGAATCTTCATAATTTTATTCTTCTTTATAGGAAAATGCGGAAAACCCGAATAGATAGGATCATACAATTGTGCCAAGGTGATAGTGAACCTGGACAAAATGAGAATATTCCTGAAAGAGTACTAGAAGACTTGCCCACGACGTCGAATAATTTTTTAACATCATCGCAACACGAAATGGTACTATCAACATCGGCTAAGTCTTCATCAACATCGGGTGATTCAGATTCTAGTAGTTCGTCTTCAGTTAATACCGACTCATCTGATACGGATGAGAGCATTGCACCAGGAAGATTAGAAAGGGAACCTGCAGTAAGCGAATTACCGGTATCCTCCAATAGCCAGGAAGTACTTGAGAGCATTATACCAGGAAGATTAGGTACCGAAATGGAACCTGAATTAGGTGATTTGTCGGTACCCTCTACTAGTCAGGAGGTTTTTTATGGTAATATAACGGAAGGAGTAAGACGCCGTCGCAAGGCAAATAAAAAATTATGGAAAAAAAATTTAAATAAACGTTTACGGCTAGAAGGAAAGTCGTATTTGGGATATACGCGTCCGAAAGGTGAAAAAATGCAGCAGAATAAAAATAGAGAGGAAAGAAGACTAGGACCCCGATGTGAGTCTGAATTTTGTAGAAAAAGTAAAGTAAGACAATGCAAAGAGATCACTCAAGAACATAGAAATTCCATCTTCGAAAAGTTTTGGGGGTCGATGAATTGGGACCAGCGAAAGGTGTTTGTTGCCAATCATGTGTCCTGTGTAAAAAAAAAGAGAGCTACTGTTGAAAATGTTTCTAGACGGGCAGGAACATTTCAGTACTCACTTACTATAACTGATGATGATGGAAATTCCAATGTGAAAAATGTATGTAAAAACATGTTTTTAAATACGTTGTGCATTGGTACATTTTCTGTTAGATCGTGGGTAAAATCTAGCGAACATGGAATGCAAGAATCAGAAGATAAAATATTATTATCTCGAACTCGGAATATTGACACTACAAGAATTGAAAGAATAGCAAAAATGCACGAATTTTTTGATTCTTTGCCCAAGATGCCTTCGCATTATAATAGAATGAATACTAATAAAGTGTTCTTAGAGCCAATATACAGTTCGATATCGGATTTGCATCGAGTTTATAAAAAATATTGTTGTGAACGTGATGCCCTTCCATTTTCTCTGAAGGTATTTACCAATATGTTTAAAGATAAAAATATGTCTATACATAAACTAAAAAAAGACATGTGTGATACATGTGTAGGTTATAAAACTGGTAACATTAGCGAAGTGGCGTATAATGAACATATTAGAAGGAAGGAGAAAGCTAGAGAGGAAAAAGCCATGGACAAAAAAGACGCAGAAAATGGGAAATGTATAGTTTTGAATGCAGATCTACAAGCGGTCAAAGTCTGTCCGTACGTAACAGCTAGTGCAATTTACTATAAAACAAAGCTGGCACTACATAATTACTCGGTGTACAATTTGACCAATCATCACGTCACATGCTACTGGTTCTCTGAGGTTGATGCCGACCTCACAGCATCTACCTATGCTACTTTAATGACGGACTACATTACAAAGCACTGCCTAGAGAAAAACTTACCTATTATTATTTACACAGACGGGTGCACGGGCCAAAATCGCAATAATGTTTTGAGCAATGCTCTCTTGAATCTTGCCACGCAACATAATGTCCTCATAATGCAGAAGTACTTGGAAGTCGGACATACGCAAATGGAAGGGGATTCCGTCCACAGTGCCATTGAGCGTAAATTAAAGAATCGCTTAATACATCTGCCCAGCGACTACATGTCAGTTACCGTTGAAGCAAGACAAAAGCCATTTCCTTACGAGGCAGTTCTGGTTAAACACGATTTTATTCGGGATTTTGCAAATCCATTAACTTGGCGCTATAATTCCATTAGACCTGGCCGTAAACCTGGAGACCCAAAGGTAACCGATATCAAGGCAATCCTATATGACCCAGCTAGAATCATCAAATTTAAGATGGACTTTGATGATGATTGGCAGGATTTGCCACAAAGAACCAATAACATCGACGTTATACGGGATTACACACAAATGCGTCAAAATCAAATTCCCATTACAGATACAAAATACAAGCATTTACAAGAATTAAAGAGCGTGATCCCAGTAGATTGCCATGCCTTCTATGATAACTTGCCACACGTTTAGATCTGATTTTATAATAAGTAAAGTTTTTATTTTTAGTAGATAAGCATTAGATTAAGAATTTATGGTTACCAACGTAAGTAAGAGAAGACTGATTTTGTTTAACAAAATAATTATTATTATTTTTATAATATTATAAAATTATTGCATTCTTTTCCTACTTTTTTATGTTGAATTTGATTGTTAACTTTTAAAAAAATATGTTCCTAGTGAGACAAAAATGTTTATTAATAAGTATTGCGAATTTGTGATTTTTAAATTTGTATTTTTCTAATTAAATAATATTTAAAAAGTAGTATTTTCTTTTATTTCAAGTACTGACATCAAGAAGAAACAACATCTATCTGATTGTTTTTGCCAACTTTTTTTATGGAAATACCTTCTAACTTACCTGGAGCCCTAAAGGAGCATAATTTGAATGTTTTATCACTATAAATATTAAGCTGATGTAAAATTAATAAAGTTGAATTTTGGGTTTTTAAATACCATCTGTATTTTTATAAATATTCAGTTTTTATGTTCTCCTGTAAACTTGTCCTCAAAGCACTTAGGAGGTATTGGCAGCTTACGGTCGATATCGCTTTGCTGTTAAACAACAAATTAAACTACAAATTTTCATAATGTCGAGTGACGACAGGGATTTGACTCCGGAGTACATTACTCCCAGAAAAGTCCAAGGAATTGTAAATGATTTTTACAAATGGTAAAATATAAAAGGCGTCAAGTCGGTATCTGAAGCAGTGCTTATAATCTACGTCTAGCATTTATCATGTACAAAGAAGTCACGTAACCCATGATGCATCAATTCGATGCTCTGGTCAATAATAAGCATTAAACATAATATTCAAATTAAGACATACACAACATTACTGGCATTTTTAAAAGAAAATCTGAAAGACATCGAGCTAAGAAATTAAAAGTTTTTGCAGTTCAAAATGTGGAAACATTTCTAAATGAAGACTCTGAAAGCTTTCTTGCCACAAAAGTAAGTACTTACCTAATGATTGAATTATTAGTAAGCAAAATAGCTACATACTTACTTATAATTACTAGCGACCCGCTCATGCTTCGATCGCTAGTGTGCGATCTACTGAAGCGTTGCGTAATGTTTCGACGACCCAAAATATCGAGATTTCTGTGCTCGCGTAAACTTTTGTTAGGTTTATTTGTCTATTATTACAATTATATGTGCCAACCAAATCTAAGAAAGTGATACATAACAATGAATATATATTAGAGCGCAGCTTACCTTCTCACTTACTAACCTACTGTTTATTTTTCTTGGCCTTGATTTTTGAAGTGAATGGCACTTGTCGTGGAAATGAACTCGTAAACATTAATCGAAGATATCGAAAAACATTCAGATTTGTTGCTGGTAAATTGGCCAGCTATAAATCAAACAAAGAACGGTCATTCGTATTCCGTGGAGAATACGTAAGGATACCATCACTGTTTTTAACACTAGAACCCTTCGTTACTTTCGGGATTCAATACAGCGCTCGCGACATAAGACACTGCTTTATCCTATTGGTGCATAATCTACTATTAAACAACGTAAGTATAAATGGTGCAGTTTTAAGCTTGTTATAATAAAATCTCACGAAGTTTGTTGCAGTGCGCTACTTGAACTCAATTTGATATCATTTATCTTAGCTCGCGTCGTAGGTCTGAACACTTGAGACTGAGTCAAGAGAATCAAGACCAACTAGATGGAAACATTTTGAAAAACAAATTGAACTGAAGATAGTACTGTGACATTTTGTACTGCCTCTCGGGTATTGAATTTTTCCCTGACAAGAAGTTGTCCAAATTTTGGAAAATGTAGTTGACGCAAAACTGCCAACCTTAGCTCGTGTAGCTTAGATAACGTCTGTTGTGCCCTATGAGGTCGAACGTTGTCGTGTAGGAGCAGCGGGGACGAGCGATTAACCAAGGCTGGCTAAGCATTTGCAAGCTTCTCCATCATTGTGTCCAGTTCCTCACAGCATACTATCATCCCCAGTAATGCTGGTGCCATTTGGTAAGAAGCTGTGATGAATTATACCGGCACCAGCACATCAAACAGTGACCATGACTTTTAAGGGGTAAGTTTTCCTTTGGGGCATTGCCGAGACGCTAAACCAGGGTCTAACCAACATGATGACCGCTTACGATTATCAAAAAGAATCCATTTTTCATTGCAAGTGACAAAGCGGTTCAAAATTGCTTCGTTTCTGTGAATGTTAAGCAACGCAAGGCATGCCTCAACGCATTCGTCGCGCTGGCGATCGTTCAGTTCGTGCGGCACCTACTTCTTTCCTGTATACTACGATCGTAGTTTTGGTCTCAGCAGCCAAAATATGAAAAGAGTCGAGACTGGTGACGCGGAAGCAGGTGACGTACAGTTGTCTGTGTAAGAAGCAGCTCGTCCTGAAGTTGATACCCGCACCCTTCAGTAGCAATGTCCTATTCCTTACAAAGTTTTACGTTTTTAGTGAATAAATGAACGCCTCCATTCCTGCATGTTCTGCCTAGTGGCACAACATTGAAATATTGATTATTCCTGACGAACAGCTATCACTAAAATAATGTAACAATACCTACATTTTAATTATAAATAAACAGAGTTTCTCGTTTACGTCATCAACGTCATCCAGCCATACATTTTTATTTTAATCAGGGACGACCGAAGAAGCCTAACTTAATTATTTTTCTGGGTACGTTCTTCGAATCTATCACACAGTAGTAAAAACAAAAGTAAAAAAATAAACAAAAAATTTGCATTGCTTTGATGAAAGTTGATTAAAACAGCCGTTCTTAATTAAATATCCTTAAAGGTATAATAATCATTTAATAGGTTATAATTATCTGTTATGCTATATTCATACCTATTCAGCCCAGTGAATACCAACCCAGAATAATTCGACTGTTGTCATATACACTGTTAGATCGTGTTCTCTCTCATCTCAGTCTCATTCCTACGAACTGTATGGGTTTTTTTTTAATGAATTCAGACTTTTCTATTACTCAAACCTTACATCAAAAAAAGTTATTGTGAAAATTGCCCATTATCTTGCCGACTGTATTTTTTTTTCAAAATCTGTGAATACGAATCAAATTTTTTCTAAAAATTAAAGATAGTCTCTTAAGCCCGTTTTCTTGTAGCGATAACGATTGTTAGCGACACGCTCATATTTTGTAGATTCGTAGTAAGTAGTACCTAATAACATACAACGTGTAACGGATTAAGCGCAATACCTCAGACACCCCAATTAGAATATAAAATTATAAGTCTAAAACAACACCCGTAATTAAATAAATTTAAACCAAACCTGGTCGTTTTTTATAAAATAGTTATCCTTACTAAACGCAAAACGTATGTGCAGCAACATGCCTACACACACACTAATGCAATGTTAGCAGCCGACGCGACACGCACATTCGAGCGCCCGCCAGCTGACCATAGCTGTAGGCATTCAATTTTAGCGGCGCGCGCGCCTACGCTGAGTGCCTAGTTTTAATGTAGGCATTAGATATGGCCGTATGAACGATAATTAAATTACCGAACATTAGCTAGATGTGATATTGATAAGCGATATCACCGTGTAAAATTATTTTTTTTCTATCAAACTTTCACAGGCTTTGAATTTAGTCTCTACGCACCGCGCCGCGCGCCGCTGCTTGCCGTTTCTATCTACCTACCTATCTTTCGAGATTGCACCCCCGCGAATCCCGCGATCCCTCTGATAAGTTCGTTGTGTTTAGGTAGGTCCAGTTTATTGTTTGAACTACAAAAATACAGGCTTTGAATTTAGTCTCTACGCACCGCGACGCGCGCCGCTGCTTGCCGTTTTTATCTACATACCTATGTTTCAAGATTGCACCCCCGCGAATCACGCGATCCCTCTGATAAGTTCGTTTGTTTAGGTAGGTCCAGTTTATTGTTTGAACTACAAAAATACAGGCTTTGAATTTAGTCTCTACGCACCGCGCCGCGCGCCGCTGCTTGCCGTTTTTATCTACCTACCTATCTTTCGAGATTGCACCCCCGCAAATACCGCGATCCCTCTGATAAGTTCGTTTGTTTAGGTAGGTCCAGTTTATTGTTTGTACTACAAAAATATGCAAAGACGGCGTGTTTAAAAGATTATAATAACAATGTTTACAGTGATTATAATACAATCGTATTGATAGGAAGAAGTAGGTACTTACAGAACTGGACTATTTACACTTAACACTTAGGTTATTAATTTGCACTATTTCTGCGATCCACTTTCATTAAAGTTTCAAAATGACCGCCGCCTTGATCAATGCACTTATTAGCACGCTTTCTTAAATTGTATTTCAATTTTGTAAGCACTTCAGTATCACTTTTCACCGTCACAAATGCTTGTTGAATTTTTGTTTTTAGCTCCTCGACACTTGCAGATTGACTGACATACACGAGCGATTTTATGCGACCCCACAAAAAAAAGTCTAGCGGTGTTAAGTCTGGCGATCTGGTAGGCCACGGCACAGGTCCTCCGCGACCTATCCAGCGACTGCCATGAAATGTGAAATACTACATATGAAATATATACACATACTACACGTGAAATGCGCGGGAGCACCATCTTGCTGGTAATACATGTCACACGCCAAACGTACATGTGGCTGCAGTCGAACTGGGGTACTGTTTCTCTCGAGCTGTCCTCTGGATGTTCATCGAAATGGTCGAGAATACGCTCTTGCAGACGAGTAGTCCGCACATTCGTCCCTCTGTCCAAAGCCGTATTAGGAAGGAACGTCCCAGAGTCCCTCAGTCGCTGAGTTGCAGCCAGCATCGTCCTGGCGCTCACACTGCAGCCAAAACGGTCATTGAACTCCCGACAAGCTAACGCAACATTATCAAGACAGCGAGCCAGGGTTCTCACCATCTCCGTGTATTGTATGTTGGTGTACCGGAAAGCCATCGCGCACGGAATCAAAAATGTCACGGAAGTAAACTGAAGAACAACTACACTAGGTCGCTTCCGGCGGATGACTAGCTTTTAATGTTAGGTACTCATGTTATTCGGCGGTAGCGGCGGCGCGTATGTCGGCATTTCGCAGAAACGTCAAAGAGGTTGCCGACAAATGCTTTATTTCTTTACAATAAGTTTCAAATTTCTTCAAATTCAATAATTTTATTTTGTAATAATGCCTAAAATCTGTTTGTGTGTGTGTAGGGCTACTGTGATGACCGCACTAAGTTTGGTCGTGCATTCAAACAAGCCCTACACATTGGAGATAAAGTTGAAATTCCTTTAAATTACCTATTTAATTTGACGCACACTACTTTTATTGTAAAATGCATTGATATTATTTACGTGTGTGTATTACGACCTGTGAGCGAAATACAAATAATGTCGTGCGTTTAAGTAGCCTTTATTGCTCTGAGTTAAGGTTCAATTTCCTTGAATTAAGGATTGTATTAATTTGTCATGATACTGTGTTTCTAATTTAAGTAATTTAAAAGATTTTTCCGTCAAAATTTAACACCTATTTTTGATGACGGAAATCGATTCAGAAGCCGATTCTGAACAAACTACTTTCAGAAATTGCGTTTATTCTGTTACACGTTGTATATGTAAGTTAATCTAAGTGTAGATGTATGGGCCGCTGGACCCTCACCCAACACGCCGGCAGTTGAGTCCGCGCGAGCACTGCAAGCGGGTGCGCTTGTACTGTTTACCTTGTTTGTGATTTTATCCGTGTCTTTTCCAAAATATAAGTGTCTAAGCTACCTTTTTGTTTCACTTCACCGATTGCCACCTATAACATCTACAAAGTCGTCAATCGAACCGGATCAATTAAAATCAATGTTTGTCACGCCACCAGTGAAAAGCAAAATGGTGGGCACGCGAAGTACGGTGCGACGCGAGCGCGCACAACGTAAACCTTTCGAACAACAAAAGGGAGCTCAAGAAACAGATACTGAAGGGTGTCAGTCTTCAACCAGTGCAGTAGCCAAAAATATGGTGTTGAAATCACCTGCATCGCCGAGCGTTAAAACAGAAAACACGTTGCCAAGGTCGAAAGGTCATTTCGACACATCATCGGTAAAAGCTCGAAAGGCGCAGTTGCTTTTGGATGCTGCAAAACAAAAAGCACAGATACGGCTGGAGCTCATAGACAGACAGCTAGAAGCGGACTTAGCTGAACTACAGGAAGAAGAAAAATACAGTCCACACGAAGAACGCGCTCACGACGTGGAGCAATGGCTGGAACGGAGTCACCACGAATTGATGCAATCGGCCCCCGATCATGGCAACCCCTCGGGCAAGTTGCATCCGCCTGGGACAGAACCAGCTGCGCCTGCTAATGCCGTCCACTTTACGACACCAGCAGCACCACCAGGGCTAACTACGTCACCTCAAAAGCCGACACCTTCAGTGCCACATATGCCGATGGAGTCGAACTCACACACGGTACCCGCTCCGCCACCAACGGCGGAGGCCACCAGTATGCAAGCGACTATTCAGATGCTAGCTGGCGCTTTGAAACACCTGGCTTCTACGAGTGCACCGAATACCAACCTTATAACTCGATTAAGCACGCCGAAGGATCTTCCAGACTTTTCGGGAGATCCACTGGAATTTCTACAGTTCAAACAAGCTTATCAAGAGGCACTCCGGTATCACCGGGTACCAACCTACCTCCGTCGAATAGTCGAGGCATATCTGACGGACAGAGCCGTCATCTACCCCGGTCACGACGGGGAGTGGAACCGGCGAGAGATGTCGTGCGTTGTTCCACAGGGATCGGTTCTAGGGCCGCTCCTGTGGGACATCGGTTACGACTGGGTGCTGCGGGCTGACCTCCCTGATGGCGTGAGCGTGGTGTGCTTCGCTGACGACACGCTGGTCCTGGCGCAAGGGAGGTCGCATCAGGCGGCGGCCGACGCGATGACACGCGGGGTTGCGATAGTCGTGGAGAGGATCCGGCAGTTGGGTCTCGAGGTGGCTTTGCACAAGTCCGAGGCCATGTCTTTCCATGGGCCCCGGAACAGGCCACCATCGTGATCCCAACTAACGGTAGGAGGGGTTCACATCGGCGTCGAGTCCACGATGAAGTACTTAGGACTCGTGCTCGATAGCCGGTGAAACTTCGTGGAGCACTTCCGACGTTTGGCCCCCAAACTGGAACGGACTGGGGCCGCCCTCAAGCGGCTTCTGCCCAACCTGAGGGGTCCAAACGCCTCCTGCCGGAGGCTTTACGCGGGTTCGTGCGGTCCATGGCTACATATGGGGCCCCGGTGTGGGCGCGTTCACTGCGGCGGAGAGCCGCCCACTATCTGAACGCGCCCCAAAAGGTGGTAGCCGTAAGGCTGACCCGGGGCTACCGCACGATCTCGGGCGAGGCGGCAAGCCTCCTTTCCGGACTGCCGCCGTGGGATCTGGAGGCGAAAGTCCTCGCGCGCCTGTATGAGTGGCGCGCGGAGGCACTACGCCGGGGGGAAACCCCGCTTCCGCGGCAAATCGCGGTGGAGCGGACGGACCTCTGGCGCGATCTCATGGCGGCATGGAAAGAGCGACTGTCGCAACCCAGCGCAGGGCACGCCACGATAGCGGCGGTAAGACCCCTCTTTGAGGAGTGGCTAGAGAGGCGTCACGGCGTCCTCACCTACCGCCTGACGCAGGTCCTCACTGGACACGGAAGTTTCGGGAGGTTCCTGCACATCATCAGGCGGGAGGAAACGCCCGGGTGTCACCACTGCGATGATCGCCCCGAGGACACGGTGGAGCATACGGTGGGGGCCTGCCCTGCATGGGCGGAGCACCGCCGTGTCCTCGTAGAGGCGATCGGCAGCGGCGGCGACCTCTCACGCCCGGCCTTGGTTCAAGCCATGGTCCGGGGCGAGGGGGAGTGGGAGGCAGTCGCCTCCTTCTGCGAAGCAGTCATACTAGCGAAGGAGGTGGCGGGACGGGAGAGGGAGAGAGTCTCCCGTCCAAGCCGCCGCGGTGGACGCTCCGGGCGTCGGGAGCCGCGTGACGACTCCCGGCCACCGTAGGCGCGGGCCTGCGGGTGGTGAGTAATGGGTAGCTCACCGTCCGATCAGGATCAGGCCCGTGCCGGATGGCGCGTACGTGTTCCACCCGCGCCTCAAAGAGATGTCAGCCCAAGCCTGCCGGAAAAGCGGGATCATCCATAAGGGGTACCGCTGACCCGGAACATAAAAGGCCAAGGAAGGAACACGGGTGGGTTTTAGTCAGTAAGAGTCTGACACTCCCTTCCGCTCCATCCAGAGCGGGAGGGGTCATTTGATGATTTTCCATCCTCAAAAAAAAAAAAAAAAAGCGGACAATATCATGAATATTAGTCAAAGTAACGAGGGGAGATGTCGAGGTGGCAGACATTATTCATTAAAACGTCTCGCGATGAAATTGTAAAAAAAAAGCAAATGAGAAAAAGAACGAACAGGTGACTGGTAATTTGAACACGAAGCCACAAATTGTTGATTTGATTCAACTTTCAGAGGTGGAAATATTGTTTTAGAGTTCGTTGTAGCTACAGTTTTATTTAATAACACAACTTATAGCGTTAATGACCCAGAAAATTAAAGTAATCTAAAATAATTAAATAAAACAACGCGTTTACTCTTGCAGTTTGTCTGTACAAGGAAGTAATCGATCGAGACAATATAAAAACAGAAGGTTTTCTTAGCTTTTATTGAAAAGCTGGCAGAAAAACAACCTTATTTTTCTGGTATATATTACGTGATTAAATCTTGGAGATTGGCGATACTGGTTGACTCAATAAAAATGTTCATTTCATTAAAATTTTTGCACGTAACTGGTATTCAAAACATAAGATAGATACTATTATAATGGTCCTGCTCCACAGGGGCGCGTAAACTAATTAATTAGCATTCGAAAATAATGTTGGAGCTGATGAAGATTGTACAACCTATCTTTGCATTGTATAAATTCAATATCTTAGTATTGTATAATTGCAAAGCTCATGTGTGAGCACTATGTACCCACTATAAAGCTTACTGGGTTCGTGTTTCATTGACTTGAATGTGCCCTGGCGGCTGAGAGTATGTCATGCTCACTCAAATGTGCCGCTGGTGGTGGCGTGTGTATTGGATCATTGAGTTCCCTTCAAAATGGTTGAGCTGAATGGTGCTGATCCATACGTCATGTTGGTGAACGGGCGCCGTCAGTAGGCACTGGTAATTTCTTAGCTACCACGGCTTATTTTAATTCCATAATTATCTCATATTTTTATCTTTTTATTACGGACGCTTTTAACGTGCACGTCGCTCGTAGCGTAGCGTGCGGCTCGGGGCTCGCTGGGCCGAACCAACGCAAATGCATACGTGCATCCGTGGTGGAGCGACCCGGACTGCCGGGCACTTCTTCTCATGCAACCGAGCGGGTGGGCAGGTTGCGGATAGCCCAACTCCGGCTGCGGGACCGGCTGCCAACAGTCGATCTCGCACCTGGAGCATCTCGTAAGAGATCCCGGACAAGAGAAGTGCCCGAACACCAGGCCCCAGGTCTAGGGTAACCCATACACCTTATTCCATGCTCCAATTTGACCCAATCAACCCAACCCCTCCCTATCCATAAATCCTGTCAATCCATAAATCCTTAGGCCAATTCCCAGACCTACGGTGACCAATAACCTACACCTTATCACCAAACACCCTCCCTCCTGTCCTTAATTCCTATCGGTCCCAGAGGAAGGGTAACCTCGATTCCAAAAAAGCCCACCCTCTCGCCAAATGAAATAATGCAGATGGAACAGAAATCTACCCAGGTGGGTCCCGGCCAAGCCGAGGAATCCCACACCGCTACGGTGGTCAGCCCTCATCGTATTCTGGGGGGGGCAACCAACTGCACGACTTCATCGTCTTCGTTGTTGTTGTGGGCGCTGAATCAGCAGCCGGCCGTGCTGAATAGCACGGCCGGCTGCTGATTCAGCGCCCACAACACAGGCAGCGACCCACGCGCCCATTGACACAACTCCGGCTGCGACCAACGCGCCAACCAACCCTACCACGGCTGCGACCCACGCGCCAATACCCACTACGAGTCGTATGCCTCCCGCGAGCATCTGGCAACAGAGCATCGTGAGGAACAGCGTAAGCTACCCTGACGATGACCCCGGCGACCTTACCACTCTCCCGGGTGCCGGAGTACGACTGCTGAAGAAGCGCGGAAAAACCACCCGGGGGAAGAAAGTAGGCGACCGAAAGCGCTACCCTCGCGAAGGCACTAGCCAGCGCGAAGCGCGATCGGACGCCGAAGAGTTAGTACGCGACCAGCCACGAGTCCGCGACGGGGAAACCCGGCGCGAAAAGGGGCCGGACGCGGAAAACAGAGAACGGCCGCAAGTCCGCGTAGGGGAAACCCAGCGCGAAAAACGGCCGGACGCGGAACCACGCGTGCAGGGGCAAGTCCGCGAAGGGGCAACCCAGCGCGAAAAGCCCATGTACCCGACAGAGTCTGCCGGGGGCGCCAGTCGACCTTACGCAAACACCGACACATCCCGAGACAATCCCAGACCAAAACACCGCAGAGGAAAACGCGGTGGATCCTTGCACCCTAACCCCGCCACTCGGCCGGGCACCTCCAAGTCGCAGCCTGGACCGAGCGGTACAGGGCCGGCGAAGAGGGATCGCCCGGACGACACGGCGTCACCGGGTACGCTCCAGGGGGATGCAAAGCGTGTAAGGATCCACTCCGCCCAGGAGGAGCCGAGGACCTATGCGCGGGCCACCAAGGATATTCCTGCGCGGCTCGCCGTAGCAATCTGCTTCCCTCCCCCATCCAGAGACTTGACAGCAGAAGAGGCCGAGCAGGTTAAAGTAGGCCTAGTAGACCTACTCATGGGCGGGGACCTGTCGACACCACTCCCTTCAACACCACTCCCTGCCTTCCGCGGATACCCACGGGTAGCGGAGGGCACAGTGCAAATGTGGTGTGAGGACGACTACGCCCTAACCTGGCTGTCACAAAACGTACCCCGCATAAAACTGCCAGACACAAACATCACACTGACGGTACTCCGACAGTCGGACGTGCCCACCCGGGTGAGAGCCTCGCTTATCGTCCCTCGCTATCGAGGAGACGTGCTGAGGCTCCACAACATACTCATACGTCAGAACACCTGGTACGACATAGCCAGGTGGTCAATGTACAGGGCAACCAGGGTCGGTGGTGAGAACTATGGGACATATTTGACCCTGGGTCTACCACCGACTGAGGCGGAAAAGGTCCTGGGTCGGGAGCGTCGCATATCGTACCCGCTAGGTTCGATATACGTGCGCTTCTGGCCCACGGCCCAGCCCACGGACAGTACGACGGACACGGAGACCGCACCGACAGGGACACGGACGGAGGACACGGAGATTGCCCAGCTCGAGGAGGTCATGGCCCGCGCGGCGATGGCTGACGTTGAGGCCACCATACCACCTACATCTCCCGGCTGGAGCGAGAGGCTGTTAGCGTCGTCACCGGTTGACACACAAGACAACCAATACAGAGAGGGCGTAGCGGAGGAACTGTCCGATGGATCCACCACAGACTAACACCTCCCCCTCCCCATCGCCATCAACACCACTCCATATCATCCAGACAAACCTCCAACACAGCCAAACTGCCACGGCTAGCTTACGCAGGGCACTGGAGGTTAACCCCCATACAATCGCACTGATCCAAGAGCCGTGGATCAGGAACAATAGAATATGCGGCCTTAACTTACATCGGAGGTAAGCTAATCCTCAACACGCATAGCACAGACAAACCTAGATCCTGTGCATACATACCAAAAAACATCCCTACCACGCTACTTACTCAATTCTGTTCCAGAGATCTGACAGCTGTTAGACTCCAGACCGTAGATGATCTTCCAGATATTGTACTGGCCTCGGTATACATACCGGGCGAGGACACAGACTGCCCGCCGAAAGAAATGGCCGACCTGGTACAGCACTGTGAGCACACCAAACTAGACCTGATTATCTGCACCGACTCGAACGCCTATCACCCGCTCTGGGGTAGCGATGCATCGAACTCCAGAGGAGAGGTATTATCCACTTATTTATTCTCTACTAACCTTAACATTATTAACCGAGGCTCTGAACCCACTTGGGTCACAGCCCGAGGACAAACTATCATAGATTTAACTCTTGCTACAGAAAACGCGACCAACCTTATCACAAACTGGCACGTATCGGGAGAACCTTCTTCCTCAGACCACAGAAGGATCCGTTTCACACTAACTACCAACACTAAAAAACCCATGCCGAGACGAAACCCGCGGCACACCGATGTACCCGGGTACAAGCGCCTCCTGGCAGCCTTACTAACCAGGCACCTATCACAAACAACCATAAAAGACACCACACAACTAGAATACACTGTAACAATGCTAACAGAATAACTAACTCAGGCATACCATGCATGCTGCAAGCTAAGGGCGCCTCGAATTAACAGTGAGAGATGTCCCTGGTGGAACGCCGAACTAGGTAAACTCAGGAATACACTAAGAAAGCAATTTAACAGAGCTAAGAACACCAGACTACCGGAAGATTGGGAGCTATACAAAGAGACCCAATATACTTACAAAAAGCAAATCAGAACCGCCAGGAGAACAGCTTGGCGAAAGTTCTGTGAATCCATCGAAAACAACAATGAAGCCGCAAGAGTAAGGAAGATACTGGCAACTGACCAGGATCGAACCCTCGGCGCGCTGAAAAGACCCGACAACTCGTACACACTGACGGACCAGGAAACCAGCAAGGTCCTTCTTGAGACCCACTTCCCAGACTGTAAAATCTTAGACGACAGGACCTGGGAAGCTGAGCCAGACTGGATCCCAACGGAACGCGACTGGTCCAGAGCCCACAGTCTAGTAACAGAAGACCGCATAAAGTGGGCTATCAATACCTTCCAACCATACAAGTCCGCAGGTCTTGATGGCATTATCCCGGCCCTGCTGCAATGGGGGGCTGACTATATTACACTATACCTGAAGGCTATCTATCGGGCATCCATAGCACTCAGATATGGTATATATCCAAGCCTGGCGCGAAGTGAAAGTCATCTTTATACCTAAACCTGGCAAAGCTGACTACACACAACCCAAGGCGTACAGACCCATAAGCCTCACATCCTTTCTACTAAAGACCCTAGAGAGACTCTGCGATCGGCATATCCGAGACGGACCTCTTCGGGCAAGACCACTCCACAAACAACAACATGCGTACTCCACAGGCAAATCAACGGAATCCGCGCTGCACAGTGTGGTATCCAAAATTGAATGCGCGGTGGACTACAAATGCTCAGCACTGGCCGCCTTCATTGACATCGAAGGCGCCTTTGACAAAACCACTTTCAAAAGCATCAGCTCGGCCCTGGACAGGCACAATATAGACCCGTCCTTGAGTGGCTGGATCACTAATATGCTCAGACAGAGAGCCGTACAAGTAACCGTAAATGACACCACAAGAGCCATTGTAGCAAAGGGCTGCCCGCAAGGGGGCGTCCTATCACCGCTCCTATGGAACCTGGTCGTAGACAACTTAATAAAAGAACTCAATGACAAAGGTTACTTCACCGTAGGTTACGCCGACGACCTAACCATAATAATAAATGGCGCCCATGAAAACACCTTGTGCAATCTAATGCGCCAGGCCCTGAAGATAGTGGAGAATTGGTGCGGCAAACACCAACTCTCAGTGAACCCCACAAAAACCGAGTTGATTCTCTTCACAAAAAAAGAGGAAATTAACGACACTACAACTACCACGTTTCTTTGGTACCACCCTAAGCCTATCAACTGAAACCAAATACCTGGGCAT
This sequence comes from Brachylomia viminalis, assembly GCA_937001585.2. NCBI lineage: Eukaryota > Metazoa > Arthropoda > Insecta > Lepidoptera > Noctuidae > Brachylomia > Brachylomia viminalis. Next base: position 17,407,433 of record OW443307.2, on the reverse strand, counting down.
CTTTTTGGATAAACAGCTGAATTGGGCAAAACACACCAACTACATCACCACGAAGGCCAGTATATCCTTGTGGCAGTGCAAGCGATTGCTTGGCAAGAATTGGGGGATTAGCCCACGGGTTACCCACTGGCTATACAGCACAGTCATCCGACCAATCATTACATAATGGCTCAGTAGTCTGGTGGCCCAGAACAGAACTAAGCACAGCCCAAAGATACCTCGAAAAGCGGCAGCGGCTCGCGTGTGCGGCGATCACCAGCTGCATGAGAACTGCACCCACCGCTGCCCTACAGGCTATGCTTGGGCTACCGCCCCTACACCTCACTGTGAGGGAGGAGGCGACCCTGGCTACCTTTAGGCTACATATAGCAGGAACCCTGAGCAACGACTCCAGGGTCAAGCACAAACGTTTAAGGGAAGAGGCGATCAGGCGTCAGCCGATGATGGCATCACCCTGCGACAAGGCCCTGAAACAATACTGCTTTCAAAAGCACTACAGCGTAGTGCTTGAAGAGGAGCAGTACGACCATTCAGGCCTAAAGGAACTGAGAATTTACACCGATGGATCAAAAACCGACTGCGGAACTGGAGTCGGAGTGTTCTCACACGACCTCAACATAAAAATATCCAGACCCCTGGGAATGCTCAACACAGTCTATCAGGCAGAGTGTGTGGGCATAATACAGGCGGCTTATGCCATAGCAGCCAGAAGAGTTGCGGACACCCGAATCCGCATACTCTCTGACAGCGCCTCAGTCCTCCAATCCCTAGGGAAAAAATGCATTACTTCGAATCTAATACTAGAATGTCACAATGCGCTTGAACGGGTAACCGTATCAAACCGCAATACAGTGACGCTACAATGGATAAAAGGACACAGTGGATCGCTAGGTAACGACGCAGCCGATGAGCTGGCCAGGAGGGCATCCAGCACGTCGGTCTGTGGACCGGAACCTATCGTGCCCATCCCGTTCAACCAACTACGCAGGTGGCTACAGGAGTACACCCACACACAAGCAGAGAGCTGGTGAGCGTCGCGTCGTCACCGGGCTGCAGGCAATCCAAGGAAGCCATGCCATCACTAGACGGCAAGATAACCAGGCGGTTGCTACGCCTGGACAGGAAAGGCATGCGCCTGGTGACGGGGACCATCACGGGACACTGCTCGCTAAACAAACACTTTCACACAATAGGCATAACGGACAGCCCTCTATGCAGGGCTTGCATGGAGGCTGACGAAACTGTCGCGCATGTGCTCTTCGAGTGCACAGGCGTCGCCCAAATTAGGTCAAAAACCCTCGGGACACCCAGATCTTACACAGATGTTCTTAATAGACCAGGAGACCTAATCAGCTTCTGGAAGGAGGTGGGCTGGTTGGAATAACCACCGACGGCCGACATGGCTCACGCACAATGGTCCACTGAAGGACTAAGTACGGAAACCAGACCAATAACATAGAACATAGAACGTGCACGTCTTTCTACATCGTTCTCACATGAATGATGAAACCACTTTTTTGTAACAATATTTTGATTTAAAAGAGTGTCCATGGAGTTTCTTACCCATTCTTCTCCATAGATATCTACTACGCTTTGGAATGGGCAACTAGCTTCATCTATAATATATGATTGACCGATCGTTTGACAATTCAAAAGTGCCTGTAATTGGTTTATTTGAAATAAATGCTTTGAGTTTGAGTTTGTAAATTGACTGAAATATGACGAAAATTTTGAAGGTGTCGGAAAATTCATGCTGACTGAGAGGTTTACTGGCGTGCGCCGCGTAAACTAATAAATTTATACGAAAACAATGGCAGTGCGTTTCCGTGGGATATTTTCCGACATCCACGCGAGTGAAGCCGCGGGCTAAAGCTAGTAATGGCATATAAAAGAACAAGTGTAACAGTTTCTGGCCTCTGCAGCGCGTAAAACAAATGTAAGAGAATTCAAAACTAATATTTATTTCCGTACGACTATGTCATTGTCCTGCAGTTCTCGCCTGCGGTGATCATCGTGTGTCGTTCGTTACAGTGACAAAAGAACCGACCTGTGTTATGTGACACGCGCTGAATTGGACACAAGTGGTAATTGCAAAGGACCAAAGGAAATGAATGAGTCAAGGTATCACGTTCTCATATTTCTGATTAACGATTCATTCTATAGAACAATTAAACTATAAAACTTAGCTAATGTTTTATAGTTTAATTGTTCTATAGCGTATAAACATATATGTACAAATGGTTTTGTATTCCAGAAAAGCTTTTCACTTGACTAAGTAAACGAATTTGTATTCCAATTCCACTTCCAGGTACAGAGAAATTGTTTTATAATGCACTAAAATAAATCAACGTGTTATTTTTGGGCAGAGCAATTAGCAAACGAAGATTTAAAATAGAAATTGCAAAAAGCACAAAGGCTTTAAAAATATAAATCTTTTACAAAGTCCTTTGTGATGAAAACGAATCAAAGACATAGTATAGATATGCCACGGGAAGGGGCGAGCTCCAACCGGGCGTAGACCTGAAGTGTTATGCAGATGACACGCTGGTCACTGCCCGGGGGAGCTCGCACAGTGAGGCAGCGTTGTTAGCGACGGCTGCGGTGTCACAGGTGGTGGGCCGCATACGTCGCCTAGGCCTGGAGGTGGCCCTCAGCAAGTCGGAGGCCATGGTGTTTCATAGCCCCAGGCGGGCGCCGCCGCCCGGCTCCCACATCGTGGTCGGGGGGGCTCGGATCGCTGTCGAGTCCACCATGAAGTATTTAGGATTGGTGCTCGACAGCCGGTGGAACTTCGAGCCCCACTTCCGACGGCTGGCGCCCAAGTTGCTGGGCGCGGCTGGCGCGCTCGCGACGCTGCTTCCCAATCTGGGGGGCCCGAGCGCCGTCTGTAGGCGGTTCTACGTGGGGGTCGTGCGATCCATGGCCCTGTATGGGGCCCCGGTGTGGGCCTCTGACCTGACGGCCGGCAGCATCGTAGTTTTGCGAAAGCCACAGAGGGCAATGGCCGTCAGAGTCATCAGGGGGTATCGCACGATCTCTTACGAGGCGGCTTGCGTACTGGCCGGATCCCCGCCATGGGACCTCGAGGCGAAAGTTTTCGCGTCATTGTATGCGAATTGTATGGAAGGACCGATGCAGCGGCACATGGAGCTGTTCAGCTGGTCTCAGCTCGCGAGGTCCTGGTGGCGGAATGGCGGGACAGGCTTTCTCGGCCTACCACCGGCCTCGTCACCATCGAGGCGGTCCGGCCGGTGCTCGAGCGCTGGCTCGGGAGGAGGCACGGCTCCCTGTCGTTTCGGGCGACGCAGGTGCTCTCGGGGCATGGTTGCTTCGGGAAGTACCTGTGTCGCATAAACAGGGAGCCGGACACCCGGCACCCTGTTTGCGCGGCATACGCTGGCAGAGTGTGCTGCTTGGGAGGTGCCGCGCCGTGCCCTCATCTCAGAAGTAGGCAATGACTTGTCGCTGCCGGCCGTAGTCGAGTCGATGGTCGGCAGCGACGAGTCCTGGGACGCGGTGGTTTCCTTCTGCGAGACAGTCGTCTCGCAGAAGGAGGCTGCGGAAAGGGAGAGGGAGATCTCGTCCACTCACCCGGCCCGCAGAAGGCGCACCGGGCGTCGGCGGAGGGCGGACAACGCCCTCTTCCAGCCCCCCTAAATGGGTCCCGGGGCGACGGACTCGGGGACGTCCGTCGCCCCCCACACACCAGGACCCGAGGTGGTGGCGCGTAGTGTTCCACGCGCGTCCCTCTTAGACGTCGCGGGGGGAGTCAAACACCTCACTCCCCCCCCAGAACCGAAGAGGCCCGCAGTGGCGGGCTGGCACCAGTCGGGGGTTGCGGAAGGATCGTACGTTCCCGCGACCCCCGGCGTAACTGTGAGATGGAACACCGGGGTGGTTTTTAGTCAGTAAGAGTCTGACAGACCCCGCCGCCCGCCCCAGGGCGGCGGACATCCATGAGGATTTTCCACGTCGGAAAAAAAAAAAAAAAAAAGGTATGCCACGGGTACAACAGAAATAGTTAGCTGTGTACTGAAATTATATTGGCAACCCATATTTTCTGCTAGAGTTTACTGTTTGCTCAACCCACGTCTAATTCACATTTATTTCTATGAACAGGCTAGCTGTTCATATGGAAATACTATCTACATTGAAACACTGTAGTCCAGCGGCAACACCTTATCATTACAGTGTTATCCTAATTAAGCAACTTGTGGATGTTTACAACAATACACAACCTTGTGTCTATGCATTGGAGAAATACAGTTGTGAATAGTCGTGGTGTACGGCCGACGCTATGACGCAATACAGCGCGTAACACAGCCCCGTTCTTTTGTTACTGTAACGAACGAGACACGATGATCACTGCAGGCGAGAACTACAGGATAATGACATACCTACATATGTTTACACGTTACAAAGGCCTGAAACTGTTTCATTTTTGCTTTTATATGTCATTACTAACTTTTCCCTGTGGCTTCACCCGCGTGGATGTCGTACAATATCCCACGGAAATGTACTACCATTGTAATTGTCATATAACTCTATTGGTTTACGCGGCTCATGTCAGTATCGCTCCCAGTCGGCATGATTTTTCAGAAGCCTTTAATAGTCGTAGTCATATTTGAGCCAATTTATACAAAACTTTAATTAATTATATACCTAAACCTTCTTCATGAATCACTCCGTCCATTGGAGAAACGCGTAAGAAAATCCGTTCGGCAGTTTTTGAGTTTATCGCGTTCAGACAGACAGACAGACTCAGCGAGAGGACTTTGTTTTATAATACGTAGAGATGTCGGCGATAACAAACAAATAATATTTAAATTCAACCTCTATCGTTAAAACACGAGACTCAGGTAAGTCACCTATGCGAGGAACTAGCGGCCTGCACTTCTTGATGCGACACAGCATGCATTGCGACACTACAGTCTTCACGGTAGGTCTAAGTCTCACTATCCAATATTTTTCCCTCAGCAGGTTGACTACTGTTTCCTGATTTCCATGAGCCGCCTTCACGTGGTAGTGCCGAACAATCAGCCGAGCCACGGGGTGTCGGCCGTCCAATATTACAGGCCTCTTTACATCCATGGCGACACCTGCAGCAGCATCGATCCGACCGCCTACGCGAAGCAAGCCATGCTCGTCTAAAAACGGTGAGAGGGTGAGTAACCGACAATTTTTAGATAACGCCTTACCTTTTCTAATAGCACCTAAATCCTCAGCAAACGACTCCCCTTGTGCGTGTTTCAATAGCTGCCGCTCTGCACGCTCCATCATCTGCACACTATAGCCGCTGCCGGGAAGACCTTTTAACCTGTCAACAAATTTTAAAACAGCGGCTGACGCCCGTAGAAGGCGCAGCCAAGAAGAAAATCGAACCGGATCTGGAACCGGTGAATAAGCTGAGTGTTCCTGAACAACTGCTGTTACCTCCTCGGATGCTGTGTTTGTTTCCGGTTGGATGACATCCTTAGGCCATGACGCTTCATCAAAGTGCAGGAAAGTTGGACCGGCTAGCCACTCAGAATATAAAGCAGGATTGAAATTTTCCCTTGTAGCTAAGTCAGCTACATTGAGCTTCGTAGGAACGTATCGCCATACGTCAATACGTGTCAATTCGTCGATCTTCCCAAGGCGGTTCGCTTCGAACGTTTTATAGGTACGCGTATTGTTACGAATCCAATGGAGAACCGTAGTGGAGTCGCACCAAAAGAATCGACGTACCGGAGCTATTCTATGTTCCTTACCAATAGTGTTAGCTAGCCTTGCCGCTAACAATGCTGCTTGTAGCTCGTATCTAGGTACTGTCATAGGTTTCACAGGTACCACTCTGCATTTACTCGCAATAAAAGAAACACGTATTTTACCTTGCGCTTCCCAGCGCCAATATGCTACCGTACACAGCGCTTTAGTAGATGCGTCACTAAATACGTGAAGGTGTAAGTTGCTATAAACAGATTCGCTTGTAGCCGAAGTCGTAGCAGTGCTATCAGTCGCTACGCTTTCGTAGCCCGTAGCACAAGGCTGCGTAGCACTGTGAGATACGGGCGCGGGAGTGGGGACTTCCATCTCGCTCGCGCACACTACCGTCGCGGTCGTCGCGCATGTAGACATCGCGTGGCACCTTGGAATGCGAAGAGTACTGATAACGTTAATTAGATCAATCCATTCCACCCACCTTTCGTAAATGTTATCAGGAACATTATCGTCCCATCCAATATTCAGGCGCCAGGTATCCTGAAGCAGGATTTTACCCTGAATAGTGAAGGGGGCGAGAAATCCTAAGACATCAAAGATAGACATGATAACCCTTAGCATAATCCTTTTTGTGGGTCGTTCGTTGCCCTGAGTGATATCTTTTGGGATGCGCTTTAGTGACACGTCAAACCTTAAAGACGTTAAGTTCCTAAACGTTGAGTTCCTCGCCGTGTGGCATAGCGAATGGACGTGTGCACTCGCGTAAATAAGTCGTGTTAAAATCTAACTTTCTAAATTCTGATTGGTTTAAAATTTAAATTCCAATTCTCGTTTCTTCCTGAAGCATCTATACGAGTAAGCCACTCCCCATAAAAGTGACAACGATACTTTTGTCACCATCCTTGCATAAAGCACACCAAGAGTCCACCGTGATTGGATTTGTTAAACTCGGGTTTGAACCGCCTCCTCGGTGCGCGAGAGCCGGCGTCGCTGACCGCTTAGCCAAACTGTGGTGACGCATCGTCGCGAAACACCGCACCCCTACCACCCGCCAGACTGCTACGGGAGTACGCGTCATCAAGTATCGGCTACGTGCGGATAAGCTACGAGTGCTACGAGATACAACTGTGCTACGCGGTGATCGGCTACGAAACGAGTTCGTTTAGCGCTGTTACTACCTACCGTAGTGAGTAAACAAGTGCAGATACTATGCCGAGGATTCAGCGCTCGCCCCCCGCTACTCCTGTCCGAGAGACGGATTGTCCACCAGTTTTATCAACTTCAGACCTTATTGACAATCCTAATGAACCGGAAACCTCAAACGTTACCGTGCGGCCCAAGCGACCTCAACCAAACTTATCTCCGGAGTGCGAATGGAAGAATTTCGAAGATAAAATAATGAAGTTATTTAGTTCCTGGAAAACTGACCAAGAGGCCCTGCTTGGGAAATTAACATCGGAGTTGACGGCAATTAAACGACAAAATGCGGAGATTCAAAAAACGAATGCTGAGACCTTAAAAACCGTGGAATTTCTGAGTCAGGATTACGATTGCATTAAAAAATCACTGCAGAACTAAGAAAGAGAAAACGGTGAACAGCGCAATTATATTCTGGATCTAGAAAAAAAAGTACAAGATCTGCAATTGAGCTCGCGATCATCATGCATCGAGATAAGGAATGTCCCTACAATTGAAAAGGAAACAGCTCGCGAATTAACTTCGATTGTTTTAAAAACATGTGAGACCATCCAGCCGTCGGTAAACCCACCTCAACTACGTGACGTATATCGTTTGCCCGGAAAAAAAGGCTCAAACAGACCGATAGTTGCAGAGTTCCTGACTGTCCCCTCGAAGAATCAAGTACTGGATGCCTGCCGTACGTTCAATAAGGGTATGCCACCAACTGAAAAACTAAACACGGGACACATTGGTATTCCCGGTGAAGTTAAACCAGTCTATATCGCCGACCACATGCCTCGTACCCAGCGGCAACTATTTTTCGAGGCACGTTCATTTGCTAAAACGAACAAATATCAATTCTGTTGGTCTCAGAATGGAAAAATTTTTCTTCGTGAACGTGAAGGAATGGACTCCGTTGTTATCAACTCAACTTCTTGTCTTAAGAAGCTGCTTACCTCTGCAAAATAAACGCAAGGCAACTCATTTCTATTCTTATTGCATGTTTTTAGAATATATTAGAACCTTACATTTTTATTTACATAAAACTCGACTAGCCTCTTACAAATTAGTTTTTTACTATTTAATTAATTTAACTTCTTACCTTGTAATAATATCATTAAGATTATCAACTTTATGTAATGCATCTAGTAAATATCAGTCTCTGTATTATACATCGTACCTGTTCAGACTTTGCAAAAATTATAATCATTTGAAAACATGTTATTACTCACACACAACTCATATCATACCTGCGGTCTTGTACATCCTTTTGACTATCTTATTCCTACTTAAATTATCTGCAACTTTTAAAATAGACCTACTAAACATCCACAAAACTAGAATACACATATTCCACATATTTAAGGTTGAAACCAATATGCACCTAACATCAAACATCAACATTCGATTCTGACACTTTAAATGAAATTGACTCCTTGGGTATGAGTGATTCACGTATTTGTGTACCTGAGTCATGCAGTCGTTTTATTAGTGACAAAAAAAAGTCGCTTAATATAATACACCTAAATATACGCAGTGTAAATTGTAACTTTGATAGCTTCCTGCTGCTCCTGGCTAGAATAAAAATTTCATTTGATGTTTTGATTCTATCGGAGTGTTGGCTGAGCGTGTCAACAGTACCACCTCTGGATGGATATGATTCTTATCACACAAGCAAACTTACTAATCAGAATGATGGTGTTATAATATATGTCAAATCAGAATTACCTCATATCGTCACCGAACCTTCTATATCTGGCGCTAGTTGTCTGATCTGTAATGTAAAATCTCACAATATCTTAATTTTAGCGTTATATCGCTCTCCCTCCACACGAAATCTTGACAAATTTATTGATAGCTTAGACACTATCCTTGCTCGGACGTCAATCCAAAAAAAATTAGTGATTATGGGAGACATCAATATTGACATCACTCCGAATGCTGGCTCACAACAAGCAGATCAGTACCTCAACCTTATTGCTTCACATGGCCTCCTTCCTACACATCTATTCCCAACCCGTATTAACTCCTGTATTGATCACGTAATGTTAAGATCTGACCTTAAAAATACGACTCTGGTTCTCGATACTTATATTACTGATCATAGGCCAACGATTATTAGCATCCAACGTGTAATGTCACGCCCTGTCCCTAAACTTAGTCGCATAGTTGTTGATTATACAGCTGTAATCACAGTCATTTTATCAATGGACTTTAGTGAAATATTGGCTATTCAAGACCCAAACAACGCCGCCGAGTCTCTGGTTTCCATCATTAGCTCTGTCATCGCCAATCACTCTAAATCGGTGCATATGTCTTCGAAACGCCGAATCCTGAAACCGTGGATTACAAATGGACTGCTTCGGTGTATTCGAAATAGGGATAACATGGCTCGAACGTTAAATTCAGATCCTGAAAACTTCATTCTTGTGATTACGTATAAGCGATACCGTAATTTCTGTAACAAACTTCTCAAAAACTTAAAACACGCATATGAAAGTAAAGAGTTCCAAATGGCAAAGAACAACCCTAAAGCTACTTGGAAGGTCATTAAGAAGGTTACTGGAACTAGTCACAATGTTAAGTCCCCCAACGAGTTACTAAGAATATCTTCGGAAGACAAGTCCTCGGTCAATAAAGTCAACGAGCTTTTTGCCCATGTTGGCAAGAACTTGGCTGACAATTTCTTATCCACCTCGTATACCCCGGAATGTTCTCTCGATGCGCTGCCCTCTAACTCGCTGGTGCTTTTACCCACAGATGAAGTGGAGGTCTCGAATCTCATTATTGGGTTACGAACTGATGCTGCGGCAGGTTGGGATGGCATTTCATCGAAAATGTTAAAATCCTGTATGCCCACGATTGTCCCCCCCATTACTCATATCTGCAATCGCTCTATCGCCACAGGCTGTTTTCCTAGGGTTTTCAAAAGGGCTGTTGTTCACCCAATCTTCAAAATGGGGACAGACACAGTGTAGATAATTATAGACCGATCTCAGTCTTGCCTGCCATTTCTAAAATATTAGAAAAGATACTTAATAATCGATTGGTGCACTATCTTGAGTCATATAAATTACTAAGTAATAACCAGTATGGTTTTAGAGGTGGCAGGTCAACTGAAAATGCTGTTGCTGCCTTGGTAGACCATGTGGTATCAAAATTAGATAGTAAAATGAAATGCTTGGCTATCTTCTTAGATCTCTCTAAGGCATTCGACACTGTGTCTGTTCCCCACCTCTTATCTAAGCTGGAAGCTACTGGCATTCGAGGGCATGCCTTGAAGGTCTTCCAGGATTACCTCTGTAATAGAACTCAATGCGTTAAAATAAATGATGTTGTCAGTGACACCATTTCATTGAGTTTTGGCGTTCCTCAGGGCTCAATCCTGGGCCCTACCCTATTTCTTATCTACATTAACAACTTATGCAAAATGTCTCTAATGAATTGTTCAATATTTACTTAAGCAGATGATACGGCTCTATTGATTCATGGTAATGACTGGCCTGAAACAGTAAAATACGCGGAACTTGCTCTGAACTCAGTGATGAAGTGGTTGTCTAATAATATCCTAACCTTAAATTTAAATAAAACGGTATACTTACCTTTCTCGTTACTCTCCACCAACCTCCCTCCACCGCATTCAATGGTGCTCAGAGCTCACACTTGCTCACTCGGTCTATCTTCTTCACAATGTGGCTGTCCTCAGCTCAAGAGGTGTGAGTCTGTCAAGTATCTCGGAGTCTATGTAGATAGCTCTCTGAGCTGGAAACCTCACCTCAGTAATCTCATATCAAGAGTCCGCAAGTGTATATTTATTTTTAAAAAGCTGAGGAATTCCGCGGACCACCTTACGATTAAAACAGTTTATTATGCACTATGTCAGAGCATAATAAACTACTGCATCACAGTGTGGGGTGGGACTCCCAAGACAATCCTTCTACCTCTTGAGCGCGCACAGAGAGCTGTTCTCAAGGTAATGACCTCTAGGCCTTTTAGGTTTCCCACTACTGCTCTCTACACCGAATGTCAGGTTCTTACTGTGAGACAGCTCTTTGTCCTTGGCACTATACTGCGCAAACACCCTTCTGTGGAATATGATCCGAATGCTAACAAAAAGCGTAGACATTTCGAAGTATGCCCAACTCACGGTTGTAGAACGGCCATTGCTCAGCGTCATTTTGGTGTACTGTCAAACCATTTATATAATAAAATGAATAAACTTTGTTCCATTGCTCCCATGTGTCTAAACGAATGCAAAACTGAAGTCACAAAGTGGCTCTTGACATTGACTTACAATAAGACTGAAGATCTACTACAGATATCGATCGCTTAACCTAATGCTATATATATAAAATAAAGTAATATGTTCAGAATTATATTTATAATGACTTTCATAATGCACAGGTTTTCGTCGTGATATTAGATAATATTGTGATGGGGGCCTGTGTGTTGTGAAAGTCATTATAAATACACACCACACACAACCAACACACACAACCACACACACACACACACACACAACCACACACACAGCCACACAACCATACATACACAACCACACACAACCATACATATGTGTGGTTATACACAACCATATATAGGTAGATAAACAGGATACATCATAGTTGCATTAACTAGGTAATATATTATTATTATAATTTAATCTTGATATTCTGTGCTCGTCTTGCAATTACTGCTGTATGTTCAAATCATAGGCGAGGACGCTGGCACCCTAAACACAAGTTAAATCTTACTTTGGGTGCCAGAGTTCATCGAAAACACTCTGTTTCCTTAGTTGTAATGCCGCATAGTGTTAAGATAAGTGTTTTTCTTGTACAACTGAAGTTAAATAAAAAAATTATTATTATTATTATTATTAAACCCAAGCATATCGTCTCTAGGAAACCAAATAAGTCCCAGTGTTCTCTCACCTCCATATTGCTGACCGATTTTGAACTTTACTGCAGCCGAACCTAAGGTCTCCTTTGGTATGCTGTTTAAAACCGCAACGCTGTTGCTCGTCCAGTTTCGGATTTCGAACCCACCGGCCCTGTGAATGTCACTGATATTACTGACCATGTCAATAGCAGTACTTTCGTCCGGCAAACTATCTATGTAGTCATCCATGTAATGTGAATGGTAAATAGCATCGACTGCGGTCGGCAGAGAACCCTCATAACGGCGTGCGTTTTCGTTTTTAATGAATTGAGCTATAAATGGTGAACAATTAGTTCCAAAAATTAAAGATGTCATGACATACGTTTTGATGTTTTCTGTAGGACTGCTTCTCCACAGAAACCTGAGCGCGTGCTGATCCTCGGCGTGAATTTTAACCCTCAGAAACATGTCCCTTATGTCACCAGTTACTGCGACTTTATTTTCCCTGAAGCGCAGCATTATACCAAGCAGTGATGACAAAAGATCAGGTCCTGTGAGTAAATAGTCATTAAGGCAGGAACCATCTGTCTTACCTGCAGCGTCGAAGACCAGCCGAAGCTTGCTTTTATTTGGGTTGTCAACACCGAAATGTGGTAGGTACCACGTATTCGATGGGACGTCATTTACCACCAGTTCCCGCGCGTAATCATTTTCTAACAAATGACGAACGCGTTCCTCATACCTTTTAGCAAAACCTGTATCCTTTCGCATTTTCCTTTCGATACCTTTCAACCTTCTTAGTGCGTTGGGGTACGAGTCCGGCATCGTGTGACCTGGCTTCTTCCAAGGCAAACTAACATACCAGCGTCCGTCAACGAGCACCGCTGATCGCTGCAGCTGATCGATGGCACGCAAATCGTCAACGTTCTGGCGTGGCTTACCAGACACACTGTACGCGATTCAGGACGCAGGGTTGAATGAAAACACGAACAAGATGAGTGCACTAAATATTATATTTAAACTTCAACGATTTTAACACTGATTTAACAAGATACTTTTACATTAAAGTCACACACTTATACAATATTTACATTTAAGACAATTATCACGACTTGAAGAAGACTGTTTGAAGACTATGGGAAGACTGTTGTAGGAAGACTGTTGTAGGAAGACTGTTGTAGGAAGACTGTGTCGTTACGCCCGTGGGCGCCCATTTTATTTCCCCCAACGTAAGCGCAAGTAGTGGTCGGTCCCCTTATCACGACCGCCCACTATCCAATGGCTAGTGGGAGAGTCGATTATACCCTACCCCGCGCTCCCCGCTCTTCACCCCTGTGACCTAGTTTCATCGTGGGAACCAGGATGTGGAATACAATGGGCGCCTTTCGACCAATCAACGGGTTTGTTTACTCTAACAGATAGAACTTTGTCACATTAAATTTACTCGTATTTCTTGTTATAAGAAGTTACAAGGTGATACATAAAAAATAGGTGTGTAATGCCTACTGGTGACATTTATCTGTATAAAAATACGTTATCCAAGTCGTTCATCATTATTTAGCACCTATCTTAACAGATTTAGAGGGCTGTGCTTTTCAACAATTATTTAATACCTATCTAGACAGATTTAGGGGGCTGTGCTTCTCAACACACACCCATAGCATCCAATTCAAACGAACGTCGAACCTCATCATGAATTTCTTGAAGTAGATCATGCGATGAAATGTCACTTACCTTTTCGTGGTCCGTGATGGTCAGGGCGGCCTCAGCGCTGGCGGAGTGAGCGCCGGCGGCGGCCCGGACGGCGGCGCAACTCCGCGCCACGCGCACCCTACCATGTACACACCAACCTAGTGGGGTAAGTGTAGCGGACGGCTCATTTACACTACCTAACTTTATATTCAAAGGTACAATCAAGTCATAATTATCTTGACCAATTAATATATCAGGTTTTGAATCTGAGGTACACAATTTATCTTTAATATTCTTTAGGTGAGAATACTTATTGCAATCTATAACAGATAACTTTTGAGTAGGTAAACTTAATTCCTTAACACAACTTATTCTTATATTATTATGTAACCTATCATCATATCCAGCAATGTCCACATTCATCACCGTCGATTCGCATACCATCGCGTCATTAGTCCACGCTCCGCGCACTGACAGCGTCTCGCGACGGCCGCGCAGCCCGACGCGCTCGGCGAGGCCCGCGCTAATCAACGACACACTCGATCCGTCATCGAGTAGCGCGGTGGCACTCACGATACCGTTAGGGCCATGCACACGTATAGGTAACACTTTCAAGAACACTTTATTGTCACATTTGTCACTCGCGTTAATGTACGTTATCGTTTCCGAAGACGCAGTAGGCTCGGCTCGTTGCATGTCAGCCGGTGTCGCATTACTCGTTGTCGACGCATTGTTGTAATCAGCGCTGGTGCGCTCACGTTGTTTACTCGTGAAATAATGCAGGAGACGATGATGTTCTTCATTACAGCCGTCCTTGTCACACACAGGAGCTGAACATGATTTTCTATCATGTTTGGATATTAAACACTTGTAGCACAGGCCGTGTTTTTTCACATATTGCCACCGTACTTTACGTAATGCTTTCTTAAATTGTTTGCAGTCGCTGAGATTATGTACCGCTGCGCGGCAAAACAAACAATTAGCGTTACGTTCTTCGTCTTGAACTAGCATGGTCTATGTGTGTGTGAATGTACTTGTCTTATTCTTCAGATGCTGGTCATTTCGAAAAGTAGTAAACATACTTGCGGTGGTGGAAATCTTTACAGCTTCTTCATACAAAAAATCTGATAAAATCACCAACCTTGGTTTCTTTCCTTCCTTGATCATTTTATAGCTGTAGTCGGACCACTTGGAGATAAGCACTGCGGGAAGCTTGGACAGAATCATTGAGACAATATTGACACCATGTAGGTACTCCTCGCGTCCGACTGCTCGTACTGCTTCCACTACATTTTGCACTTTCACAGAAAAAGCGACGATATCTTTATGATATTCCTGTTGTAGGGACTGAAGCTTCTTTATGTCTTGGAGTATTCTGGAAATAATGCAGTCGGGGTTACCAAACCGTAGCTCCAATGTTGATATCACTTTGTCAGGTGACGTGGCGCTTATGAACAATGCGGCAACTGCATCTTTTGCTTGCCCTCGTAGACATTTTCGAAGCCTCCATAGGTTTTCTTTTGGCGTGAATTTACACAACGCCGTCGACTCGTCGTAGGCTTGTTTGAATTGAAGCCAATCCAACTGGTCACCAGAAAATTCAGGTAAATCTCTCGGTGTGCTCATGCGGCTGAGCAGACTGACTTGAGGCACGTTGTTTGCATAGTTAGTAGAAATATCCTTCAGAGCACTTGCCAACGTATGAACCGCGTTGTTGAGTACAGTCAAGGAGTCGCCGGGCGGCGGCGGTGGCGATGGCGCTGCGGAGCGAGGCCGGCCGGCCACGTGCTCGGCGCATAGTACTCGTGCGTGCAGCTCGCCCGTTACAATTCCTTTCTCGGGGGCTTGCTGCTCCAGTAGGGGTTCTTCGTGGTTACTTTGATGGATCACCCAATCCTCCAGGTCTCTGCGAGGAAGTTCCTTCCCACCACTTAGTGAACTGTATTCCAACTGTTCTTCCTCGTCGTTGAGTGCTGCCAATTGGGCATCCAGGTTTTGATCAATGAGCGCGATGCGAATAGCAGCCTTTTGTTTAGCGGCTTCCAGCTGCAACAGTTTTTTCTTGCTTTCTCGCGTAGATTTGCTCGATGACGCAATAGATTTTACCGGCGTTTTCGCGACTTGACGCAGCGGTTCCGACTTTATGCTACTTCCCGGCACATCGGAAAACAAACGTTGCGACACAATTTGCTCGAGCTGCTCGGCTTGTGGGTTTTCTGCATCTTTACTCTGTTGCGAATCACGTTGCTCCTGCAACATTTTTGCTCTCCGTGTTTTTACGCCTGGAGTGTGGATCATTGTAGATCTGGCTCGAAGTACCACTTTGTTAAGGGTGGTGGCGGTGGCGGGAAATATTGGGCTTGACGCAACGGAAACACAGGCGAACTTTGAAAAACACGTTTATTGCGTGTCGAACAAACAACAAGATGACCGCGTGTACAAAAGAGAAAAGGTCGTGCGCATTGATTGGCGTTTGGTGGCAGACTGGCGGGGGTCCACAGTGTGACAAGCATGTCAGCGTGTCCCGCCTCTTAACTTAAACAATGATGCTACATAATTACTTTATATCGAGCGCGTCGCTAACACAGGTGTTCTGACTTATTAGGATGTTGTGGAGCCTCAGCACGTCTCCTCGATAGCGAGGGACGAAAAGCGAGGCTCTCACCCGGGTGGGCACGTCCGACTGTCGGAGTACCGTCAGTGTGATGTCTGTGTCTGGGAGTTTTATGCGGGGTACATTTTGTGACAGCCAGGTTAGGGCGTAGTCGTCCTCACACCAAATTTGCACTGTGCCCTCCGCTACCCGTGGGTATCAGCGGAAGGCAGGGAGTGGTGTTGAAGGGAGTGGTGTCGACAGGTCACCGCCCATGAGTAGGTCTACTAGGCCTACTTTAACCTGCTCGGCCTCTTCTGCTGTCAAGTCTCTGGATGGGGGAGGGAAGCAGATTGCTACGGCGAGCCGCGCAGGAATATCCTTGGTGGCCCGCGCATAGGTCCTCGGCTCCTCCTGGGCGGAGTGGATCCGTACACGCTTTGCATCCCCCTGGAGCGTACTCGGTGACGCCGTGTCGTCAGGGCGATCCCTCTTCGCCGGCCCAGTACCGCTCGGTCCAGGCTGGGACTTGGAGGTGCCCGGCCAAGTGGCGGGGTTAGGGTGCAAGGATCCACCTCGTTTTCCTCTGCGGTGTTTAGGTCTGGGAATATTTCGGGATGTGTCGGTGTTCGCGTAAGGTCGACTGGCGCCCCCGGCAGACTCTGTCGGGTGCATGGGCTTTTCGCGCTGGGTTGCCCCTTCGCGGAGTTGCCCCTGCACGCGTGGTTCCGCGTCCGGCCGCTTTTCGCACTAATAAATGATAAATGATTTTATTTCTGTAAGTAGGTTTGAACAAACACTTTTACACGTCAATCATATTTTTTTTTAAACTAGATGGGGTCGGCGTTTCCTATCTGACTACTCTGAGAAGAAAGGCCGAAACAAACTTAGAGGTCACAGTCTCTTGAGTTTCCCCTTCGCGGATTTGCGGCTGGTCGCGTAGTCCCACGTTAGGCCGTTTTTCGCGCTGGGTTTCCCCTTCGCGGACTTGCGGCCGTTCTCTGTTTTCCGCGTCCGGCCCCTTTTCGCGCCGGGTTTCCCCGTCGCGGACTCGTGGCTGGTCGCGTACTAACTTTTCGGCGTCCGATCGCGCTTCGCGCTGGCTAGCCTTCGCGAGGGTAGCGCTTTCGGTCGCCTACTTTCTTCCCCCGGGTGGTTTTTCCGCGCTTCTTCAGCAGTCGTAGACGTGGTGAGATCGCCGGGGTCATCGTCAGGGTAGCTTACGCTGTTCCTCACGATGCTCTGTTGCCAGATGCTCGCGGGAGGCATACGACTCGTAGTGGGTATTGGCGCGTGGGTCGCAGCCGTGGTAGGGTTGGTTGGCGCGTTGGTCGCAGCCGGAGTTGTGTCAATGGGCGCGTGGATCGCTGCCTGTGTTGTGGGCGCTGAATCAGCAGCCGGCCGTGCTGAATAGCACGGCGAAGACGATGAAGTCGTGCAGTTGGTTGCCCCCCCCAGAATACGATGGGAGCTGACCGCCGTAGCGGTGTGGGATTCCCCGGCTTGGCCGGGAACCACCTGGGTAGAACTTTGTTCCTTCTGCATTTTTTCATTTGGCGAGGGGGTGGGCTTTTTTGGAATCGAGGTTACCCTTCCTCTGGGACCGATGGAAATTAAGGACAGGAGGGAGGGTGTTTGGTGATAAGGTATAGGTTATTGGTCACCGTAGGTCTGGGAATTGGCCTAAGGATTTATGGATTGACGGGATTTATGGATAGGGAAGGGTTGGGTTGATTGGGTCAAATTGGAGCATGGAATAAGGTGTATGGGTTACCCTAGACCTGGGGCCTGGTGTTCGGGCACTTCTCTTGTCCGGGATCTCTTACGAGATGCTCCAGGTGCGAGATCGACTGTTGGCAGCCGGTCCCGCAGCCGGAGTTGGGCTATCCGCAACCTGCCCACCCGCTCGGTTGCATGAGAAGAAGTGCCCGGCAGTCCGGGTCGCTCCACCACGGATGCACGTATGCATTTGCGTTGGTTCGGCCCAGCGAGCCCCGAGTACAGTACAGTTTACAGTAGATAGACATTATTGAAAGAGAACGGTATGATTAAAAGTGATCTTTGTTTTAAAAGCTTTGAGGTAGCTGAGAGCTGTAGTAGGTAACTCCAAGAATCCTAAAATAAAGGTTAGCCCTAGACCCACGAGGTGGTTTAAACTTTAAACCCACGCATTTAATAAAGACTGTTCATCATACAAGCAGTAATTCAAGCGTATTACGTTTATTCTTCTATGAATACACTACAAACGGCAGAGCATGGACCACAAAGTGAGCAGAGCACATGAAACTGTTTACAATAGAGCTTCACATGTGACGTTTTACTGTATTTATGCTACACACTAACATTATTACTTCAGCAATATTAACAGCACATCTACTGGAATTATCAGATTGTGGGCGCAGGCCGTATTTGTGCTAAATACAGTTCACATTCGTTTGTATTCCCACTCACACACGCTGCGCTGCACTGGAGCCTCACTTCCGATATTCCCTGCCGGCCGCCATTGTGCGCGCCACATTATAGTGTGTGTCGCTCTTGTAATTTGACTATTATTCAATATATACCGCTGTTATTTTATCAAAACCTCGTTTAATTTAACAATAGGTAAAGTATTGTAGAAATTATACGACGTTTAACATAACATGCATTCACCTTTTCCTGCAAATACGTGTAAACATATATCTGGTCGAGGTCTATCGAGGTCTGCCCGGCTTGGGCGGAGCATCGCCGTGTCCTCGTGGAGGCGATTGGCGGTGGCGATCTCTCGCGTCCGGCCTTGGTCCAGGCCATGGTAGGGAGCGAGAGGGCTTGGGAAGCCGTCACCTCCTTCTGCGAAGCAGTAATGTTCGCGAAGGAGGACGCGGAACGCGTGAGGGAGAGGCAAAATTTGCGCCCTCACGCCCCTAGCCGCCGCAGGAGACGCCCTGGGCGTCGGGAATCGCAGGCTGATTCCCGGCCACCGTAGGCGTGGGCTTGTGAACGGCGAGCAATGGTCAGCTCGCCGTTCGATGAGGACCAGGCCCGGGTCGACGGCGCGTTGTGTTCCACGCGCGCCTCAATGAGATGTCAGCACCAATGACGGGGTTTGCTGGGACCGATGCCTGCTAGGGTTGCGGAAAGGTCCGAGAGGGATGCCGTGGCCCCTGGCACGGGTAGCTGGGGGAACACGGGTGGGATTTGGTCAGTGGAAGTCTGACACGCCCTCCTGCTCTGCCCAGAGCGGGAGAAGTTATTTGAAGATTTCCAACCCACAAAAAAAAAAAGGGTATCATTAACATTGTACAACGCGTTTACAACTACTCAAAACTTGTCTCCCTCAATGGCTTTAGCATTGAGTATGACATTTATACAGGTTGTGGCGTAAATAATGGATAACTCTGAAACTTTCGATCGGCCAGATCTATCATTCACCCCACTTATATCGCCATATGCCCATGGATGACCAAATTATTGATATTTAAAAAAAAAATCGTACTAGACTTGTTTTCGTTTTGTTTTTTTTTTATGTTACTCCTGAATATTTATATTATCAGACCAGTATCGAGATGTTTTATTACAATCTAAGATAACATTGCAAAAAATACTTTAAATTCTTAAATATTAACATTTTTTCTACGGAATTATGCTATTTTAGGCCCCTATATCGAAAAAATATGTTTGCGTATGTATGCAATCTAAGTGGGGTAAATAATAGATGATAATCTGGCCAATCAACAGATTCAGGCATATGCATTATTTACGCCACAACCTGTATAGTGCATAGGGAACGTATTTTATTAGTGTCCTTATAGGTTCCATGCGTTAGGACTAGCAGGACACGTACGCGTATTTTTTCTATTTGTTAGCTAATTATCTTTTTGTATGCACGTGTTTCTGTGACAAATAAACCTATTTTTCTTTCTTACATTGAGACAAACTGTGTTAAACGGTTCTCGGTCTCACTGAGTGGGTACATTGTAAACGGATAAGTTAACGTAGATATTAATGGTTCATTGATGTGCAAGCGTAACGATTCCTTTAACCCCTCCACACTATTAAGATTCTATTGCAGATGTTAGCTCTTACCTGTGAGAAGGGAGATCGGCGTTACGACATTTATAGTACTAAATCATAATATATTATTTAACTTTGCAAACCCTC
Organism: Brachylomia viminalis; assembly: GCA_937001585.2. Taxonomy (NCBI): domain Eukaryota; kingdom Metazoa; phylum Arthropoda; class Insecta; order Lepidoptera; family Noctuidae; genus Brachylomia; species Brachylomia viminalis. The sequence continues at coordinate 17,387,251 of OW443307.2, read as the reverse complement.
TCGTCTTCTTAGCTTCATATATGTATAATCATTATAATACATATACATATAACATCACCTTGTGTCCCCTCCTTTTCCCCTACCTTTCTAAGTCGGGACAAGGTAGTTTAGTTTAAGGGAATTCATTTCTTACATTTAATGGTTGAAGGGCGCCCAAGTTTGGTGATAAGCCCTACAGGATAGCGCTGAAGGTGGGGCGTTTTCCGTTTCCTTTAAAGGGAAGCCGATCTTAACACTATTATTAACATTATTAGGAAAAACGTAAATTTTATCAGCTTCTTTTTTCAGGTTATTAGTTTCAGGTTATTCAGGTACAGTCAGACAAGCAAACTAAATACCAGTGCATTGTGCAGTCAATTCGATACGATGTTTGTTACGATGTTGTCTATGGAATGTCGAAGTTTGCAGCTAACGGAGCGGAATAGACAACTTACATAGAGTTTTGAAATTGTGGATACGTCATTGAGGAGGCTTTGTTTTGAGTTAACGCAGCCAACAATCTTGAAGGATGTGAATATTAATTAATAATGCGTAAAATGGCACGCAATCAAAAAGTCCCATTTTGCTTATTTTAGGAATCGAATGGATTGAAATTCAAACAATCAAAAGTAATTACTTAAAGTTGTTAAAAAAGTTACAAGTTATATTACAGAAAATTGGAAGTAGTTATTTATTGTTCTGTCCTGTGGTCTTCCTTTACGCATCATACATCATTGCTCTGAAGGCAAGGAGCGAGTTGTGGAGGCAGTGACTCGTGAGATATTATTGCACATCACTGACCGCCAGTGATTGCTATGTAATGCTGAGTATTGGCTTCGGAGTAATACCGGTGAATGAATTTATCATGAGTACTATTAAATACACTTCTGTCTAACTCTTTGGAGAATACAGGCGTGAGGCTATGTTATTTTATAAATCTATCTTAAATTCGTGGACCATGTCTTGGTACAAAACAGGTTTTACATTGAATCTATCAAATAAGATTTTCGTACCTACATCGAGATAATGTAAAAAAAAAAAAGTTGACACGGGCTGGTATGTATGTTGGGTGTACGTCAAATAAGACGCTTTGAAATGTTGCCATAAAGCATAAAACGTTTATTGAGGATGATATTCTCGTAGCATGTCTATTTCCTTTTACATTTCTGTTTAGTATATTCTATAACATTTAAAAATTATATTATTTTTATTTAAGTGCAACTTCGTAAGTACGCTGTACTGGTACAGCTTCCTAACTATTGTTTGCCTCACCGGACGACGTCACTACGTCAGCGCCGGCTGTCGCTGAAAACCAGCGCTGGGGCTCTGTCTTGCATAGGGTCGCGGCATAATGCTGAGCGATAGCCGTTTCGCGTGGATGTGACGCATGTTTCCCCCAACTTTTTAATATTTTCAGTGTTTGTGTTATTTTTTGCGTCATGTTTACCGCAAATAAACGCATTTTCTTTCTTTCTTTCTTTCTTTCATAACATTTGGTAGGTATTTTAAAATAATACGCCATATCTTTGCTGTAACACGGGTTCTGTGTGGTTTATCGTTTTTTTCTTGTCGGTCCATATTCATAAGTGTATGAAGATGTTTTACTGTTTATGTTTTATTTTGATCAGTATCATGCCTACATTAATCAGTTCAAATTTACAAAACTCTCAGCGTGTCAAAATTTTAGACATCTCCATTAATACCTAAGTACCTACTTCTTCAATTTGGAGTGAAATCTTCGTTACTTATGTAATTATTATTAATTGGGTTTCTAGTTATTTGCTTCTATGGAATTATCTAAAGCAAAATGTATGAAACCACGCCAACTTTGCTTACTACCCATTTTCATTAGACAACTCGATTTTGTCTCCAATATAAAAGCGATGGCTTACAAAAAATTTACATTTTCGTACCACTTGCTTAAAAAAGTGACATTCTATGCCACAAAATGCGAACATAACAATAGTCATTTTTAATCTGTTAAAAACAGGGAAAGAAAATTGTACTGAATTTCATTCATCCTCTAGGGGGAGAATGTGATTTAAATTTGGAATGCTTACCGAAATTTATACTGAACTACATCTGTGTTTACACCATTGAGTTTGTATATAAAGCATTATACATCTTTTTGAAAAAGGAATACGCATTTATTATGCAGTTATGATTATTAAATAAAATTACGAAAACGGACGAGGCCGTATGAGCTTGATGCCTTTGCTTTTCCGACAAAAAAATATTAGTCTAGGAATTTGCCACGTTTTTGTTTTCTTCAAATACATAAACGTTAAGTTTATTTTAATTTATTTTTATAAATAAGATAATGTTCTAAAAAATACGTTTAATTGTCATTATTTTTAATAAATGCTTATCTCATATTATTATTGTGTTAATTTTTTCGCAAATGGTACGAAAAGTAGAGTATTTTCCTCGGTGATAGAGCTGTCTTAGTCTTGGGTGAACTTAAATCCCTCGCTACACTCAGGACTCGTCTTAAATCCCTCGCTTCGCTCGTGATTTAAGTTTTTAACACCCTCGCTACGCTCGGGAGTAAACCTCGAGTCCTTCATTACGCTCGCGATTTAAATCGTCACCCGCGACAGAAGACACTGCTTTATCCCCTTGGTTAATAATCTACTATTTCGTACCACTTGCTCAAAAAAGTGACATTCTATGCCACAAAAAGCGAACATAACAATAGTCATTTTTAATCTATTAAAAACAGGGAAAGAAAATTGTACTGAATTTCATTCATCCTCTAGGGGGAGAATGTGATCTAAATTTGGAATACTTACCGAAATTTATACTGAACTACATCTGTGTTTACACCATTGAGTTTGTATATAAAGCATTATACATCTTTTTGAAAAAGGAATACGCATTTATTATGCAGTTATGATTATTAAATAAAATTACGAAAACGGACGAGGCCGTATGAGCTTGATGCCTTTGCTTTTCCGACAAAAAAATATTAGTCTAGGAATTTGCCACGTTTTTGTTTTCTTCAAATACATAAACGTTAAGTTTATTTTAATTTATTTTTATAAATAAGATAATGTTCTAAAAAATACGTTTAATTGTCATTATTTTTAATAAATGCTTATCTCATATTATTATTGTGTTAATTTTTTCGCAAATGGTACGAAAAGTAGAGTATTTTCCTCGGTGATAGAGCTGTCTTAGTCTTGGGTGAACTTAAATCCCTCGCTACACTCAGGACTCGTCTTAAATCCCTCGCTTCGCTCGTGATTTAAGTTTTTAACACCCTCGCTACGCTCGGGAGTAAACCTCGAGTCCTTCATTACGCTCGCGATTTAAATCGTCACCCGCGACAGAAGACACTGCTTTATCCCCTTGGTTAATAATCTACTATTTCGTACCACTTGCTCAAAAAAGTGACATTCTATGCCACAAAAAGCGAACATAACAATAGTCATTTTTAATCTATTAAAAACAGGGAAAGAAAATTGTACTGAATTTCATTCATCCTCTAGGGGGAGAATGTGATCTAAATTTGGAATACTTACCGAAATTTATACTGAACTACATCTGTGTTTACACCATTGAGTTTGTATATAAAGCATTATACATATTTTTGAAAAAGGAATACGCATTTATTATGCAGTTATGATTATTAAATAAAATTACGAAAACCAACGAGGCCGTATGAGCTTGATGCCTTTGCTTTTCCGACAAAAAAATATTAGTCTAGGAATTTGCCGCGTTTTTGTTTTCTTCAAATACATAAACGTTAAGTTTATTTTAATTTATTTTTTTATATAAGTTAATGTTCTAAAAATAAATTTAATTGACATTATTTTTAATAAATGCTTATCTCGTATTATTACTGTGTTAATTTTTTCGCAAATGGTACGAAAAGTAGAGTATTTTCCTCGGTGATAAAGCTGTCCTAGTCTTGGGTGAACTTAAATCCCTCGCTACACTCAGGACTCGTCTTAAATCCCTCGCTTCGCTCGTGATTTAAGTTTTTAACACCCTGGCTACGCTCGGGAGTATACCTCGAGTCCTTCATTACGCTCGCGATTTAAATCGTCACCCGCGACAGAAGACACTGCATTATCCCCTTGGTTAATAATCTACTATTTGTGCCTAAATATTGCTGAAATAATAATCATCTAATAAGAAGTATATAAGGGACCGCTTTGTTTGCGATGTTGGAAGTAGTCATTAGTGTTGGGTCTTAGATCTAGATTCTGAATGCTGTACTTAGATAAATCCGCAAAGTAATGAAATCTAATTAGAGTATGAATAGGGTAGTTTCGTTAATTAACTTTATTTTGAGAAAAGAAGTATGTAAGTTAAACAAAAGTAGAAAGGACAAACTTTTATTAATAATGTAAGCATCTACGATAACTTAACAAAACATCTACCTTTTCAATCATTCTTAGAAACGCGTCACGTACAATGTCAGCAAGACTACTAAATAACTTTTCTTTTCATTCATTCCAGTTATCTAATCACATTAGTCACGTGAGGAAAACCTCATTTATTTCCACTATTAAATCTGTTAATCACACAATGGCGAGCTGTCCGGTCAATTACACCATAAATAAAGCGTGGTTGTGGCTTCCATGACGAGGGTCATGACATGTCATGTCGTCGGTCCACCCACTGTGGGTACATAATTGGTTAATAGAAGGAAACGTGGTAAACGGGCTAAGTTTAGTAAATGAGATGAGCAGAATACAATAATATTTATTGTAAAGTGCTCTGTATTTTTCTGGTGTTTGTAACTCAATCAACCAAGCAACACAGCCTATCGCAGTCCACTGCTGGTCATAGGCCTCTCCCTGGCTGCGCCACATCGCCTTGTCCTCCGCCTTCTGCACCCAGTCTGTCCCAGCCACTTTCTTGTGGTCGTTTGTCCATCTAGCTGGTGGTCGTCCCACGCTACGCTTGCCGATACGCGGTCTCCAATCCAGGACTCGTCTGCTCCACCAGCCATCGGTCCTTCGGAAAACGTGGCCAGCCCACTGCCACTTCAGCTTGCTTACTTTGCAAGCTATGTCGGTGTCGGTTCTTTTCCGGACAATTTCATTTCTGATTTTATCCTTCAAAGAAACTCTGAGCATAGATCGCTCCATAGCGCGCTGAGCGACTGTGCTGAGTGAGTGTTTTTAATTGAAAAGAGTGAATACTATATATTTTTGTACTGCAAAGATAATTAACAATTTTTATGCTTGGAACAATGCAAGCTCAACTGGATTAATCACCTATAAGTATTTTGAACCTATGTTTATATTCTGAGAATTTTATAAAGAAACCTTGAGTCTAAATTTCTAACCCACGCATTTAATTAAGAAAGTGTTCTCGTACCTCCTAACTAATATTATGAATGCGAAAGTAAGTTTATTTGTTTCTTACGCTTTCACGCCAAAACAGCTGAACGGATTTAAATGAAATTTGGCACACAGATAGAACATGGGCTGGGTAAGGATTTAGGCTACTTTTTATCCTGGATCACAGACAAAGTCGCAGGCAACTGCTAGTACATAATAAATCAAGCGTAATTCACGTTTGAGATTCGATGAATAGGTACCAAATGCTTTGACATTTAAGTCCTGTTGATCGAAGTTGCTATTCTGAGTATTGATTCTTTCACTAATGTGAAGCTACAGTATTGCCGAGTTTCATGAGACATAATATTTAACAAGGAATTTTACGCCGACGATGTTGCGTTCAAAAGCTAGTCCAATGGGGAATTTTGTAGGTAAAATACGAAATCTACCCGGATTAAGTTGCGGGCGAAGTGCTGGTTAATTATATTAACCACATCATATCCGTAGATTTCATGTGATCCTAAGTGATTCCCTACTGGATATCCTTTTCGAGGTGTCCGTCTATATGATGATAGACAGACACGCGTATCATTAGACGAATGCATATCGTTTTTCACGCGCACACAGTGTGTGCCCTTTTCAATTAGTTCTGAGTGATAAGTATACTTATGTAGGTATATCGTTTCCTTGGATAAGTAAAGCTATTGGAATACACTTATAAGCAGAGAGTTTGTATGACAACCAAAACAGTTAATTTCGCTCAATGGACCAAAGCCCTATTAAAAGAAAAGTTTTAACAAATATCAAAGTTTTGTAGGCATCTGCGGTTTTGAGCCCCAAATCCTCAAAAAGAATATGTCCCAACATTGTGAGTTAGATGTGTTTTGTTTGTAGCTGATGACAATATGTAACAAAAACCCTGTTGTTCCTTTTAAGGACGTATACATTTACCTACAAGCTCAACATTGATGAAATTATAATTTAAAAAAAATTGAGTATTGGCCAGTCGAGAGGTCAATATCAAATAACTATTAAAATCGGCACTTTCAAAAAAATGTTTAGAGTATCTGATTTTACAAGTACATCTTTATTTCGCTAAATAGCCTACGAGATCGGTGGAATTCTTTAAGTCGACAGAAGATGCCGCCAAAAGCTACCGCGGCGCACGGGCCCCGTGTCGGTACCACGTGCCTACCTACCCCGCCACCCCCCGCCACCCCCCGCCACCCGCCACCCGCCGCCCGGCGAATCACTTCAGTCTCCCGCGCAACTTTTTTTTGAACGGATGTTATTGTTGACCTACGTAGTGAGTGACTTGTGATTTGTTTACGTAGTTAAATATTTACCATGTCCTATTCTAACGTAGAATATTTTAATATGTTGATGAGTACGCTGAAGCACGCAGACTCTACCAAGAACGTTTTGCGAGTCTACCATTACCATCGGCGATTGCATTCTAACGTTTGCACGTAAGTACAATACCGGAAGTGTGCACGGACGAGACCAACATCGAGCTGACGCAGGCAGACCGAGGACTCGATATATTGACACCGAGGAGCAAGTGTTGGACTTGCAAGATCACCTGATCTGACGCCTTTAGATTTTTTCCTCTGGGGCAGTGTAAAGCAACAGGTGTTGAAAAATACGTGCGATACGGAGTTCGAAATGCGTTTGCAGATAGTAGCAGCATTTTACCACATCAAGTCCGATACCTCCGTTCTGCGGAGCGTACGTAGGCATTGCAACAAATGTGTCGAGGTACAAGGTGGTCATATCGAACAGCATCTCAGTGGCCGTCAAATAGACATCATAATAAATTAATGCATTCAAATAAACATAAGGTTTTATGTGACAGACGCGGCGATTTTATTTTAATGTAGTGAAGTGTTAAATGTAGTTATAACAATTACCAATTGTGCATAAAAATAACATGTAAACCAACATTTTCAAACATTATTTCGTTAAAGTGAAAAACTGCTGACAAGGTCACGAACTTGTGTAGCAAAATAGGTAGGTAAGTGGCGGCGGTGTACCGGCGCAGCGGCACCGATCAAAGAGAGTGGGCGGGAATTTTTATTTTTTCTGGTTTCGCGTCATCGCTTCATGCAGAATTGCAGAGGTAAGAAATCAGTAAAACATTACAAATAATTTTTAATAATTAAATATTTAATTTTATTATTTTTATGATCAGTTTTTTTTTATAAATGACTTGCTTTATTACGTATGTATACCTACCGATTCTTAAAACGTAGGTAAAAGGAACAACAGGGTTTTTGTTATATGAATTTAACAAAGATTATCTGAAATGCTAAACGGTTAAGATTTTATTTACATTTTGTATTCTTTAATTTTTTATTTTTTTATTATTTACATGTTTCGTAAAAAATTGCTACGACGTCAATGCTATGGGCAAGATATAAAGCATGATTTTTCGCTGGTCTCAAATCTCTCTCAATCTCAAAGTCCCTGCGTAATAATAAGCATATCCCCAAAATTTTTCATTAAAGTGTATAAATGGAATTTTTCGCTTGTGAAAAGGTTTTCCAAATTAAAGCACCGAACTCATACTGTAACAAAAAGCTCCAAGCAAAACTGAAATTTTTAAAAGCCTTTAATGTCTTGATATATTTTCACAAATTTACGATTCCGAGTGCCGGATAAATATTCAGGGGATTAAGGCACAAGCTCTCGCCGCAGTCAATGTTTGAATAAACGCTATTTGCCAGCGTTCAGTAACCATCCCCATACAAAAAATACGAGCCTTCAATCATACAATATCCAACTCTATTTGCTTTGCAAACAGAGTTCAAACTAACATCTAACTTAGTAGTCATCAGTCCACAAACCACACATGTTTCGGATGCATCTCATTGCCAAGTCTGACGAAAACCACATTACATTTAGCGGATACTTTTCAACTGCTGATAAAACGAGATGATGCTAGCTGAAAATGCAGGTTATTCGAGCTGCTGGACTTATTGATTGATAGGTATAAATATTACGGTCTCATCAATCCAAGCTAAAGTAGAATGAAGAGGAAAGTTTTAATGACAATTTAAATCTACTTCTGCAAGAATTTCTGTCTAATTTACACAGTATGGGAGTTCTACACAGAACTCATAACGAAGATCTTAAAAAATATAAATAGGTATGAAGAGTTAAATTAGAAATGGTCGGAAAAAAATACGTCATTTCAATGAAGACAGTAAAGTGAGACAATGGTACAAATGTGTAAAATCGATGGAAATATGGAGAAGCTGCTTTTAAAGTTTTTAAAAGGGATTATTCCCGTCTTTGTCACACGGTGCGGAAAATGTGTGGCGCTAGTATGAAGTTACAGAGTCGTGACGTTGCTTCTGTAATAGTGGCGTCTTTGTCAGCTATTTCAAAGTCAAAGTTTTTATTTTTTAAACTTAGGTGGGTGTATAACAGGTATTGTTAATAAAATATGTATAGGTTATACTCTATGTTTAACCGTTGTCGGCGTACAAAAACCAATAAAGTAGGTATCTTTGCACTTACGTAACAGGATTAAAACGTTTTTAACTTGGTAATTTTTTTAAGCGTTTACAGTACTTTTGCTTAAAATATTTTCTGGAGTTTAAAAGAAAAGAACGATTGTCTTTTATGGTATCAAATGGTTCACAGTAAAATTGTATTTACTGAGAGGAAAAACATTTTCAAAAAAAAATGGGTCAAACTCGTCGCAATAGCCGCTTTAACTTTAAACGACACCATTTATTTACTTTTTTTTTAAGGAGATTGGGCATATTTGTATGACGGTTTGCCCAACCATTGTAGCAATAAAGGCTATATGGTTATATCTTGTACTACTTGCCCTCATCACATAAATGTATTTTTTTTTACTTTCAGCGACGTCAAAGTATTTTTTTTGAATATTTAAAAAATTGCATCCTTAGCAAATAACCTACTTGTTTGTTTAGTGTGTTATTGTCTGATATTTTAATTTTTACGGATATTTTATATTCACTATCATAATATTATATATATGTATGGTGTATGTATGTAGCCTACTGCTGCATGCTATTTTATTTGAAAGTGGCGAGTGAAGTTCAAAAGGGGATAAAAAATAAAAGTGCATTGATCGTTATTTTTATTTGAAACAACAATATATCAGAAAAAAACAACTAAGTATAAGATTAAGACTTACACTTTTATCATGTACAATAGAAATATATTATATATATATATATAATATATATATAAAATATATATATTTATATTTTCCGTTATTATTAATCATTCTCATCATTTAAAATAATATGATCTAGAAAACTTGCCGGGATTTGAAAATCATTTTGATGTCTTGCAAATCCCAAGTACCAAACTATACTCATAATGTGGGCACAAGTTCCGATAGTACGACTTCCGGTTAAGCACGAACAATAAAGGTGTGGTAAAGCCTCTCTACCTGTCATATTGGTCTTAACTAAAATATACGAGTAATAGGTTTTTCTCAACGTATGTCGTGAATGAATCTGTCCTCGTAATAACGCACAGTTACTTGCATCTATTTCATAATCCGTTAGGTTTGGACTTATTTCGTGGCACACTTCTATAGTATATATACCACCCCTTAAATGTTCACCGACATACGATTTGGCCAGTTTTATTTGATAAGTTCCAAGAGCAATCAATATCAAATCTTCTTCGCTTAAAATAGGAAAAGGAATATTCAGTGTGTCACTATTTATTTGGATAAATTGCGCCCTTCGCCTGTTTATATTATTTTCTGTTATGAAATTACCAAGACGATTTGGTACATCTATTCTCTCATTAATAATATTAATAATCTCGCTAGCGTGGGCATTATTTTCTAAAGGCGCTCTAAATGCGTTAAGAAGAGCAGCGGCTATTCGTATGTCAGTAAACATATGGGTCATGGCTCTATTAAAATAGTCCTGACGGAATAACTTAAAGTCTCGTTTGATGCGCCCATTAATAACTTCTACTACCCAACGGACTATTGTTACAAGCCGGGATTCATTTGCTTGGTGAGTGGTAAGTTGCGTAGCGTTACGGTCTTTTGACGGTGGCATATGCCATTCATAGCCGAAGCTTTCAAGAACAGGTATTGCATCCCTAAATCCACGGTCAAGCACGAACGTATCTCCTTCATGAAGAAGGTAATTTAAAGGTGCATCTTCCTCATTGCAAATACGGGACATTATAGTTGCATCAGAAGTCCTGGCTGAGTATGGGCCAAACACTTCTAAAATATAGCCGTCTGGACAAACTACAACAAATGGCTTTAATAGATTTCGGAACTTGTGCAAGCTATATGAAACCTTTTGAAATAAAAAGTTACTACTCTTCTGAATATATATATAAGTGCCATCCAAGATTAATATTGCCTTTGGCGGATTATTTTCACTACTTCCGTATATGGCATTTGGGATTTGCAGGCTGTGTGATATGATTTCATCTCGGGTCATATGATCTAAGCCAAGGTGTCGCGGTACAAACTGAGATGAAAGGCAGTCGCGGGCAACATTCATGTATCGCTCAAGTGCTCGTCTGCTCATTGACAAGCGACTCGCGAGTCTTTCGTTAGATTCTCCCGTGCGAAGCTTCATCAAATAAATGCCCAGTGCGGTTTTTGGACGATTACAACAGTCTGTCAAAGAAGGTATTTCCAACAGTAAATTGTTGAACTGCACAAGCGTTAAGCCAGTGCAAAAATATAATTCATCTGCGTCTATATTTTCAACAGTGTCAAAATCGAATACTTTTTTTCCAAATATGCTTTGCGTTGAGTTTCCAGCACATCTGTTAATTGGCTCACAGAAAAAGACTCAACAGTTCTTAATAAGTCATCATTGTCTAAATCGGCCCATATATTGGATCGCAAATGACGTTGACATACGCGTGCACTGCCTGGAGTGTATATTTTTAAATGCATTAATAAATATATAATTATGTTCTTAGGAATCGTCATTCGTTCTACCTCAAAACAATTCCTAAACATACAGCGATTTGACGTATTCGACAATCTTTTATAGCCGGATAAAACCACGGACTGATCTTGTACGTTCACATTTATAGCATTTGCTTGGTCATCTGGTTGATCTGCTACAGCCTGCTCACTCTGCCGATTCATTTGGTCTTCATGACGCCTTGCAGCCACCAAACAGCGATAGCATATCATCATTCGGTCATTTGCAATCGCCTACAACAACGAAAAAACTCAACTTTTATATTGTTATTAGTCGTATCCGCCACTTTCGTGGAATATTAATAATATAATAATATACATATAAGTAAATATAACGGATACTAGGTAGTCTAATACTCCGAGACATCAGTATATTAGCGTACATATTACATTCGTTTTCGTATGGGGCCTCGTACACAGGGACGCGTTGCCGCCATTTTGTTATGCGTCGGCGACGTGTGCTTGTGTACGAAACCCCATACAAATATACTGCGATAGTCGTCGGGATACTAAGGTCGTGGAATACCGGTAAGTACTTGCTTCTTGTGTAAAAATACGGACAAAAATATTGTTTCTTTATTTCCAATGATAATAGTCTTAATCTTTAGTTAGTTTGTATTGTTTGTTTGCATTATATCAACATTGCACCTGTGAAGTGAATTACCTGATGTATGTTGATATTATTTTGTAGAACATATTCAGCAAATCCAGGTCTTTCTTCAAGCTCGCCTCGAGTTAAAATATGTCGCGACCTGTCTAGTCGCACACTCCGACCACAAGTCACACATTGTTCTCTATGTGGTTCCATTTTCACCAAAATCCGGTAACTTGGAGTAATCAAGTCCGTTTAGAATAACCGAATCGTAGGTAATAACAGAAACAATGTCCAAACACAGCCGAGTCGTCAGTAAAGAAATCAAACCATAAAAATGTCCAAACACAGCAGAGTCGTTAGTAAGTACAGGAATCAAATCACTCTGAACGCACGTTAGCACCAGAACAGTATTCACGAATGAATGGCGACATGGGGATGAATAGTTTGTCTGTTTGTTGTTCCTTTTGTTTTAGGTTTGCATACTATCTCGCTCACTCGCACTTAGTATTAGCGAGAGCAAAAGCAAGCCTTAACAACAGTAGCTACCTTTCTCGCTCCCTCACTCGTTGTGTGACTCACTCACGCGCACTTGGTGAGAGCGCTTGTAGTGACGCCATTTTGATTTGTATTATTACACGTGGTAGTTTAAGGGTGTTACTACACAAATCGGACATCGATCGATTCGACATTGATCGATTGGTGTGGCTTTGTCTGATCGATGGATACCGTTAGAATAACCTAGATCGATTGCCGGTCGATGGCATCGGTCGACGTTGATCGATTAACCCCGGCTATAATCCATCAGTTGCTATTCGTTCACCTCGTTAGCGTAGCTTAGCTCTGTAGTTCGCGGTGTGAACCAAAGTATGAAAAAGAGGTGAAATGATGCTCGCTCGGCTCGCCCGTTTTCATTTTGACAATACTCTCATCGGCTCCTCTCCCCGCTCCCCTCCCTCCCCTCGCTCTCCCGCCCGCTCGCTAACCCTCCCCTGCACTCCTCCACCCTCCCCCTCGCTCTCCCACCCCGTCGCTCCCCCACCCCTAGCTCCCCTCGCTCTTCCGACCGCCCGCTCGCCGTCCATCCGTAGTTTTTGACGTGAACCCACATCAACAAACAAAGCTTCGCTTAGTTTATATAGTTTCCCTCGCCTCACTTCGCCCGCCAGCTTGCTCGCTCGCTCGCTAGCTGGCAGTGTGGCCGGCCCTTCAGCGCGTGGGCTGCAGGCGGGTGATAACGGGGAGCGGACGGCGCGCGGCGCGGCTCTTGCAGATCGCTCGACATCGACTAATCTGTTCTACCATCGATCGACGTCGACTAATTCATTCTACCATTGATCGATCGGTCTGGAAGAAACTATCGATGGACGTCGACTAATCGATGTTACCATCGATCGATGCCGTCAATCGACGATCGATCGATTGGTGTAGTAACACCCTTACGTATCTCGGTATGATATGTCAACTTCTTGTAGAATTGCTGACAAATACGTTAAACAGATGTAAACAATTTAATGTGATGTAAAGGTACTTTAAGCTCCTGTAACTTTTTACTGATGTAGATTTCAGCATCGCTGTCATACAACAAATTGTTTGTCTAAGTTATATCTTTGTAATGATATATTACTCAAAGTGCTACAATACTTGGGCAAATCTGCCCAATCTCCTTTCTGTCTAATAGCTGTTTAAAGTAAAGTTTAGTAAACAGTCTTATGAATGTTTAGCAAAGTCATCAGCAGGAAAAAGTTTAATCTTGGGACGGCTGACCATTACGAATTATTGAAAAATATACCTAGGAAAACTTCCCCAGGTCTCAAAATATCACGTGGTATAATACTGTTGTAAAACGTAAGGTAGGATGCTCTCAGGCCAGGTGGAGTGACGATCTTCGCAGTGTAGCTGGTAGCAGCGAGATGAGAGCTGCCCAGAACTGAGCTGAATAGCGTACAGTTGGAGTGCTCTAAGGCCAGCAGTGGACTGCTGTTGTAGGCTGATGATGATAAAAGAAAAACTTCAAAAAAAGGAGGAGTTTGTGCAATTGGCGAGTTTTTTTCGTCTTGGCCGAACTAAGTGATTGGTTTTTCATTTGGTTGAGGAAGTTCACGAAGTGGTCCCATTGAAATTTTATTAACTTGCTTCGTTAGTTTTAAGGCATTAGCGTATGTTTATGATAGTAAAATAACTTCTGTCACTATTATTTCCATGGCAAGTAGTGGTATACTAATGTGTATGGGATAGATACCGCAACAAAAAGTGAAAAACGCGAAACGCCGGGGCGTAGCTCCGCTGCCGCGAGAAATCACGGTACAGCGGACAGAGCTCCGGCGGGATCTCAGGGCGGCATGGAGAGTGCGATTGTCGCAACCCAGCGCTGGGCACGCCACAATTGCGGCGATAAGTCCCCTCTTTGAGGAGTGGCTAGAGAGGCGCCACGGCATCCTCACCTTCCACCTGACGCAGGTCCTCACCGGACACGGTTGTTTCGGGAGGTTCCTGTTTCAGATAAGGCGGGAGGAAACGCCCGGGTGTCACCATTGTGTGGATCGCCCAGAGGACACGGTGGAGCATACGGTGGAGGTCTGCCCGGCTTGGGCGGAGCACCGCCGTGTCCTCGTGGAGGCGATTGGCGGTGGCGATCTCTCGCGTCCGGCCTTGGTCCAGGCCATGGTACGGAGCGAGAGGGCTTGGGAAGCCGTCACCTCCTTCTGCGAAGCAGTAATGTTCGCGAAGGAGGAGGCGGAACGCGTGAGGGAGAGGCAAAATTTGCGCCCTCACGCCCCTAGCCGCCGCAGGAGACGCCCTGGGCGTCGGGAATCGCAGGCTGATTTCCGGCCACCGTAGGCGTGGGCTTGCGAACGGCGAGCAATGGGCAGTTCGTCGTTCGATAAGGACCAGGACCGGGTCGACGGCGCGTTGTGTTCCACGCGCGCCTTAAAGAGATGTCAGCACCAATGACGGGGTTTGCTAGGACCGATGCCTGCTAGGGTTGCGGAAAAGTCCGAGAGGGTTACCGTGGCCCCTGGTACAGGCAACTGAAGGAACACGGGTGGGTTTTAGTCAGTAAGAGTCTGACACGCCCTCCTGCTCTGCCCAGAGCGGGAGAAGTTATTTGATGATTTCCGACGCACAAAAAAAAAAAAAAAAAAAAATGGCAAGTAGTGGTATACTAATTTGTTTGGGATAGGTACCGCAACAAAAAGTGAAAATAAATAACAGCCGACTTCCAAAAAAAAAACTGCTTTTATAAATATTATTACCTATTGTGTTAATTGCAAAAATGTGACAATTTAGATACATGATATCGCAGGAAAATATGGACTATTTTCCTGCAATTAGTGTCTCAATTCTCACATTTGGAAAAGAATAAGATTCGTCTCCAAAAGAAGTATTAATATTTGTACCAACTTGCATAACGATAAAGTATTTTATTGTAGCCCTATAAAATTTAATCTTATTTCATCGAAGTAACGTACCAAACCTAGGGCGAGATTGGATTTACGTATTGCTCCAACATCTGCATCCAGTTTCAGTCTATTGAGATTAGGTTAATAAGCAATATTTTTTTGAGTTTGAACTTAATAAACGTTTTTATTAGCTAGTCCACACAGTACGACGCAAAAGTTGTTTAACAACATGACAAGAGAAAAAGGCATATACAAAATGGCGCCATCTGGCGTTACAATATAAAAGTAAACAGACAAACAACTAGTAGCATACAGCCTAGAATTGAATATAAAATTTTATCCAATACAGTTAAGTCAAATAATGTTGTTGTACTCGTAGATGTAAGTTTGTTTTGCAGGCTTCGCAAATGTAGTTGACATAATTTATTATGCATCGTGAACATTTTCTCGCCCTAGCCTCGCGACCTCATCTAGGTTTTAAAATATAATTGCATCGTGAACATTTTCTCGCCCTAGCCTCGCGACCTCATCTAGGTTTTAAAATATAATTGACGTGTAAAAGTGTTTATGTTACAAACCTACTTACAGAAATAAAATCATTAACATTTATAATAGTGTTGAATGATTTATTACTGTTTGCAAATAAACAGTAGGTAGGTACATAATAATTATTGTGAAAGTATTTTGTACTTTTCAAGAAGTCACAAAATCAAAAAAAAAAGTTCGCACGTTAAGGCCACATTAAATATTTATTTGGACAAAATGGCACACAGATGTATAGAGGATTGCCATCCCAGTCCTAGGTTGTATAGGACTAACGGCCGAATACTGAAACGCCACTCAAATCTCATAATCATCTGAAAGCTACTTAAATATAAGCATCTCTCAAATTTAAATGGTATACACAAACGCCACTCAAGCAATTCGAAACCATGATTAGCCAAGCAGTGCTCAAATGTTTACATCATGGCAACATCCTGCTCAAAAGTTGTTCTCAGCACATTCTCAGTTACAAAATAATTTATAATTTATGCAGTTTACGTCTCGTATTCGTTTCACGCAGTCTTTTTTTAACAAATATTATCTATAATTATTAATCAGTTGAAATATAACAGCGTAATGTAAGTTTGGTTTGAATTACAATTGAAATTATGTATTTATTTACATAAAAATCCGATGAATATCAAAAGAAGACGTCTTATGAAAAGAATATTTCTTGAGATAATTGTCGTAGATTGGAACATCACACTTGACATTTTACGAGCGTTGATATATCAAGTTTAGTAAAGATCAATATTATTAGTTATTGAGAAGAAGAAACGTGGATGCAATTATACACCTGCTGAGAAAAATATGCTCTTGGAAGTGATTTAAGAAGTAAGTTCTTACTTAAACAACAAAATGCAAATGAATAAATACAAAATAGAAATGCAATTTTGGAAATTGAGACTACAGAAACTGAAATCTAAATTGCATTGAAATAAAACTATTTTTAAGTGGAAAATGTGTATTTATTAAATTGGTCCTTACAATAAAGTTTTGATTTGTGGTAAGTTCTATAAATTGTTGTTCTGTGGAGTCCTCCTCAACATAGGGTAAAGAAATATCCTCCTCCAAAAGTTCATCTGATTGCGACAGGGCAATATTATGAAGCACTGCACATGCTACAATGACCGGTGGTATATTTTTTATATTTAGGCCCATCCCATTTTGTAGGCAAGGAAATCTTCTTTTAAGGACACCAAAAAGCCTTTCCACGGGATTCCTGGTACTTATTTGGGATCGATTATAAGCTTCTTCAGCAGCCGTCCTTGTATGTAATAATGGAGTTAGCAGATAAGGCCGACATGGATATTCACTGTCCCCAAGAATAATACCAGTCCCGAAGTCCCCACGCTCTAATTGAGCACGTAGTGGTGAATCATTGAAGATGGTACTGTCGTGTACAGAACCTGGCCATCTTGCAATAACATTCCTTAACAGTCTTGCATCACATACCATTTGCACATTTACAGAAAAATTGCCTTTCCTGTTCCGATAAACTTCAGATTGGGCACCACCTAAAAATAAATTCTAGTTACATTGTGAGACAATAAACTTTAGTATAATACCTACTAACATATTTTTGTAGAAAAAATCTACAAATAAGGTTATTTTGCTAAGGTAACACAAGACTTATTAATTGTTGTATTTGTTGTACTGTGTAGTATGCTAATGCATTATTAATCAGACATTTTTGGGCACATGATTAACAGTGAAGTTGGTAAGTACATACCTGGAGAATTTATTCTAATATGAGTGCAGTCCACAGCTCCCACAACTCTTGGAAATCCTGCTATTGCAAAGAACTCATTTGCCACAGCTGGAAATTCTTCTGATGTTGGCATATTTATGAATATTGACTTCAAGCTGGCTATCTTGGCTGTTACTTTATGCATTATTCGATGCACCGTGGGTTGTTCAACCTCGAAAATATCCCCTATTACGCGTTGGTAGCTGCCTGTCGAATAGTAACGGAGAGCTATAAGAATTTGATCCACTGGCTGTATGGCTCGGTTTCTTTTTGTCAAGGGTTTAATAGTGCTACCGAATACAGAGTCCAAATACAATACAGTTTCTTTCGAGATGCGGAACCGTGAAACAAACTCCCTGTAGTCGTACTTTTCAAAAGCATTCAACTTTTCTTCATTTCTGCGCCTCACAGTTGGCTTTTCGTGATCCGAAAGTGAAGACAAGGACGATAGAGACATTTTTATCACGATTTGAAAAGTTTCAATAGATTTAACTTGATTTGAGGGACCTCGCGACCACTCTCAGATATAAGGGTTGCTCAAATCAGTTTGACAGTTGATTTGACAGATAAATAACGTTGAGTAGCGTTCCTGTATTCGACTTTTATACTGAGTGGTGTTTGAGCACGACTTAATTTAAGAAGCACTTAAATTTAACAGATACTCAAAAAAGACGTTTGGGTATATGAAATTAAAGTTTAGGGGCTGCTCAAACGTTTAAGCAGCCCTTAAATATTTGAGTGGCGTTTCAGTATTCGGCCGTTAACTTGATTTGAGGGACCTCGCGACCACTCTCAGATATAAGTGTTGCTCAAATCAGTTTGACAGTTGATTTGACAGATAAATAACGTTGAGTAGCGTTCCTGTATCCGACTTTTATACTGAGTGGTGTTTGAGCACGACTTAATTTAAGAAGCACTTATATTTAACAGATACTCAAAAAAGACGTTTGGGTATATGAAATTAAAGTTTAGGGGCTGCTCAAACGTTTAAGAAGCCCTTAAATATTTGAGCGGTGTTTCAGTATTCGGTCGTAAGATACAGTGAACCGAAATGGTTTTTATTAAATACAATAAAAACTATTTTACAGAAAAAACAATCGACCTCCAAAAAAATACTACAAACTGAAAAATCACTTTAATTTAGAGTGTTGGCTTTAGTTTTGTATAAAAAAAAATATGAATACTGTTTTACCGGTGTTTTGGTAAGTAAAAGGCAAGTAGGATTTTAGAATAGAAAATACAATTTTTTGTGTTACATGGCCTAACCTATATATAGAATTTAAATGTTTAGTTAGTTCAGTTACTAACTATGTAAAATATAAATGGACCAATCACGAGAGAGCTGGTGCGCAGGTCCCCTGTCCTAACTAAGGTGTCGCTGCTGGCTACGTCACTCGCTCCGTCGTGAGTTGGCCACACGTAACTATAACGCGCGGCCGGCGCTGGCGCGCCTCAGTCACCTCAGTGTTCGCCGCGCGCGTTTCTTCGATACCGCTGGCAGCCATCGCAACCCTCTGGTTGCGAAGGCCGCCAGTTATGTCCCCTCTAGAATCAGTAGAATCCGCCGTCCAAGGCACGCACTGACCGACCCCGACGACCCCACCACCCTCCTCCAGGAAAGCAGTAGGGCCACCAGTACAGTATACAAACACAGACACAAAACGAAGTTCCGACCTCGCCGCCGAGGTGCTTCGCGTCCGCGTCCGCGTTCCTCCCCGATAGATTCCTTGATTGAGTATCGCGTCCAACCACGGACGCTTCTTGAAGTTTCCTACCAAGAAACAGGCTAAAGGATAAATAAATTTGAAGGTCAGGTACTCACAGGGTGCTGGGAGCCAGGAGATCACCACACTGCATCACTAGCAGTCGTATTTCACGATATTTTGAGTGTTTTTTCAACCGCGCGCACGTTTATGGCCGGCCGGCCCTTCTGGTGAGTTCGAACTAACGTTGCTACTTTTAGCCGTCAGATGGCGGCAGCGTTGCGTTGTCTTTTTACCCACTCAGCGATGTCCAAGTGCGAGTGGCAGCATATTTAACACAGGAAGGAAAAGGTGAAGGGTTGGGGAAATCATCCCAAAGCCTGTTCATATGAACAGTTCATGTCCACTTGAAATCAACCAGGGATTTCATAAGATAAGATAGATGAAGTTCGAGACTTACGGCCTATGCAGATTCATATGTCATCATGCTGATAAGATTTTAAGTTTAACTTAAGAGGTATGAACAAAACAAGTTTCAATGTAATATATTTTCTTTTAATACTAGATACTAGAGAATGCTTAAGTGGTAAAATTATATGTAAATATATGTAGATGAATTAATTATTTTGTTCAATTGGAAGAGGACAAATCTTGACGGCAGGTCTTACAAGTAAGCCTTTAGATGTTTTGACTGTCACAACACGAGTAATGTCATCTTTACCCGGATGGAGCTGTACAACGCGACCCAACCTCCATTCGTTAGCAGGTAAGTTGGGTTCAAAAATGGTTACAAGATCGTTCAGTTTAGGCTGACGGTTGCCGTGTTTGAACCATTTCATTCGCTGTTGCAAGGTATGCAAATAGTCCCTTTGCCAAGTGCGCCAAAAGCTCTGTGATAGGCGCTGTAGTAGCTGCCAACGAGTACGTAATGTCTCGTTTTCGGTATACACCGGTTCAGGCAGAGATACTAAAGGTCGACCGATGAGGAAATGACCAGCTGTAAGAGCGTCAACCTCGCCGGGATCGGAAGATAGTTCCACTAATGGTCTCGAGTTTAACATAGCTTCCACTTTCGTTAGGATAGTATAATATTCTTCAAAGGTAAGAATCTGTGATCCTATGATACGTTTGAGATGGTATTTTGTCGATTTTATACCGCTTTCGAATATGCCTCCGAAGTGAGGACCGGAAGGAGGATTGAGCTTCCACGTGATTCCTCGAGAAGCGAGTTGATTGGAAATACTATCGCTTTCGCGGTTGAGCATTTCGCTAACTTCTGACAAATAACGCCTGGCACCCACGAAGTTAGTACCACCGTCTGTGACTATGGAGTGACAAAGTCCTCTCCGCGATACAAAACGATCTAAGGCCGCTATGAACGCTTCAGATGTGAGCTCAGTAACCAGCTCGAGATGAACGGCCTTGGTAGCGTGGCAGACTATGAGACAAAGATAAGCTTTGTAAGTTTTAGCGCTACGACGTCTACTTTCCTTTATCATAAAGGGACCTCCGAAATCGATGCCGATTGTTTGAAAACACTGACCCAGCACCTTGTAAAGGTTGAAGTGGAATAGGTTTGATTTTAAAACAGGTCACGCATTTAGATAACCGCGATCTGATAAGATTTCTAATGCCGAGTATCCAAAATCGACGCATAATTAAAGATTGGAGTAGGCGAGGCCCACAATGAAGATAAGTTGTATGATAGTGGTCAATAAGAAGAGTACTCAATCGAGAAATCTTAGGTAAGAGGTATGGATTTTTGACGCGACCTGGTAATGACGCGTGCTTGAGACGTCCCCCCACTAGCAAGATTCCACGAGTGTCAAGAAAAGGAGAGAGTTTAGATAAATGCTTGGGTAAAGGTTTATTGGATGCCATTAAAGATGTGACATCGTTAAAACGTTGCTGTTGAACATATTTTGTTAAATGGTCTAAAGATTGGCTTAATTCAGTGGCTGTCAGGTAAGGTAATGAGATACGCTCAGAACGTTTCGTTTTCGAGTTGTTAATGAAACGGTAGATCCATGCAACCACTCTTTCCACTCGGGAAAGAGAGGAGTGGCGTTCCAAGATAGAATTAAGCACATCAGTTTCACGTGTCACACTAGCATGACACGTGCGTGATGCTGGCTTGAGCTCTGGCACGTTATCTGAAACTTCTACTGCTGAAACAGGCCAGTTGAAGGGTTCATTGGACAGCCACTGAGGACCAGACCACCAGATTTGCGAAGCTGATAAAGATAAGCACGATAAGCCACGACTACAGATGTCGGCTGGGTTGTCATGGGTTGACACATGTCGCCACTCAGTTGGCACAGGACTGTCGTTAATTAGGACCACTCTGTGGGCAACAAAGGTTTTTAGTTTATGTGGCTCAGTATTCAACCATGACAATACAGTCGAGCTGTCTGTGAATAATATCGATTTATTCAAGGTAAGTTTTGAACTAAGCAAGGAATGAATGCGATTCATTACTTTGGACAGTAACACAGCACTGCAAAGCTCTAAGCGGTTGACAGTCAACACTTTTAGAGGTGCTACCTTGGACTTAGCAATTAAAAGATAAATTTGTACGTCGTGAGAGGTAACGACACGAAGATAAACACAACATCCATATGCTTTAGTGGATCCATCACAAAATCCGATGAGTTGAAATTCTTTAGACTGAGAAGGTATAATCCTACGAGGGATTTCTATTAGTTTTAAGTTATCGAGATCAGATATAAAATTCCGCCATTCTAGAGCAATGTCTCTGGGCACTGGTTCGTCCCATGAAAGATTTAGACGCCACAAATCTTGAAGGAGCAATTTTGCTTTTCAGATAAAAGGTGTGAGCCACCCAAGAGGATCGATAATACGCGCGATGCTAGATAAGATGGAACGCTTGGTACATTCACCGTCCTCGATAGGGGACTGTGAGTAACTGAAATTGTCATTCACAGGATCATATTGGACTCCTAAGATTTTTAACGTTGATTTGTCACTTTCTTCGGAGAAATGTTTAGGTATTTGACAATGATCTACAGGCAAAGTTTCAAGAAGGAATTGTGAATTGCTACTCCATTTTCGGAGCTCAAGTTGAGCACAACCTAACAAACTGATAAGTTGATCTTTTAGTTCTATGGCTTCGCGTGCAGAGGGCGCGCCGGTCGTAATATCGTCTACATATTATGTCTCGTGAAGAAGAGCTTCGGCTGCGCGTGGATACGCGGCACCATGATCGGCAGTTAATTGGTGGAGTGTGCGGATGGCCAGATAAGGTGAACTACTAACTCCGTAGGTGACAGTCGCAAGTTCGTACTCTTTAACTGGATCACTAGGAGATTCTCGCCATAATATGTGTTGATAGTTCCGATCCTCCGGTCTAATCAAGATTCCTCTATACATCTTTGAGATATCACAGGTTAAAACTACTGTGTGTAATCTGAAGCCAGTTATGATATCTACAATATCCACTTGAAGCTTAGGACCAGGAAGTACAATATCATTTAAAGATAGACCGTTAGTAGTTTTAGAACTAGCATCGAATACTACTCTCAATTTAGTGGTCGTGCTCTCTGGGCGAACGACGCAACTGTGAGGGATAAGATAAGGATTGAGAGTAGGTACCGCAGGGTTAGGTACGGGATACATGTGATTTAAATTCTCGTACTCGCGCATGAAATTAACGTAATCAGATTTAAGTTCAGTATGACGATTAAGTTTCTTTTCAAGATGAGTCAAACGCGATAAGGTACTATTATAGGATTCAACCAAAGAACGGTCGCCATCCTTTAAGAGGATAGGTACGACGTATCGGCCATTAGGTTCGCGATAGGTTAAATCGGTGTACATGCGTTCGCAGGTATCATTCTCGGGTACGGTGATAACAGCGCGCGGTGGTTCCTCCACTTCCCAAAATTTTTGAATTTGCTCATCTAATTTAAATGTGGTGGCCACTAAAGAGCACGCGGTGTTTAAAGGTAAAGAATTAGAGTTTACTGCCCCTGTGAGAATCCACCCGAAAACACTATGCAGAGCGGTAGGTAAACCGGGCCCCAGATTGATGCGTTGACCGTCATAGATTTCGTGGAATAGCTCCGCCCCTATTAATAAATCGATTTTGCCGGGAACATCGTAGTCGCGATCAGCTAACACTAGATGATTGCAACGTTCTCGAACGACTGATGGTACTTTAACGCTAGGTATTAGAGCAGTGATGTTATCTAATACGACTGGCTTAATATTAAAGTGTGGAGCATCCCCATGTACAGGTCGTATAGTGCATTCCGTCACCCCCCTTACTTGCGTGACTGAGTTTTGTCCTAGTCCGGCTATGCTAAGATTACACCGGCGGAGTTTTAACCCGAGTGTTCGCGCGCACGCAGAGGTTATAAAACAATCCTGCGCCCCACTGTCCACGAGTGCACGCACGGTACACTGAGTGCCGGCGGCGGTGTTGAACGCGCGCGCCTGACATGTCCCTAGTAAAACCATATCGCGGTTGGGAACGGCGGCGTGAGAATGAGCTGTAACGTTCGCTCCAGTGGTTGCGTCGGCGTTGAATGGCGCTGGTGGGTCAATATGCAATAGAGTATGATGACGTAATCCACACACCGTACAAGACATTTTAGATACGCATTTTTCTATGACGTGATTTGTACGTAAACAATTTGTACACATGTTGTTTTTACCTTGTACTAACGCGAGTCTAGCACGAGAATCTAAGGATTGAAAGGTAGGGCACCGATAAATCAAGTGCGCATCACTGCAATGAGCGCAAGCTACATTTGCAGGTGGGTTAGATTTAGCGAGATAAGATGAGCGTTTGGATCCGCTGCTATTTTGCCCACGAGTTGCGGGCGAAGATTTTTTCCCCTCAAGGTTACGAGAGTTAGAATTATCGTTGTTGATATTAGATTTGGAAGATAAATTACTAGTTTCTAAGATTTTAACATAATCTTGAAGAAACTTTAACAATTCACAAAAAGTAGGTATTTGTGAAATGTTTTTTTGAGATTCGAAACGACTACGCGAATCCGAGTCCAGCGCGCGCGAAGTTACTCGTAAACAAAATAAGATAAAATCACCTAAATTTTCAATTTTTAAAGCTTGGAGCGCATGGTATGCCTCATAAATTACGTTTGTTAATGTTTGTAGATCTTGGAAGTTACCCGATTTTAAAACTGGCGGGTTATAGAATTTATCTAGATAAGTTAAAGCTATAATACGCTTGTTTTGATAACGCTCGATCAAACTATTAAAAACTACTTCATAATTATCGGCGGTCATCGGGACCCCTTTGACAATCGACAAAGCCGGGCCTTGTAAACAAGACACTAAGTAATGATATTTTTCTATTTGCGAAATCGAATTATTATCGTGAATTAAAGTTTTGTAAATATCATAAAATGTTTGCCAGTTTTCTATTTTACTGTCGAATTTAGGTAACTCAAGTTTAGGTAGCCGCGCGTTACGTCCCGTTTGCACGGAGTCGGACGCCTGCGACGACCCGCCGGCGTTCCCGCTCCTATCAGTAATCTGTAAGTCAGCCGCTGCACTGATTACGGCATAGTACAAATCATCAAACGAACTCAAAGACTTTTGGCACACTTGTGCTTCAGGTTTTATGGCTAACTCCACAGTTTGTATTTTGTTACATAACGCAACGAATTCTTCGCGAATTGAATGTATTCGAGTATACCTCGCCTTGAACGACGATACCTTTGAACGATCTTGAATCATAGATTTTGATAAGTCATAAAGGATTTGGATATCACGATAGACATATTCGCGTTGAGATTGAAGAAGTTTAAGTTTACCTTCCTCCATATTGTTTCGTACGTAGGTAACTTTATATTAGGTATGAAAATACGAACCTAAGTTGAGATTTATTAGGTGTAACTCAATACCTTTAGGTGAAATAGTTATGAAATAATGTTTGTAATTGTATAAATACCGTGAATAGTTATAGATAATAAGATTACAAACAACAAATTACGTAAATTAGATAAATTATTGTGATATAACCCGACTACAATTAAGATGACCTCTGAATCTGCATAGGTTACACGGCGAGTATGACCAACACAATTTTTGCAGGATAATAGTTTTAAAACGATTATATCTAGCAAATCTCAGAGTTTTCTATTGAAATTGAACCTGAGAATGCCTGAAAAAACTGTAATCTACAGGTAATCGCGCTCGAAATGGACCACAAATATGATTGAGTATCGCGTCCAACCACGGACGCTTCTTGAAGTTTCCTACCAAGAAACAGGCTAAAGGATAAATAAATTTGAAGGTCAGGTACTCACAGGGTGCTGGGAGCCAGGAGATCACCACACTGCATCACTAGCAGTCGTATTTCACGATATTTTGAGTGTTTTTTCAACCGCGCGCACGGTTATGGCCGGCCGGCCCTACTGGTGAGTTCGAACTAACGTTGCTACTTTTAGCCGTCAGATGGCGGCAGCGTTGCGTTGTCTTTTTACCCACTCAGCGATGTCCAAGTGCGAGTGGCAGCATATTTAACACAGGAAGGAAAAGGTAAAGGATTGGGGAAATCATCCCAAAGCCTGTTCATTCCTCTTCCCCTCCCTTGATCGGATCCACAGAGCCAGCTGGTGGCGTAGCTGAGCCAGTAGTTTTACCCCTTAATAATAATGAACCCATTTTGATCCAGCCTGTCCCCAACTTGCTGTCCTTCCCCAGCGACGCCCTAAGCCGAGGTCCGTACCCCACAGGGGGTGCCCTTAGGTGATGGTCGCTTAGTTTATAATTAATATTATGCCCCTGGCTGGAGGCTTTGAGTTAGCTCGAAGGCACCACAGGATTGACCGGTTAAGCAGTCACGGCCTCTCAAGGCCAACTGCGAGATGCCATACATAAAAAAAAAAAAAAAAAAAAAAAAAATGGCGCGCCTCAGTGTTCGCCGCGCGCTCTACGCGTGAGGACGTTGATGCTTGCTTGCAGGTTAGCTGGTACACTGTTACTGTTAGCCTGTATCAAACCACTGCTGCCAAAAGGCTTTTCCTCATGACTTCCAGCTCATTAGAGCCAGGGCTTTACTTATTCCACGCAGTAATTAAAGCAATTGCGTAAATATTTCATACTTAATGCTACCCATTCGGAACATTAATTTGTAATATCATTTTAAACCGAATACAATATTATGAATCACTTTTGATTTTATTAAATTTCAGTAAAGTTGTTGAGGGGCTTGTGGCTAAGTAATGGATGGGTGACTATCATTATATACCAAGACCCATCCGTGCCTCGAAAAGCACGTTAAGTTGTAGTTCCCGGCTACCATTCGTGGTCCTTTGACAGTCGTTACCAGTCGTCACAAGTCCGAAAATCTAACAAACCAGTTTTAGTGGTCAGTCGCTCCATGTAAAATACTGATATCCAGCTGCATCCGGTTAGACTAGAAGTTGACTCCAACAACGTTTGGAAAAGGCTAGAAACATTGATTTCAGTAAAGTTATTGAACTGTTCAAATTAATCTGCAAACGGTACACAACGTTGCTGAAGCGTAGCTGTGAACCTGCTTAATGTTTCATTGGATACGCAATTGTCTTTTCCACCGACAGCACCAACCGACAGCAGAATTAAAATATCCATGGAAAACGTGAGAGTAATATTATTTTCTGGTATTTTAATTACACGCTAAAGGCTCGTTGAAACAATTTAAATATCACGTCAATTTCTTGGTGGTCGAGTGGTTACGTTACGTGTGTGATATACGTGTTATTATGAGGGATATTCAACTGCATGTCAAATGTATTGGCAGGACATTCTGCTCTTTTATGTTAAACGGTTTTAATGGATAAATATATTTGTTGGCGTCAGCGATGGCTGAACGATAGGGCCGTCATCAACTCGATTCCGTGATACGGAATCCAAAGTGCAAGTTTTCAATGAAACATGATGATACAGCAAATCAGTTAGTATTTCACTATCAGAATAATGAACACAGTAGGTACCTACTATACTAATAACATTCACGCACAATTTTCTAAGTTCGGGCAAACC
Source organism: Brachylomia viminalis (assembly GCA_937001585.2). NCBI lineage: Eukaryota > Metazoa > Arthropoda > Insecta > Lepidoptera > Noctuidae > Brachylomia > Brachylomia viminalis. The sequence continues at coordinate 17,360,008 of OW443307.2, read as the reverse complement.
GACAGTTTCCCGTAGGAGAAGTGGAAGTCTGCATCCGTTCGTTACCCTCACAAGACTGATTCGTCTTTTGGTCACTTTTGACACGACTCTGCCCACGTGCCGCCACCCTCCACCGATCTCGTCACGGCGTTCACCCTCACCTTACTACTACAATAATCAATAGAGATACTATTACCGCTCAATTTTTATAACCTACGAAATATTTTTCTTAATGAAAATGTTTTTAGTAAAGCAAATAATACACGATTATATCTGTTTCGATAACTTAGCTATATTTAAATTGAAATACTTCAAAATCCTGAATTACGATACTTTCGATAAACAATCCATGTTTAATATTTTAGTATAATATTTTCAGTTACACACCGAAGAGGTTCTTGTAATTTTTTTACTGAATGCACCTACTTATTCAATTGAAATAAAAATCCCGATGCCGTTTAGCGCATAATATTTCAGTAAAATTGTCGACGAGTGTGGCTGTAAAATGTTATGTGGGCACAAATTGTCAATTTCGTCCTCTAACGCTCGACACAGCTAAATGGAACAATTGAATAAAGTACTAGTGGTGATTTATACTGCTAGCTATACATGGATTTTGGGTGTGGAAAATTACCTATATTCTTTTTTATTCGATTCGTTTGTTTGTTTTATAACAAAAGGGAATCGGATAGACCGAAATAGGAAAGCATCACAAACATCTTCATGGTTGATACAACACAAGATAAAGAACCGTTGTAGTTACATGTTACATATTACAACAAAACTAACAAAAAAAATGGCTAAACTCATATTCTTAAGCCTACGCAGAGAAAAAGGGAACCTTACCAACATACTTACCTATAATTAGGTTGATCATACATTAAAATGTTTCGTTTCAGCAAACATTGTGCTTAAAATAAAAGAATGCTATGGGTGAGTGGTCACCGCCCCGACCCTTGCTCGAGCCAGCCCGTGTTGCTGAGCCTGTAGCTTTAAATTCGTCCCTAAATAATAATTTCGATCCAGCCTGTCCCTTGCTTGCTCCCCCAGCGACGCCCTAAGCCGAGGTCCTTACCCCACAGGGGGTGCCCTTAGCGTGTAGTCGCCTAATTATAAGTTTTTAAGCCCTGGCTGGAGGCCTTAATTTATTAAGGCAACCACAGGCAAGCCCGGATAGGCAGCAGACAACCTCCTACATTGACCTGCGAGATAACATTTATATTTAAAAAAAGGTGAATGGTCAAAAGTTGCTCTCGGATTAAATCTTTTTTTCATCTTTTTTTTCCTTTTTTTTTTAAATATCTTAAGTGTTTACTGTATTATAATTAACGAATCACTGCCCTTGTTGGCAACAGACTATATTATTTCAACGTTAAAACCCATTTTAAAGTTTCGTTCTGAATAACCCCGTTTTACGGTACAATACAGTGATATACCCTATCACTGATATATCCTAGTCGTTCACCATACCACATTTCTTGCAGAGTCCCTACATTGACCTGAAAATTACGAAAACATCAGATTCGAATCGCATTACAATCTGTTATGAATTCAATTCACTGGACATCTATGCATTGTTTGCTTAAAACTCGAAAGTTTAATGGGTCGAATTCAAATAAACTTATCAATACCATTTACAGTTTTGTAGTGAATTCTGCTGACTTAAGATATCAAGTCCTACAGTTCTATACAATTTTACCACTTTTGTGTGTAATACAGTAATTTATCATTATATTATATGATTCATTTTGGTGACATTTTCCCTTCATATAAATGAAAACTAAACCATGAAAAATACTCATTGCTCTCATTTTTTACCCCAACTGCTTCTTTCACGGTCGGTACCTCACCAGTCAATTGACGAAGGTCTCGGCCGCTCGACCCTTGTCACACGCAACAACACAAAAAAACTGTAACGGATAACTAAATAGTAAAAAATCATCTCCTTTGGAAATAAGAATCTGGAGGAAATATCGTACTTGTATTTCAGGGTTAATTTAATTTGTGTAATAGATTGCAGACGTCCGTTTCTAAAGGGTCCTTGTTTGAGACAAAAGAAAGAAATCGCTTCAGGGAAAGTATAATTGGGTTTCAGGAATCAGGCAGTATTCTGGGCTTTATTTAGTAGGATTTTTAATAGTTTTTAGTAAGTTGGTTCAAATCCTTGAACGAACTAACTAACAGCAAAAAATCAGCTCAACCTGGAGTATTATGTTCTGCGTCGATGTTGTATTTGACTCTATTGGCCCTGTTTTCTGGCGGTTTTTGCAAACACTTTTGGTCCCGATAGAGCAAAGCGGCTGTATATCTAGCGCCTGCGTGTATTTTTAGGGTACGCGATTCGGTGCATCCCTCGGTGTTAGAGCCAAATACGACAAAAATAGGATCCGGACGCGGGAGCAACAACACTCCTGTGTACTTACTGTAGTTATCGTAAAAAACAAACATTTAAAATTATTTCAGGATTTTGGTCAGCAGCAGTTAGGCTGGGGCAAATTCACCGTGTCATTCCTAGCTGAGAACAATATTTTGTTCTGTAAATGATAAGAGGAACTAGACACAATACACTACATACAATTAGAACAACTCTAGCCATTGAACGAATACTTATTAAGACGCGGACCAGTAGGTAAGAATTGGGGTTTCCAGATCAGATAAGATCTGGAAACCCGCAATTCTCACTCATTCATTCAGATCCTAAAACTCACAGTTTTCACTATTCATTATAAAGTGAAAATTTATTAAAAACGGAAATAAGTATTTCGGGTATTATCCATCATCCAATTCATCAACGATCCTGCATCCGATTTTTATGAGCAGTCTGCATGTCGATAACTCGAAGAAACATACAAGCATCTTCATCATGGTTCTGTTTAAGTCCAGTGTAGTATAGGGAGAGTAAATTTGAATCTGAATCATACAAATCTATTCAAATAGTAAAGAAGATCTGTAAACGTGTCTGCCAGCTCTGTATCTATTTTTTACCTCAGTTAGCACTTTTCGTCTGATTGGAATTGAAATTTCTTTAAAACTGATTTAAATAAAAGGAATTTCATCTTCCGGTAGAATCTGGTAGCATATAATGTCTTCTGAATCAGGTGTCACTAAATCATGCATTATATTCCTTATTGATGATGTGCTGGTGTTCCGACACTTTGCTGAACCCGCTATCAATTTCTCAGGACCAATCTGCATATCGTTAACTCGGGAGAATGTTAGCTCTCTATTACCACTTTTAAAGACAAGTTCTTGCATGTTTCCGACCTGAGGCTTTGATGAATCAGCGCTCGATTTTTTATGAGCAGACTTCATATCATGGACAAATATAACCTCACCATTAGCGTTCTGAATAATAATTTTACAAATGCCTTCAGAAATATATTTCGCTGAATCTTGCATTGTAGCTAATATAATTTATTTTTAAATTATTTAATTCAGTTTATGATTCAACCTTTTAACTACTATTGTAGGAATCGAATGTCGCATAACATTACTGTAAGTAATTTATATTTACTTAGGCTCCATTGCTAATAGCATTTAGTAGCTTATTCAGCAAACAAACAATCGATCTATCCTCCTCTACTTTAGAATAATTTTATATTTTTGTTTCTTTTAAAAATCGACGTTTTGATTTGTCTACATAATATGTTCCTTTCACGGCGTTCAAATAACAACATTGAGGAAATTGTATAGTATGTTGCATCCAAGGATCATCGTAAATCTCCCAATCTTGTATAATACCTCCACATGAGAAACAAGCTGCTTTATCGTTTACACCATTTCCACAATAAAAAAATCCAGCATCAGCCATTTCCATTACCAATCTCCTCCTTGAATCAACCGTTGCCCAATAGTAACTAAATGAAAATTCACGCATTTTATATGTATTATACATGTCATATCGAGGATTGTATTTATTTTGAGACATGTTCTGTTTACTTAATTCCTAGTCTTGATACAGACAATTGTAAATGTATAATGACATCGCACAGCTGATACCAGCAACTTATAATGAATGATTAACATTGGAAAGGATTGGTAGGGATAGGAAACTATATTACCTATTACCCAATTGTGAAAAATAACAAGAAAAAATTTATTTCAAAAATTTATTATCTATACACCATTTATTTAAACATATTACATTTTTTAAAGCACATATGGTATCGTGATAAACACAACTATACACATCATGAGAATTTTCATATTTATTGTACAAGCTTAATAAATTAGGACAACCTTCATCTTCTAAATTATTTATGTTATTATTATTTGAAATATTTTTTAACCACAACACTTTTTCTAAACCTTTAGTGTAAATACTTTTATCTCTTAAAATATCTACAATCAAATTCCGATGATTTGAGTAAGGCACAAATCCGTCTCTCCAGTATATCTTTCTGTTACGTTCAATCCAACTGACTTGCCGTTTTTCTGGTTTTGTCAAATTGTAAAATGGAAATGGTGGCTTAATTAAAAACACCTGAATGTTTTTATTCCATAATACAGCAATTTCTTTAATGATAAATTCATTTGTTTCTGTTTTAAAACCTTGAACATCTACAATGGCAGTCATGATAACCTGCGCACTATGTTACTCAAAGGTTTATATTCTACAAGTCGATCATTAATAATTAAACAATATCCAGTTGTGTTATCTGGTATTGGCGCTGAACATTCAATCTCCAGCCGCACATCTACGGGGCCTGTTTTCAAACTATCGTTTTGTCTTGAACAGTCTATGATAAAGAGAGGAGCCTTCTCCTTGAAATCGACCAAATCAAGCAAGGGGTCTGCAGGGCAGTTGTAATATGACTGACGAAATTTCACATACATTTCATATAATATATTGTATTTGTTCTCGGAAAAATTTAAGCTTAGAGGCTCGTAAGGATAATACTGTGAATTCAAAAATAATGTTACGTTGGTAACCCCACAGTGATCAAACAGAGCACTGTCTTTGGTTTTATTATTTTTTCTGTTGGTTTGCAAGCAAAAAATTACATATCGAGGTTTCTCTAATTGCGATGCAGTCTTAACTGACCAAGAATGTTTTGTAGTTTTAGGGAGCAAAGGATACTCATATAAATCCCAATTTCGAAACGCTATCTGAATAGGTTTATCTCTTTCCAAGTGTTTTAGTAGTGTCAGTCGTTCGCGGTCTGATACTTTTATATGTGGTACACGCCATTGCAATCTTTGTATGTCTATTTGAAAATGCGCAATATCATCAGTCGCTATGATACTGTTTAAGTTAGAGTTACTTCTATTCAGAATAAGTTCATGTTTACAATTTATCACAATTTTATTGTAATCCTCCGCAAATCCTAAAATCTTATTAAGAGGTACAATAGCACTAAAATGACCATCATTTCTGAATCCATCTATGTTCCAACCCCACAAGGCAGCAACTTTATTTTCTCCATCATTCATTGAAACGTATGACTTTATTGTCGACGTTATTCCAGAATTTTTAATGCGATCTATTTCAATACCATCTATTTCGTATCTGATATCTTGAAACAAAAACATAACAGGGTTGTTACTGAACGTAATATTTTTCTTAATCGGTTTTCCATCTTTGTCGAAGAACTTCGCTTGGCCCTCGACGTAAATTGAACTGGCTGACGGTAATACGTATATGTCTTGTTGGTGTATGGGAATTCTGATTTCATCGTTTTCTCTAAAGCTGTTAGTGTAGGGATTGTATGAATGGACTTCATAGCTCTCAATAGAACTATCGAAGTGGGGTAATTCTGTAATTTGTAGTATATTCATACTTTAAAACCTAGAGCTCTAAGAAAATCTTTATTTGCTTCACTCAATTTCTTCACTTTTTTCTTACGTCTATGCACCTTAATGGTCGTAGATGGAATAAGACGTTTGATTTTCACTGGAGTGTTTTTATAATATACTATCATTTTGTTTTTCTTAAATGAAGGCGTAATTGAATATGTTCTTCACCAAAGTTAATACAGTTACCAAGTTGATCAACAACCTTAACAGATATAGATGAAATTAGATTTTTGTTCACTGGAAAGTAAATAACGTTTTGCGGTATTTCTATGTACCGGTGACCTGGTGCAGTATCAGATACAAATTCGTGAATAAAATGAGTTGGTAATCCGTTGCAGTATGAACCGTGAACAAGATCACATTCGATTCTGATTACAGACAGATTGCTATTATTTATGGTCACATTTGATCTGGAATTTAATACTGAAAAGTATAGCAAACCGCACTCGTATTGATCAGATAAATGTAGAGGTGGTTGAAAATACGCAACCAATTCAGATTTATTTCCGGAGATGGTAACCGTAGTAGGCATGCTTTTATACTGAAGTCTTAAAGAAGATCCTGTTCATTTTATTCCTTGACTACACCAAAAACTCTTTAAGAAATCCAAACATAAATGTCCACAATTAAAGGGGTGACCATGTTGTATATTTTCATAATTATATCGGACTTTAGGCCCTACGTATTTTATAAATTCTTTGGGAGGTTTAAGATTTCCGTAACTGTCGAAATACTCAATATAATCATTATATTTTGCATAGGCTACCCAATGAGAACCAGGGTTTTTAGAACTATCTAAATTAATAACTCCGCATTCTTTTGTAAAAGGGCATTTAGGGAGCTCATCTCTCATAAAGACACCTCTAAAATAAGGAATACTATTCCCATATTTCAAAATGTCAAAGTTAGTTAAAGCTCGTTTGGGTAGCCGATATTTTAGTTTTTTTCTTTCGATACAAAAATTCCAAGCCCATTTTTATGCGATTTAAGGTGTAATCCTTTCCCAATGCAAAGCGCTTCCATTTTTTCATTATGTCTCTTCGATTCATCCAACAATTTTTTAGCCATCTTGAATTCGTTAATGGTTTTAGCAATACCAGCTGCACCACCTGCTAAAGCCCCTGCCGCTGATAACCCCGCAAAAATAGGAATCAACGGCAACACTCCACCAGTTTTTGGTATAGGAATAATACGAGGAAGTTTAATAGATGAATCTTCAGCTAATTCTCTGGCAGCGGCGATAGCCAATTCTATAGCCATTTTTTTACTTTTTGGTTTTAATTTTTTCATGTGTCTCTTGGTTTTAGAAATTACATTTTTTAATTTACTTTTTAACCCTTTTCCAGATGTAACTTTTCGACAGCACTTTGTACTACTACTTTTCAGACCAGAACCAGTTTTAATTTTTGTCGACATAGCCCGGCTTACTAAGCGTGCTGCAATTTTTTCACCTACACTCGCATCCGAAGCAATTGCTCGTTCTTTAGCCATATTTAACAAAATTAAATCAGCTTCGTGTCGATCCTTTAAGTTTGATGATTTATGATAGGCAATGTCGTGATCTTTGCAGTACTCGTCTAATTTATTAATTCCGTTATCTCCTTGTGTAAGCCTTTTAATTAATTTTGTACCAGGACCACAATAATTGTATCCTGGTAAGTGTAATTCAAAAGGTAAGTGATTTATAATCCAATTGAGAAGACTACTCTCTCCAATACACATTATAAGACTGATGAATCTGGATTGAACACTTTATTAAATACTTATAATTTGAATTGTCGTTAGTTAATGTTTTAATATTTATTATAATATATTTGATTTATCAATCCAACTATTTTCAGCTGAAGACAAACCTAACCATTTTACTAAAACCCTATTACCTTTTCTTCTAAGAACTTTCTCCACTAGATACAAATTGGGATGTTTTGTTTTTTGAAGCTCTTGTGCATAAAATGCACCTAAAATAGGCTGACCTCTGATTGTATCTTCTATTAAGTAGGTGATAGGAGTTGTATTTTGTATCGTTCGAATTTTAAATATTTCTGTAGACCAGTTGGGAGTGTAACCTTTTTCAAATGTTCCTTTGTACTTACTGATACGCACATAATCACCAATTTTATATTTACTTCTAATATTATGATTTTTAACCAACCTTGAATACCTTTCTAATATATGTTTTTTATTAATGTTATCAACATTAGCGGGGACTTCATCAATTGTCCGATGATAAGTGTGATTGTATTTATAAATAACATTATTAAGCGTACTATCTATCCAATTGTAGCTGCCTCTTAAACTAAATTCCTTATAGACTTTCGATTTCAATGTCCTGATAAATCGCTCAACTATTGAAGCCTTTTTTGCTGAGAAGGTTGAATAATGATTAATGTGATAAGTTTTCATAAGCTTTTGAAATTGATTATTGTAAAATTCTGCTCCATTATCCGTTTGCAGATTTTTAGGAACACGCCCTTTATCCAATAATTTATTAAAAGAGTTACATACATCATCTTTGGTTTTACTTTTTAGAGGAAAAGTCCAAGCATATTTCGAGAATGTGTCAATAACAGCAAGAATAAATCTGTAATTTTTATTTTGCTTTGAAATTGATTGCATGTCGATTAAGTCTGCTTGCCACAGGTCATCTATATCTTTAATAATAACACATCTTCGTGGAAAGTTCACCCTCGCATTTTTATGAATTTCGTTTACCACGTCGGTTTTGCTCATATTCACAATTCGTGTACATTTGTTTTGAATCCGTCTATAATACTGAGTGAAAATTTTATTATATTGAGTATTTATTCTTTAATTATGCCAGCTTCTTTCAATTCTTCAACTATCGATAAAATTTCATTATCATGGTTTGTGTTGCCAGCATCTCTGGAAGCAACTAATAGTTTCAATCTCTCAACCAGTTCGTTAGGGTCATCCCAATATACCCAGTCAGTGTTATTTTTGTATTTCTTTAGGGTTGGTAAGCTTCCTCCAGTGTGAAAATTTTCATTTAACGATTCGGAAAATAATGGTTTGATTACTTCACGATATTTTATTCCCTTATCGCCTCTTATTTGCCCATCAGGATTAAAATCTCTCTTATGAGCATTTGTATAATGCAGCATATCCTTATAGACAAGTCTATCTTTGCTCGATATTAATTTTAAATCAGGTTTTTTTCGAAATAAAAGTTCTTTCAAGCCAGGGGTTAAATTATAGGATTCATCACCGACTTTAATTAAAATGATACTTTTGTCATTCAATCTATCGATTTTAGAAAATGAGACTACTGAATTACCCATAAGCAATGTTTTGTTTACACTTCTTATTCCAAACGGTATATTTACGCCATCATAAATATCATGGATATCACGGCCCTCTAGCGAAATTTCTAAATCATCTGATATTTCTTTTGTAGGAGATTTTTGTGCAGAATTTGGTTTTCGATCGTCGCAGTCTTCAAACTTTGTAGATGAACTAGTATTAATATCATCCAATTCAATGTCTTCAGAATTTGGAGGTGTTGTATTTTGTAAATGCTTTATTTTTTCCAATGATATATTCGAATCGACTAGTGCTTTAAGGGGATCTGTGACGGTTTTTAGCATTTTATCAAGTGACAAGTTCATAGAGTGTTCCTGGTTCTTCATTTGTTTAATTTTATTCTTTATGGAGTCTACAGACTTCATTAATTCTATTTTAATATTCTTATCCATGTTGTATTATAACAAGTGTACTCAGCCAAAGAAGATATAATACTAAGTTAGATTTATATGTTATTGATTTATATAATTACACATTTTCGCTCAAAATTTAAAAAAGCTGTCTAAATTTTGTCTATACCTTCCATTGTTTAATGAGGAGTCTTTGCAAATACTAACAAAGTTATATGGCTCTCTCCAAACTGTATTACAAATATTCTTGAATTGATTCCAGGACATATCTGAACTAACATGCTCTTCATAAATATGTTTCAAGTTTACATCGTCTTGTTTAAATATTATAAGAAAGTTTGCATTATCACGCAGCAGCTGTTTCGGAATTTTAGAGTATGTTTGACACAAATAAAAGCAATCGATTTGTTTATGTCTACCCATAGAGAAGTAATTACGAATGTTTATTTGATTTTCAGATGCCACATCATCGAAAATAAATACAGAATTGGTTAGTGCTTCATCCGGGGCTATGACTTCTTTGTTATCATTAAATTCATAAAACTTAACCTGATGCACTCTCTTTATAACTTCTCGTAAGAACCTGTATTTTGGTTGAAAGTTAGTTTTCGAGTACAGGTAAAGATTTTTAAATTTTAAACCATTCTCATGTAACAATAAACTAAGCACTACGTTTGTTTTTCCACAATTCGAGGGACCGCATATAATACAACGAATCGTATTTGGTAACAGAATGCTATGCCTAATGTGGTTATCAGAGTCACCAAGATTTATATGATTGACATTAAGTAATGTGTGTTGTTTGATCAACTTCATTTTGACTATTAATTCAATTTTACTCATACATAGATATATAAAGCCTAAGTATAATAAAAATAAATGATTGAGATTGGTTTAAAGTTGTCATGCCAAATGTAAAGCGAACGTATTATTCAGTATCATTATACTTATCCATTTCAAGTTTATAACTGCTGTAAATAATATCTTAGTATGGTATTTATATTCGTGATTAGTGATCTTATAGATTAATAAAATGAAGAATACTGTAAAACCAAAACAAGAATAAAAAATCATGCATCAGGTATAAATGTTTTATTCAGATAATACATATTTAAATACAAAAAAATCAACACTACCACTCACATAATTAATAATGTATGATAGACTTATACTAATTATAAACAATGATTATAATAACATTACAATTTATTTATATAAACATATTTATATTCAGAAATTCGTTCTCAAAATAAAGTTTCACAGTGCCCCCAAGGTAAAGTTTCAATTAGGTTCGTGAGTATATGTCTCTTATCATCAGTTCTATTTAATACTACTTTATGAATTTCTTGAGAGTATAGTACATGCTTGAGTGATTTAATTATATTCATTTTACATTTGAAATTGGCATTGGTTGTTAAAGCTTTACTGTAGTGAGATAATTTTAATCGATTAGTAACAGCTTTAGATATTCCTTTTGCTTTTGTGATGCGAGTTTTTGAAGTGTTTATACAATATAGTTTAGCTCTCAGTCCTACAAATTCGCTTATGATGTCACCCCCAAGTTCATCTTTAAATAGTCCTGGAACTTTAGTATTTACTCTTGGCATGCTGTAACAATTATCAGTCTGGAAATTACTTGTATCAAATTTTGCGACATCATTTTTTATGTCTTCATATATATTCTCTGTATTTATAAAATAAAGAAGGCTGTCTGTGTCTGTATAACACAGTTTTGCACGAGTTTTATATTTATTTTTAATAAAGTTGTAGTGAAATTTATACAAATGTTCCTTTGCGAATTCTAGAACTGTAAACCCAATGTAGATAGGACGATCTAAAATAATTTTTTCAGGAGTTAATTGAATAGCAACAAAATTTTCAGAAAATATGGCTACACTTTTCAGATTTGGTTTTGCAATTAATTTTTCTGCACCGTGGTGCTTGTTAGTTTTATTATTGTAATCATCCCACATGGTAACTAATTTGATATTAACCTGTTTGCGTCTATTTTCAATCGTTTTCCCAAATATAGCATTATTAAGGAGTTTGAAAAAATCTTTCTCAAATACGGTTGTTGAAGCTTGACGCAATGTAGTATTCAAGTCAATGTATTTTTGTAAATAATTTTCTTGTCTAAAAGTTAAAATACGGTGAATTTTTTTCAAAATTAGTCCATTCATTAAACATGCCTTTAAATGAACGTAATGTATTACATAGTTGAATTTGTCGTATAAATTTGCAATTAATTTAGGTGTTTTGCCTCCAGGAGGTATGAACCTCTCAGGCGCAAAAGGTAAATCACTGTGTGTATTATGTAAACTCTCAGGATATATTAAATCAACTTCTAAAATATATCCATATTCAGAATCATCTGATATTGATAACACATTTATTGTTTTAATCTCATCTGTTGTCAAAAAACGGAAATCTGAAATAGGCATTTTCTTTGTCATTGCGTAACCATATAAATTGTTACAGTCAAGATAAACCAAATAAGTTGTTTTTTGAGAAGCATCATAATTTGATAAATATTTATTATTAGCTTGAGCATGGCGAAGAGAGCATTGTGCCAAGCCTCCACGTATTCCCTTTTCCAAAAATTCATACATTTCTAAACTATGAATTAATTCTAATTTAACGCCTGTGTACAGTAGCATCGCATCCCAGCTTAAACTAGGTGCAGTAATGTAATACGTTGGATCAAGTTGATAATGATCCAGACAAGTCTGTCTAAATTTTTCAAATACGTCAGAAAGAAGTAATACGTCGGTCTTTAAATATAAATCTGTATAGTCTCCAAGTGATTTAATATTAAATGACTGCCAAATAGATTGTGCATGTACGTATTCATCATCGCTAATATGTTGACAATTCAAACTGTTATAGAAGCAAACTTTCGATGGAAGTTGAGTCTCGTTATATTTTGAGTACGCATTCATATAATCATAGGGATAAATTCCTTTTTGTCGTAACAACTTTAACTGATTATAACTAATATCTGGAAATTCTTTTGTTAAATTAACAAAGTCGGTTTCATTCAAATTATTTACTAATGTGCTTAAACTTGAATTAAGAAATTGATAAGAATCTATGAACTTAACTTGAATTGGCCTTGATTTTAATGCATTCTTAGTATGGAGTACTTTTGTGAATGACATATACCTTTCTTTGGTTTTTGGTATAATTTTAAAAGCACCTTCATACTTTGATAATTCTTTTATAAATAGGTGAGAGTCATAGCCGGATAGGTTATGAAAAATAACAGGCACGAAAGGACAAACTCTTAACATTAAATTACAATGAGAGTGTGCTGCGCCACGGTATTGTGATGTAATGTGATCATGATCCATTACTTTATCGTCTAAAAGCAAATAATTACAGATATGACATGTAGTGGCATTTTTGTAATCGTTTTCTTGGTCCTTAGTTAAAAGTGTCATAGGTATTTTATTTAATAAGATACTGTGAATATACTCCAAATCTCTTATTAAATATTTTATAAATACTTCTACACAATCAGCTCCTCTATAAGTAACATACTTATTCAGATCCGTATTGTGTGAACAACAAATATAGTAACCAAAACATGAAGGTTCGTGAACCTTATAGGTACGAGTATTTTCAGTTACATTTATGTCGCAGTTTAGTAAAAGACTTTCAAAATCGGCGTATATAACAAAATTAATTTTTTGTTTTCTTTCGAAGTTCTTAAATTGAAGAATACTGTTTTTTTCAGGTAAAATTGTCATAATCTTTGGACACTTATTATGAGCACTATATTTCGTTTTACTCGTGAAAACTTGTAAGCATGTCTCACATAGGTACATTTTACCTTTATGTTTGCTTATTTGACGTTTGATCAATCTCAACAGATTTTTTACTAAGCAATAATGCCCGTTACCTTTCTGTTCAAAGTACAATAAATTGACATGCTGGTTTTTTCTTGAACTTGTCACATATAAAGGACCAGTGACCATGTTTTTATTATCCAATCCATATACATTAATACTTATGTGGGGATTTAAATTTTCAAATATTTTAATATCTTTACATGATGGGGGAAATGATAGACCATCTATATTTAAAACTTTTGAAAAATGTGGATATGAACTTATTCTGCAAACATTAATTTCGGTGGGATATAATGCTGCGACAATACTCCATAAAAAGCAGTTGTTATCGCTGTTTTTAATATTTAAACAACTTCTAGTTTTTTTTATTACTTGCGGCAAATCTATATAGGTGCCGCCTTTCATAGGACAGTATTTGTTCATGTTAATTTCTAGATGACTTATAAAGAAACAAGACCAACCAGAGTCACGATGTTGAAACTCTGAGACCTTTCTGTCAAATGTATATATTGTTTTCAAATACAATTCATTTATATCTGTATTATTATTATATACAATTTCATATTTTGTGTTAAACGATTTAAGCTGTTGCTCATCAGATTTTGGAAGAATGAAATAAGCAAAAAGCTCAAAGTTTAATTTAACACAATTATGTTTTATCAAACAATCGTTAATTAGTCTTAAGACCTTATGCCGATTATCCATTAGGAATTCCTCAGGTGTTAGGTATTCCATTGATGGATTCAGTTTGTAACTTATTATTCTCTTTTTAAAAGCCGTGGCTATTATATCGATATTTTCAATTTCAGTTTTTATTATGCAATTAGATTTATGAAAATTCGTTTTCAAATGATACTGATATTCAATTTTGGGTATTTCAATATGACATTTTTGACATATTATTATTTTATCGTTGTTATTTGTTCTGATTCCGGATCTAGGTGTAACTGTAAGAAAGAAAGAAAAAAAAAACAATAAAAATTAAATCAAATTTGGTGTATTAAGAATTATTACTAATACTTAAGTTCTATAATAACCGATAACATGATTTATTTATATGTATAAGTAAGTACCGCCTAGGGTTGCTTTTGCAATACTTACAATAGATTTACATCTTAGATCTATTTATTTATAGAGTACAAAAAAAAAAATGATTTATAAACATCTAAGCATTGCAATAGTGTCTATCTATAATAATGTAATCGTGATCTGCCAATTATTTATTACATAATTTTACTTTTAACCGATTTGATAAAACTTGAATTATAAATATAATAATAATTATCTAATTATTAGAAGAGAGTAATACAAAAAAAATGTATATGTGAATAGGCATGTGTTATATCATGGGTTAAGTACCTACTTTTTTAATTAAGTACTATTTCAATAATAGTTACACACAAATGTTGGTGGGCACTTAACATACTCTTTTCGTGTAGCTATAATAAAATTAGACAAATGTTGCCAAGCATCTGTATTGTCAAAGGTTTGATTTTTAAGCGTGACAATTGCTTGGCGCCACCTATTCATTGGGGGGACTTTCTCTATTTCATCGCACCGGTATATTTTCAAATCAATATAGTGCGTTCCCGGCTTGTTTTCGTGGGTTTGGCGCGAATGGCCGTTTGCAAGGCGTCGTGTTATATATGAAGGTAACGGTGTTTTACCAGTAACTGCAGGGACCTCTTTCTCGTCGTCCTCGCTATCGGTTCCAAACAGATCGTACACCGTGCACTTCCTCGATGGCTTCTTTGAACCTGATGGACGGGGTGACGGTACGGCAGGCGTCGCGGAAGTGGACGGCCCTGGCATCGGACTTGCTCTCGATGGTGACGACCACGACCCTCGTGCCGGCTTCGTCGTGCGAGTTGATGCGTGCTTCCTTTTTCGCCCGTCGTGCTTCTTTTTTGGAACCTGAGGTTCCTCGTCGACGTCGGAGGGAAAAAGGGTCTCGGCGTTTTCGTGCGACCTGAAATGGAGTGAAACAAATAATTAAATAAATATGAATGCTATCAAATAATTATTCAAGCGCACATCCCACTTTGATATGTCAGGTAGGTACACTATTAGGTACAATTAATTATTATTTTATTGTTATTGTCTATCTATCTATCTACACTTATTATTTAAATACATATTTTTAGAATACTGAAACATAGCCATCGCAGAAATAATACTCTATTAAACCACAATACTATATCGCGCTAGATTAACTGAACAATATAAATAGAAGAGCAGATTGATTGCTATTACGAATATTAATAGCTCATTGCTCTATTCGGGGGATCGAACCCCTTGGCGCTTAGCTGTTGCTGCTACTAGTTACAATACATTTTGCTACGACTGCGTTAATAAAAGTAAGTTAATGTATATTTTATTAAAGAACTACTTACATTTTTCCTTATTGCAGGTTGATTCTTGGTAAGTACTTGATGTTAATCTGGAGCTCCTGGTAGCTGAAGTGATGTCCCTAATTCACTCTCCAATATTTATATAGCCGGGATCTAGTGAGGTTTTTCCATATATGTAATGCACGCGAGACCCTAAAATCCTGACTCAGGAATTCTTCACGGAACAAATGCTTTGCAATCATAACCAAATCTACAAATCTCAACCTTAAATCATTATATCTAAAGTGTACATTAATATTTGACTAGGTATAGTAACTACAGTCCAAGTCTTACATACTAGTTAAATACCGCGACTAGTGATAGTGATATAATAATATTAATGTAATTACAACATTATTTTTAATTTATTCTATACTAATTTAACGCAGTAAGAGAATTACCCGACTATGTCAAGCAAAAGACGGTGACATTACCGTTGAACATTACCTTTCTTTTGGTGAGTTTAAAATTATAAGTTGGAAAATAAGATAATAATAGCAGGCAGAACCAGGCGTAACAATAGTATGTCAATATTGCCATTTTGTTTTGATCCATCTCCTTATATGAAATTAGAACTTACATTGCAAATTAGACATACTACTTACATGCGATGGTTTTGCTTGCTGAATCTTCTCAATAAAATGTATGAAAAAATTACAGTGAACAAACGTACAGTAGTGTTTATTTTATCAATATATATTTATAGTAAACAATAAAATGTTTGGCGCCGTGATGTCTGGAGGTTTCAATTTCACCATACCATTTTTGTCCTGGATATCAACATCTAACACAAATGTACGACTTTGAACTCTATTGATTAAAATTAAATTAGTATATAAATGGTAAAAAATATATTAAAATCGTTCATTTCAATTTTTGCTCCTGCTGAGTTCTGAGTCCTGACTGGCTAAAACGGTAGCATTGCGTAATGTCGGTAAGTGTTTTTTATCTAACAATTAAAAATATTACATTATTTTTATGTACTTAAAACATCCGAATTGAGAACCTCCTCCTTTTTTAGAAGTCGGTTAAAAAACATATTAATTGATTGAATATTGTAGCAGCTCAAACATACAATTAGATCCTTGACATCAGAGTTTTCAAATCTAACGTATGTTTGCAGGTACGCCTAATACAACACGACTTTAATTGCATTTTGTATTTTTATTTTAAGGACTCCGAAAACGACCTCTTCAACTTTGTTCCTATGAATATGGTGGCGGGACAGAAAAACGAAAAACAACTGAATCTGGAGGGGCCCAGCAGCAAACAGCTCAAGAGATGCTCAACAGCTGCATTCACCTGTGTAAAAAAACTTACGCGTGGTGCTAAAGTGATCAGGATCGAAGTTTATGATGTGGAAAATTTTCCTGATACCATAAGTTCGCTATGTAATTGTAATGCCGAATTGTGCGTGCAGCATGTAGTTAAAAACATATTCATGGACGATATTTATAAATCGGTTAAAGAAATTGCTGTAAAAGTATCAGATAACATGCTGTAAATAAATCATAATCCTTATTAAATGATAAAGTATTTTTATTTTACCTTTCACATAAGCACCCACGTTCTTTTACGTCACTAAGCAACGTCATGTAACTTTTAAGGCTATGAGTGTAAGGTTGATAGTTGAATAATACACGTCGCTTCGTGATTTATAAGAACTATACCTACATTATAAAACACATATAAAAATAGTTGATGTAGATATAGGTATGCACTCTCTAGTACAAATATCAATACTTCATCTACGTAACCCAGATCAACATTATCTTCACGCCTGTTATTTCTAGTAGGTAGGATCCAGTAACTTAGACTTTTCATGCGTAAATTGGGCATCATTTTAGGAGGTAGGTACTCGGCCTATACCTGTTTTTTTTTTTCATAACAGAAAATCATCAATCAGATTTGTATATGTGTAGGTTCTTTTGAGGATGAAATAAATAAGTAGGTAATACCTACATACCTTAGTAAGTATAATCAATTGATAGACAGTGACATAGTGACGTATATCAGAAATCTGATATAAGACGACATCGGAGAATGTTTGAGCGCATTCAACTATCAGAATTCTAATGTGCTGCATACCTAGGTGGTAGTGTGAACTATCAAATAGCTTGCATGGAGATAAGGATAAGCCACCGGTACGCTCTACTGATTATTTTATATAAATTACGAGAAAACACTCATTATCTTATATTCAAGTGTCTTATACTCATGATGAAGATGCTTGTATGTTAGTTCGACTTATCGACATACAGACTGTTCATAAAAAATCGGATGTAAGATCATGATGAATTGGTTGATGGATTGATGCCCGAAATACTTATTTGCGTTTTAATAAATTTTCACTTTATATTGAATAGTGAAAACTGTGAGTTTTTAGGATCTGAATGAATGAGTGAGAATTGCGGGTTTCCAGATCTTATCTGATCTGGAAACCCCAATTCTTACCTACTACCGACTACGATTTTAATCGCTATTACCGCACTCACACAACCGCATCTGCGCGTTTTACGGTAATTATGCACACACTCGCAAACGCTAACACGGGCGTTTGTGTGCTCAAGGAAAGTTGCATAGTATACGTAAGGAAATCAGATGTTTTCTGTTGAATATACTTACTTATGACGTGCGTTCTAAAATTCGATGTAATTACAGTGTCGGTTCATAATATGATACAATAAATAATTACACATAACAATTTAAAAAAAAAACATCACTACTGTTTATTTTTATTACAGTACATGATAAACAGGTCAAATATAAACATTCCGAATTTTACCCGACTGCTCTAGAAGGGGAATTATGCTTTTCGGGTGTAAGTCAGTATCAGGGATGGAAGGGTTAATTAAATGGGTAGTTATGCCATTTCAAACTAATGTTTGTGTTTTAGATAGGTACTTAGTGGGTGCGGTAAAAAAATAGAAAACAAAACCAACATAAAGGCCCTCGGACCACTTAAAAATCACATAAACTCTAAATAAATGCAATAATATCACAGCTCCAAAGTGACAAATGCCATAATGTTTCTAATAAAATGCGGAGCCGGGACGGAAGCTAGAATTCTGAAAAATTTAGACGATAGAGGGATCATCCACGGGAATGGAAGCTGCTGCTGGCTGAATATTAGTTGGTATTTGCTAAAATTGGTAAAACAGTGCGTGAATTGAACTAAAGTTCTGTGGCGGACTACTAAGGCTACTCACTGCCTAATATTGAAGTGAAAATTCAGTCTCAGTGGAAATATGGGCAATAAAAATAAAATGTTGCGAAAGAGTTTTACAAGAAAAAGACGAAAAACTCGAAAAAATGATGGAATGTTTGGGTAAGTAGGATGATTACGGATTTGTATCATAACATTTGAAATTTGTATTTAGTTTAGTTTACTTACGAAACTGTATAAATCTATAGAAACGGCATTGACAATTTCTACAAACATTTTGCTAAATCCAAAAACAAATAGGTGCACTCTATTTTGATGTCTATAGAATGCATATTTGAATGCGCCTAGTGCAAACGTCTCTGGTCGAAGCAACCATCGAGGCGATAGCCATATTGCAATAGTAGGTATAAGTAACAAAAACAAACTTGCAGATAAATCAGAGTGCGTTCGTAATTATTATAATAATATAAATACTGCACACTAGTTATATATAAAGCATTTTGATTCTTTTGTAAGATTATTTTTATAATATTTATTGAGTCATTAGACCAGTGCCGATAATTTTTGAAAACGAAAAAAGTCACAGTAGGCTGAAACCCATTGGAAAAGAAAGAGAATATAACAAAAATGAAAGGAAAAATAATTTACGGGCGATCCGAGGTCGGGAAGTGGGGGTTTAAGGGTAAAAAGCGGTTTATCTCGATTTCCGGCAAATTTGAATTTTTCACATAAATTGTTTGTTGTCAAATTTGAATTTTTCACATGAATTGAATTTTTCACATAAATTTTGAGGTTACTTGAAAAAAGTGTGAATACAAAAGTTGTAGATCTTTTTATTACCTACAACTTTGCTATTACACTTTTTTCCATAAGACTTGTAGTTTTGCCGGAAATCGAGATAACCCCCACTTCCCGACCTCGGATCGCCCGTAAATTATTTTTCCTTTCATTTTTGTTATATTCTCTTTCTTTTCCAATGGGTTTCAGCCTACTGTGACTTTTTTCGTTTTCAAAAATTATCGGCACTGGTCTAATGACTCAATAAATATTATAAAAATAATCTTACAAAAGAATCAAAATGCTTTTTATATAACTAGTGCAAGATTTATATTATTATAATAATTACGAACGCACTCTGATTTATCTGCAAGTTTGTTTTTGTTACTTATACCTACTATTGCAATATGGCTATCGCCTCGATGGTTGCTTCGACCAGAGACGTTTGCACTAGGCGCATTCAAATATGCATTCTATAGACATCAAAATAGAGTGCACCTATTTGTTTTTGGATTTAGCAAAATGTTTGTAGAAATTGTCAATACCGTTTCTATAGATTTATACAGTTTCGTAAGTATACTAAACTAAATACAAATTTCAAATGTTATTACGATACAATACCGTAATCATCCTACTTACCCAAACATTCCATAATTTTTTCGAGTTTTTCGTCTTTTTCTTGTAAAACTCTTTCGCAACATTTTATTTTTATTGCCCATATTTCCACTGAGACTGAATTTTCACTTCAATATTAGGCAGTGAGTAGCCTTAGTAGTCCGCCACAGAACTTTAGTTCAATTCACACACTGTTTTCAGTCATAAATTACTTGAAAACTACAATCGAATTATGCACAGAGCGTCCGGTGCCAACCATCCAAGTCGAGCGCTGCCCGACGACTAAAGTATGACCGCGTAAGCTATTGTCACCACTATGGAGCGTCAATAAGATTGAAAATTGAAAATGATATTTGTGTTGAAATGTGACGTAAGCTGCGAATGGGCATTTATTTTACTGCTTTTCTTTAGATTATTTAAAATATAGACATAAAATTAAATAATGGTTTGGTTAAAGTTTTAAAAAAATGGAAAACCTACTAAATTCTTAAAAAAAAAACTGTTGTTATCGCTGGAAATACAGAGATATTCGACGTCAAAGTTTATTTTTGTGCTACAACTTCCCAATTTTTTATTGGGAATATCAAACTATTATTTATTATTCTGTTCGGTTTAAATTCTTCTTTATACCCTTCTCTGTTCACTGTATTTTTCGCGTTACTTATTTTTATTACATTACGTCATACTCGACGTTCTAAGAAACCAATTTTTGGGAATATTGAGATAACACCCCGCCTTAAGGGTAAATTATTACCAACTACAAATTTACAATGTAACCCGGTTTTTGTAGTTTGTCTGTTGTATCTTTGAAACATGAAGTTGCTGGTTTCAATATAGTATTATACTACTTACCACCGTGCTAAAGTAAATTTATAGGGTATAAGCTGTACGGGCAAGATTCAATTAAACAAGTACCTTCTTACACAATACAATATTTATTGTAATTTATAATACACCAAAATGAAGGTATAACCATGGTATAATACCAGGCGAAGCATATTATTATACCATGGGTATAACAACATCAATTGTGGCGAGCCACTAACCAAACCCTTCCCACACACTTAGGTGTTCACTCCGACAAAACTAGATCTCCGTTACTAGTTGTGTCGGGGAACACACCTGCAATTAGACTAAGACAAGAACTCAGAGTCGTTTTAATGAGTACGTGAGATGAACTGCTTTGTTACTTCTAGCTCAATCGAATCGTAAGTAGTATAATCGTAAAAAGTATCGACCTATTATGGTTGCGCTCATATAGGGAAAATATCGCTTATGTAAAGCTACCCGAGACACAATAATTTATAACAACTGGTCTTACTACCTAGTTCTTACAAAAGGCCTAACTATCTCTCTTATGTTAAATTATGACAATTTAGTTTAAACTCAGTTTTCTCCCAATACATGAATTTATTATTTTCAATTAAATTGACGGAATTAAGACCCTTGGCATCGAACACAAGATAATTCCTGGGTTCACACGATTGACGTGGCCAACGGGTAGACGGTGACGCTATTGTTACCTGGAGTGGCGAACTTCCCTCATTTACCGTTATCCGGTTCAGTAAGGCCTTCTTCAATAACAGATGGCCACACCATAGAGGGGTAACCTCTAAATTGCCCGCACCCGGGTCAATTACAAATCATCTGACCACGGGGCTACACCAAAGCATCACGTCTATCCTCGCATTAGGGATCTTAATGATGAGGAAATAAGGCTAGCATAATCAGCCAGACCTGAAACAACCTCCTCTTGTCAAAACTCAGAACTGAGAGCTAGGTTATAAAAACGAGAACTAAGAAAATGGTTCAATACTCACAAGGATCAGGTTTGATTTGACTTATTTAAAACCTATCGGGTTATTTGGACACAGTCTGATTATTCCAGAACTGGTCCCTCTGCCAAAGCGTGTTCCTCCAGTCACGCCATGAGGGAAAAAACCTCTCACCCATATTGACAGGACCCTTTGGCAAATCCACAGACTAAATAGAATCCTCATCTATTAGTCATTATATTACTGCCATTAAAGGTTGTTTTTCTCACACAGGCTCGCTTGTTACAAACAAAGCAAAGTGCCGGTGAAGTTTACAACAAATAATGTTCCCTATGGAGACAATTACTCAAGCGGTTGGCGTTTAGCTGTAACATATAATATGTAAGTGCCTCGGTAGGCATTCACATATTTCTCTGAAAAAATCTAAACATCTAAAAAAATCTTAGTTATTTATAAGATGGCTTGAATTCATTGAATTGTCCACAATACTTGTTGTATAATATTGTATCAATGTACCCACAAAATATATTACTCATTGGGTACTTCATTGATCATTCTAGCTATTATTTGATACAGTATTATAAAATACAAATACTATACATGATTGTATACGAATGAATTCTTGTCGATGTGTACATCTTTTTGAGACCGACTGTACGTACGAAACGATTATTTTTAAACGTTGCCCCACAGTATTTACGCTTACTGGTTTTGTATTCACATACACTCATTACCAATTTGATATCTGGAGGCCATAATATAAATATCTGACTCTACAGTGCAAACCAATTTCCGTGCCTCTATAATTTGAAGAACTATACAGAAAAAGTAAGTAAGGGTTTTGAGGAGCTCTAACCAAACGTAATATCTTAGCATTTTATTGTTGGTCCTTAAGAGGAAAGGCGGTCACGTGGTCGATGGAGATCAGTCATTTTAGAAAAAAAAATATTAAGACAAAAAATAGAACATAGGGGACATGGCAGTGGTAGAAACAAACTAGTATCATCAATCAGGGAGTGTTGGGGCGTAACTCCCAACAGTGAAGATGTTATGTTGATGTTTGTGTATTGGATTGTTATGTTGAATGTTGTTTATTAGAATGTTATGTTAAGGCGGGGTGTTATCTCAATATTCCCAAAAATTGGTTTCTTAGAACGTCGAGTATGACGTAATGTAATAAAAATAAGTAACGCGAAAAATACAGTGAACAAAGAAGGGTATAAAGAAGAATTTAAACCGAACAGAATAATAAATAATAGTTTGATATTCCCAATAAAAAATTGGGAAGTTGTAGCACAAAAATAAACTTTGACGTCGAAGATCTCTGTATTTCCAGCGATAACAACAGTTTTTTTTTTAAGAATTTAGTAGGTTTTCCATTTTTTTAAAACTTTAACCAAACCATTATTTAATTTTATGTCTATATTTTAAATAATCTAAAGAAAAGCAGTAAAATAAATGCCCATTCGCAGCTTACGTCACATTTCAACACAAATATCATTTTCAATTTTCAATCTTATTGACGCTCCATAGTGGTGACAATAGTTTACGCGGTCATACTTTAGTCGTCGGGCAGCGCTCGACTTGGATGGTTGGCACCGGACGCTCTGTGCATAATTCGATTGTAGTTTTCAAGTAATTTATGACTGAGAACAGTGTGTGAATTGAACTAAAGTTCTGTGGCGGACTATTAAGGCTACTCACTGCCTAATATTGAAGTGAAAATTCAGTCTCAGTGGAAATATGGGCAATAAAAATAAAATGTTGCGAAAGAGTTTTACAAGAAAAAGACGAAAAACTCGAAAAAATGATGGAATGTTTGGGTAAGTAGGATGATTACGGTATTGTATCATAATAACATTTGAAATTTGTATTTAGTTTAGTATACTTACGAAACTGTATAAATCTATAGAAACGGTATTGACAATTTCTACAAACATTTTGCTAAATCCAAAAACAAATAGGTGCACTCTATTTTGATGTCTATAGAATGCATATTTGAATGCGCCTAGTGCAAACGTCTCTGGTCGAAGCAACCATCGAGGCGATAGCCATATTGCAATAGTAGGTATAAGTAACAAAAACAAACTTGCAGATAAATCAGAGTGCGTTCGTAATTATTATAATAATATAAATATTGCACTAGTTATATAAAAAGCATTTTGATTCTTTTG
This sequence comes from Brachylomia viminalis, assembly GCA_937001585.2. Taxonomy (NCBI): domain Eukaryota; kingdom Metazoa; phylum Arthropoda; class Insecta; order Lepidoptera; family Noctuidae; genus Brachylomia; species Brachylomia viminalis. The sequence continues at coordinate 17,335,814 of OW443307.2, read as the reverse complement.
TAAGATTATTTTTATAATATTTATTGAGTCATTAGACCAGTGCCGATAATTTTTGAAAACGAAAAAAGTCATAGTAGGATGAAACCCATTGGAAAAGAAAGAGAATATAACAAAAATGAAAGGAAAAATAATTTACGGGCGATCCGAGGTCGGGAAGTGGGGGTTATCTCGATTTCCGGCAAAACTACAAGTCTTATGGAAAAAAGTGTAATAGCAAAGTTGTAGGTAATAAAAAGATCTACAACTTTTGTATTCACACTTTTTTCAAGTAACCTCAAAATTTATGTGAAAAATTCAAATAACCAAGTTTTTGGTTTTATATTTTTATCTTTTACACAGCATTTTTTTTTTCGCGAAATTTGCCGAATACTTACCTTTTTATGTTTCAAGCACACTGCATTTTTATTGATTTAAAATATTTGTTTTTTTCACCTAATTTGACCTAATATCGAAAAAGCACCCTAATTTTCAATCGAAAATTCTCACGTGAAAATATCTGCTTTTTTAAAAACTCGGTAAAAAAATAATTGCTGTGTAAAAGATAAAAATAAAAAACCAAGAACTTGGTTATTTGAATTTTTCACATAAATTTTGAGGTTACTTGAAAAAAGTGTGAATACAAAAGTTGTAGATCTTTTTATTACCTACAACTTTGCTATTACACTTTTTTCCATAAGACTTGTAGTTTTGCCGGAAATCGAGATAACCCCCACTTCCCGACCTCGGATCGCCCGTAAATTATTTTTCCTTTCATTTTTGTTATATTCTCTTTCTTTTCCAATGGGTTTCAGCCTACTGTGACTTTTTTCGTTTTCAAAAATTATCGGCACTGGTCTAATGACTCAATAAATATTATAAAAATAATCTTACAAAAGAATCAAAATGCTTTATATATAACTAGTGTGCAGTATTTATATTATTATAATAATTACGAACGCACTCTGATTTATCTGCAAGTTTGTTTTTGTTACTTATACCTACTATTGCAATATGGCTATCGCCTCGATGGTTGCTTCGACCAGAGACGTTTGCACTAGGCGCATTCAAATATGCATTCTATAGACATCAAAATAGAGTGCACCTATTTGTTTTTGGATTTAGCAAAATGTTTGTAGTAATTGTCAATGCCGTTTCTATAGATTTATACAGTTTCGTAAGTAAACTAAACTAAATACAAATTTCAAATGTTATGATACAATACCGTAATCATCCTACTTACCCAAACATTCCATAATTTTTTCGAGTTTTTCGTCTTTTTCTTGTAAAACTCTTTCGCAACATTTTATTTTTATTGCCCATATTTCCACTGAGACTGAATTTTCACTTCAATATTAGGCAGTGAGTAGCCTTAGTAGTCCGCCTCGGAACTTTAGTTCAATTCACGCACTGTTTTACCAATTTTAGCAAATACCAACTAATATTCAGCCAGCAGCAGCTTCCATTCCCGTGGATGATCCCTCTATCGTCTAAATTTTGCAGAATTCTAGCTTCCGTCCCGGCTCCGCATTTTCTTAGAAACATTATGGCATTTGTCACTTTGGAGCTGTGATATTATTGCATTTATTTATAGTTTATGTGATTTTTAAGTGGTCCGAGGGCCTTTATGTTGGTTTTGTTTTCTATTTTTTTACCGCACCCACTAAGTACCTATCTAAAACACAAACATTAGTTTGAAATGGCATAACTACCCATTTAATTAACCCTTCCATCCCTGATACTGACTTACACCCGAAAAGCATAATTCCCCTTCTAGAGCAGTCGGGTAAAATTCGGAATGTTTATATTTGACCTGTTTATCATGTACTGTAATAAAAATAAACAGTAGTGATGTTTTTTTTTTAATTGTTATGTGTAATTATTTATTGTATCATATTATGAACCGACACTGTAATTACATCGAATTTTAGAACGCACGTCATAAGTAAGTATATTCAACAGAAAACATCTGATTTCCTTACGTATACTATGCAACTTTCCTTGAGCACACAAACGTCCGTGTTAGCGTTTGCGAGTGTGTGCATAATTACCGTAAAACGCGCAGATGCGGTTGTGTGAGTGCGGTAATAGCGATTAAAATCGTAGTCGGTCCGCGCCTTAAATGAGTAGACAACCGATTGGAATAAAGGTTTTAATGCTACTAAAAATAACATGTTATAATGTACAATAAATTAGTTAAAGAAACTGCAACGTTTCACTGTAATTAGGTCGAGTTAGTTGCATGTGCAGCGTAGCTCGTTCATATTCATTACTCACAAAGATAACATAAATGTACGTCGGAAATTGTTTCAAAATCAAGTTAAAATATGAAAAAGTAAATACAAATAAAGTCGTTATTATAATAAAGGTAATTCACAACGCGCAATAGGTGGCGTTGCTTTATTAAGTTTGCGTGCACTCGATAAGTGCCTGTCTGATTTCTTAACAACAGTGCCAGGTGTCTCTCGTTTGCCTTGACAACAACAAAACAGAGGAATACGTTAGTATGGAATTAACGCCAACGACCACGTAACCACGTTTCCTCAAGTATTTGGGAAATAATATCCAATCAGATCTATGAGAAAGTACATTTCTTATAACATAACTGGCAAAAACAAAGAAAAATTATGAAAATCGCTTTTGTTACGCATAAAAGCGGATTTTGCTTTACTATAAGCACAAAATAAAATCCAATTTGAACATACTTATAAAAAGAAGGCAACGATTCGTAACACTCTCATTGTTCGTATCACGTTGTAACAATAAATATTACTGGGAAACTTATATTTATTACGTGAACGTTTGGTCCCAAATAAAGTGTTACGGCCAACTTATTTTTCTTTAGTTCGAATATTTTATGAACACTTGTCTTTTTATCGAATTTTGTTAAGTAATTATCGGATAGCATTGCCATGATAAATACTCCGATCCCAAGTTAAACGTGTAACGTTAAAAAGTGAGCTACCATCAATGTTTGTGGCCAAGTGTGAGCAACAAAGCACAATACATTACACAAAGCTATTTGTATCAATGAATTATGAGAGTGAGAGAGCTGATTACTTTGCCCGTCACGTCCCTGAGACACGAACCCCGTTCTATGTAAAAAAAAAAAACTGAATAAGTATGCTCTCGGAAAGCGTCATAGGTACCTACCGTTATGGTATTTTTTTTCTAACAACAACGATGCAACCATGATTTTATTCATTGTAAAAATTGCGTTTTGTTGCGGCGAGTAAAATGGCATAATTAACTTAGATTAGATTTCTATTCTATTGACGTCACCAATAACAATCAATTATCATCTGCCCAGCATGTTTCTAACTGGGTTGGGGCTTCTAGTTTAAACAGACACAGCTGAATAACAGTATTTTACCAATGGCAATCAATCCATCAATAAAAATGCCCACCGTTCTCTGAACAACATGTGACACTGCACTATCATTTACTGAAATTGATTTACGAGGATACTACAAAATTAAAGGGTTTCTATCAATCGATTTTGTTATCTACATCAAAAGGGTGTGTGTTTGTCATCTTCAAAATGGATTCGTTATATTGAACGTCGGCATTTAAAAGGTTTAAGGTTCGATTCATACACCACGTTTGTCGTCCAGCATGCATGCGGCACACCGGGACATTCCCACGGTCAATATTTGATTTGGCTTCAACCCGATCGTGTCACGCGTCGATGTTTTTCAATAGCGTTACGTACGGCTCGCCAAGCTCCCAGCCTATTTCAGCTGCATTTGATACGGTGCGGATTTATGCTTAGTGTGTGTAAAAGGTTGTGGAAATTAATGAATATTTGTTGCATAGAGTTAAGCTGTTACGTAGTAGTTTCGGTGTTGAGCTGGTTTGAAAATTTTTGCTAAACTATTTCAAAGTTGACTGATTCATTTAATTAGTTTCTAAAGTGCAAACAGACACCAAAATAAAATAAAAAACATTTTTATAAAATAAAATTATACACAAGCAAACGTAAAGTTGAAATCGGGTCTAATTATTGGAGTATTTCTTTTGAACTTCTAATAAGTACGACAGACATTGCTCTGAGGCACCGTTAAATATTATGTTAGTTACATTATGATTTATTTGTAAATGTGTGAGGTGTAAGGGGGCACATTTACCATCTCAATGCCCCAAGTCAACCTCATCTGCTCGCTCGTGGTGCAGCCAGCTGAATAACAAACGAGCCCCTGACAACCATCGAATGGCGGTATGACCATTTCTAAATAAAACTTCGCTGCTAAATGGCGCATACTAGTGACGAGCAGCAACTTCACTTGTACGTAAATACTATCGTACGTACGTATCGTACGTAGTGTTTCGTACTATCGTACGTAAATACTATCCTATTTCAAACGAAACTCCGCTATCTTAAAGCCCCGTTCCTTACCATAACAAAAAACACAAGTGTTAGCACCATTCAAACAAACCCAAGTCGTAAAAATGCTTTGTTTACATTATCGGGCGGCCGAGCGGCGCCCCAACGCGCCGCGCGCGCCTGTGACGCATCTGGCATTCTGACCTGCTGGCTGACGTGGGAATCGACGTACTCGTAGATCATAATTACGTGATAATTATTACGATTAGGATTTGGAGGAGGCCTTTGCTCAGTCATGGCAGAGTGTAGGCTGAAATAAATATGATGAACGAGACTGATTGTGATATAAGAATTATTAATAGCGTTCCTGCACATCAAAACAATTGTGTGACTAATTATACTTTTGTTTTCATTTCTGTAGATGTTTTTCAAAAGTTCGTGTCCCTTTCTAACTATCCCTACAATCGGTGATTAATGCGTGATATCCTGAGATAGTACCTCGTTTTATTTCAAACTAGCTTTTGCCCGCGGTTCGCTCGCGTGGATGTCGGTAAATATCTTACCGGAACGTACTACCGTGATTGAAACTACACTGTGTAATTCAGGTTCTATACTATCTGTGCGCCAAACTTGATCCATATCCGTTCAGCCGTTTTTGCGGCAGTCCGGAACATACATCCAGACAAACGGATAAAAACTCCTCCTAACTATTTTATTATATGTAAAGATAAATATGTAGATACTTCGTGAAGATAATATGTAGGTTCAATAAAAAGAAAACTTCTTAAAAATGCGTTTTCTGTTCCATTTACTTGAAAGTATATGAGACGAATGTGCTCAAGTTTCAGCATCAGGCTGATACCGAATGCGTCTACACATATATCTCAGGGTTGGTTTTTGAATGTTGATAAAACATATGAAACTTTATTAACGAAAAGGTCTGGCTCATAAACCTTCCCTTCGAGATGTTAGGCGTACTTTTCTTTTGTTTTCCTAAAGTTCATAACAGTAAGTTGCTTTACTCTTATTTCTCTTTTCCTTGTAGGTAGATACTTGATTTTTTCCTATCTCCGTAGAGGTGTATTTAACGCAAATTATTGAAACCTTCCTGTTTGTTTCGTTTCTACAACACGTACACGATTTCGTTTTACCAAAAAGGATGCTGTTCCAGGAAATAACAGAAACGACATTGTCAGCCATTCACTACCGAGACAAGAGCCGTACATAACAGACTTAATATCTTCGTCCTACGACGGAACAATCAGAATTCCTTTAACGTAATATCGAAACACGGATTTGTAGATTCCAGGAACCGGAATCAAAACCTCCGTCTGTCATACTAGTTGAAAATATTTCACGTTCACCGCAGCAGCGTCGGAATCAATGCAATGTTGCAATATATCACGGACGTGTTTCAGAAACTGCGCACCTTTATATTTCTTCCGCACATACGAACTGTGTTGAAACGAAGGGGACGCTGAAATAAAGCTGTAGCCTAGTTGATTTTTATCTTCGTAGCTATTTAACAATGTAACAAACTGTTTAGATTATACCTACGTAATTGCGTGCTTTATAAAAAAATATCTAAGTAGCATTATGTGATTTTGATACATTTTGGCAACTACTGGTACTTTATTAAAACAACATAAGGCGCTACTTCCCAAAAAGGTACCACTTTCAGCGCGAGCCTCTACAAAATATTGTCAAAGAAATAATAAAGTTATAAGAAAACTCTCACTACTTGTGCTATCACATTTTTGGCCAATCTAATATCGTACAGCGGACCTCCAAACTTTGTCACGTTGCCAAAATAATTTGACACAAAATAAAAATGTTCTTTGTACGATGGAGCTCACAAGTTAATTTAAAAAAAAGACGACACGAAATCATTTTTCAAATCTTATTCCTAAGTAGCGGTGACGAGTTTAGCCAGAGCTGATTATTTTGTGCCCACTTTTCCTTTTCACTGCTTCTTTTTTTATTAACTTATCTATGCACAGCTATACCTACATAAGGAACAGAGTATAAGTTCCCTCATCCTCCATAGAAAAGGGAGTATCCTCCAACCGGTCGGGTGTTTTGTCTGGTGGGCTACTGCCCGACGATTGATGTCGGGACGTTGTATATACGCTAGTCACGCGGTAAACTCTGCTTCCGCGATGCAGGATTTTGTGTGATGTCAGTGTGATGCGTGGTTTGCATGTGGTGATGAAGATTGCCGCCACACAGGCATTATTAAGGCTTCTAGTAGACAGTGGTACTCCTAGGCAACCATACAATCAATCATCAAATAACTTCTAAACTGATCTAAACATAATTTTATTCGTAGCATAAAACTGAGATCTCATACTTTTTATGAGCAGCGTAACGTTTATTTATGGCGAGGCAGAACTTCCTGAGTAAAGAATCGTATCTCGAGCTAGCGGACATCAAATAACCGAGATGATTTGCAACCACGAAGTCAGAACAAATACATCTTACTTTTGTCCTCCAGTTAAACTTTACACCTCACCACCTTTACTCACCTTTCTTCGTTATTTTACGCATAAAGTTCTTAACGTTTTTTTCTATTTTCTGGACTTGGGAAATCGGAACTTATTACCGTGACTTTGCGTGTGGATGTGGATACTAACTCAAGGGAAACTACTTGATATATTATTTTGTGAAAAATAAAACACTATGAATTTGTCTGTCAATCATCATCATAAACAGCCTATAATGTTCCCACTGCTGGAATATAGGCCACCTCTCGGTGAGAGTGGAAGTGGGCTGGTAATCCACCACGCGGGTCCAATGCGGGTTGGTAAATGTCTTCAGTCTTCGAATTTTTTGGTTCTAGGACATGTCGATTTCCTCAGGATGTTTTCCTTCACCGTTTTGAGCGCTAGTGTGAAGAAATAATTTACACAAAGTAAAGCGGCTGTTTGAATTTGAACATATGACCTGCAACTCGTAAGTCCCGGCTGTTACCACTACTCTCTCAATCTGCTCAATTTTATTGTAGACATGATTAAATGATTTATATTTTTTCGTATTCGCATTATTTTTAGACGTCATGACGCACGTCATTTATCTGTTGAACATGAGACAACCTTAGGATGGATGGAACAAAAAATATAATACTTAAACGGAAATGATTTGAATTTATAATCTTTTGTTTTAATGGACAAGAACCATTTATCTGGAGTTTACAAAATATTGGCATAGTGAAAATAATAATAATATTAATATTCCGTATTTGTTTTGAAAAACAATCTAGGTACAAATCCATGCATTCTACACAGACTAGGGTGAAATTTACTTTTTTGTTAGAAAGTGAAGCAAACCGACAAAACGCCTTGTTAATTTCCTTTTTGCTTTGATGCCTTTAAAATACGAACCTTTGATCAAGACCGCTACAAGACTTCTAAGTGACAAAGGATATACTTGAATCGTGTAATAATAATATAATCATTTGAGCCATTTGGGGTTGAGACGCTGGGTCCGTGGGGACCGGGAGCACATAAAATTTTCAAAGATGTTTCGGCACGTCTGATCGAAGCTACACGTGACCAAAATGCTGGCCTGTATTTTGCACAAAGATTAAGCATTGCCATCCAGAGAGGCAATGCTGCCAGCATTTTGGGTACGTTGCCAACTGGTAGCGGCTTCTTAGATTAAGGTAAGTAATAAATAAGTTTAGTTTCTGTTATTTGATATTTAGTATACATAAACTGTCGGTGTACCTTTATTATTAAATTCCCCACATTCTTGAATCGTTATTTTTCTTGGAGAGAGTAATGTAAAACCACAAGGCTAGACGCATAGCTCTCACGGGAGTACTACAAAATAATCAAAAGTCATTTATTCAAATTAGGCTGAGAATCAGCACTTTTTGAACGTCAAAATCACATAAGACAGTCCCCCCAAAACGCCCACCCTTCACCACTTCCTAGTGCTTTAGCTGGGAAGAAGAAGTGGCGGAACAAACTCCCCAGCAGCCATATCTAATACGTAGCCATATCTAACACTTTCACGCATCCTTGTTAATATCATCTGCAGTAAGCACGTGAGTGAATAGGTAAATGTAACGCGACTCTCACCCACATTGGGGTCACTTGACTGTGACGTCATCCCACAGTTTATTTGTTACATCGTATTTATTGGTGACAGGCTCATTTGTTGTGAACGCAACGGTTTAGAAGAACAACATGGTCACACAGGCAGACACGAAACTAACCCACGACTTAAAATAATAATTATGTAGATATAATAGATGAAGGTTGAGAGCATTACAATGCTTTTTCTTCAATTAAACATCTATACGTGATGCTTTTGTTCTATTCAGTTATATTTCCAAGTAACTTCTGCGCGTGATTTAGATCGCGTGGAAGTCGTAAGAGATTAATAGGTGGTTAAACGTAGTGGGATGACATAAAACAATTATTAAATTAGATTAACAAACGATTTTAAATATTTCAACAATTTGCAAATTCTACCTTTGCCAGCATCATCTACTGTTTCATGGGCACAAAAAATATTTTTTTTACGTTTGTATCTCGTTCAATATCTGATTAAATAAACATGTCTTCCTCGTAATTTGTACGCTTAGTGTTTGTGTGGAGTATCCTACCGCTTAGGTGCGATGTGTGCCGGTAATTCTTATGTGTAATGTGGAAGAAAACACCGACATGTGTATTCACCAAGCAGCTTTATTGAACTGAGTTAATTACAGTAATGCGTATGTAATAATGTATAAACGTAAGGAAATGTGATTGCGGACGTCAGCATTAAATTGTCGAGCGTGCTCGTACAGTGTTGAAATAAAGATTTGTGATAAATGGTGTCCAAGTTCATGTATGTAGATGAATTAAAATCGTTAATTAACTTCTTGTTGTATATTTGAACGGTTTCATGTTTTTGAACACTTGGTTACGTCAAAAGCTTAGTTACAACAATAACTACCAAATAAAATAGCATTGGTGGCCATTCAACTTGAGAGTTTAGAGAAAAATTATATTTTATGTCGAAATTTGGGAATTTACAGAAACACACAGATCTTAGATTTTCTGGAATCCCATGGATTTTTGCCAAGGGAATATGAGGCGCTCAAATGTTGCAAAGAGGACACTCAATCACGTCCTGGAAGGAATACGTTAAAGTACGACTCATCCGGTAGATAAATCTTTTGTTACAATGGACAGGTGTTTGTGTACCTACGTACGTAAATTACCTTTTCGTACCACTTGCTCAAAGAAGCGACATTCTATGCCACAAAAAGCGAACATAACAATAGTCATTTTTAATCTGTTAAAAACAGGGAAAGAAAATTGTACTGAATTTCATTCATCCTCTAGGGGGAGAATGTGATTTAAATTTGGAATACTTACCGAAATTTATACTGAACTACATCTGTGTTTACACCATTGAGTTTGGATATAAAGCATTATACATCTTTTTGAAAAAGGAATACGCATTTATTATGCAGTTATGATTATTAAATATAATTACGAAAACCGACGAGGCCGTATGAGCTTGATGCCTTTGCTTTTCCGACAAAAAATATTAGTCTAGGAATTTGCCGCGTTTTTGTCTTCTTCAAATACATAAACGTTAAGTTTATTTTAATTTATTTTTATAAATAAGTTAATGTTCTAAAAATACGATTAATTGTCATTATTTTTAATAAATGCTTATCTCATATTATTATTGTGTTAATTTTTTCGCAAATGGTACGAAAAGTAGAGTATTTTCCTCGGTGATAAAGCTGTCTTAGTCTTGGGTGAACTTAAATCCCTCGCTACACTCAGGACTCGTCTTAAATCCCTCGCTTCGCTCGTGATTTAAATTTTTACCACCCTCGCTACGCTTGGGGGACGCTCGCGATTTAAATCGTCACCCGCGACAGAAGACACTGCTTTATCCCCTTGGTTATTAATCTACTATTCTATTGTTGTTGAAACCGCTAATAACAAATTTCGCGTCATAGCAAATTGCGGAAAACCTTATCTCCAACTTGCACACACAAAAATATCACAAAAAGGTTTATGCTATTTTTTTCGGAAGAAATAACCAACAACTTAATTTATCGTCCCCAGACGTTGTACACAAGAACAATAAAAGTTTATTGTTGTAATAAACAAATAGAAGCTCAAATGTAGTCGGATACAAAAGTTTTAGAAACTTAGCTCAGATACCAAGAAAAACAGTGGATGAAAGTATGTAACAGATCAAAAAGAAAATACGTACAAGCAAGAAAATGAGCCAACTTAGTTTTTAGAGTTCATCATAATATATAAACATCTACAATCACAAATACAGTTTTTTAATTGAGTAATATTAAGAGCAACAATTTTACTAAGTCAAAATTCAACGAATAAACCTTGCGAAATAAATACTTCTCCATTTATTCTTATTTGTTCAAAGGATATAAAATTAAGTTAAAGTCACAACGGGAAAATACTTCTCAAAAACAAGTCATGCTCCGAAGCTACAAGATTTCCCTAACCTTATTTTTGTTCCCTGCAAATATTGAAATTCCGTTGTGGATTGTAAATTTTACTTTTGATATGAAAAATTACGGGATCTAAAGGTATAAATTCCATATATCGTACCTACGTACGTTGTTTATTGTAATTTTTGTATAGAAAAATCTCAGTTTCAACCTGGAGTTGGAATTCAGACTCGGCAAAAAGCACGCCTTCTATACCTGTAATAGAATGCAGTCGAGCGAATAAATCCGTTGTTGTTCTGCAGTTTGATTACAAAAGCTCGTTTTGTTTTGATTCCTCATCGTCTCTCAGTACACACAACTGCTAACAGATCAGTTTCTAAGGACTTACATACGTATGTTAACTCAATGGTCGAGTTAACGAAGGTGTAGGTTTGTTCACAAAACACAATATTGTACGTGCTTCGTCGTGAGGTTTTGTATGAAAATTTAGGTAGCTTCAATGAACGGCTTATAAAGGATACTTCAAATGTATTAAGGATAATCAATTCAGAACGGCTTAGTGTCAGAAGTTTAGCAGACAAGTTACATTTGTTTTGTTTTAAGTTTGCCTTCCAATTCCCAACAGTAGTTTAGTATATAGATGGACATTTCATTCATGGTATTAGGGCATGATGAAATTGTTTAGTAATCGCGTCGATTTTAGTATCAAATCAATTTGGATAAAAAAAAAAACTCTTCACTTAACACACATTGTTTGAACAAAATTAATTCTTTTGTTCGTACTCACGTATAGATTACTGTAAAACCCGATCACCTTTTCTCTGTTCACATCACGGCGCGTCCCTCGAGATATAAAGTAATCCATTCTACTTCCATCTGAGGGCATCTCTATAGGGTTTTGCTCGAGTTATTAACACTTCAATAACTTTACATACCTACGTACAAACAACGATTTCAGTGTAAATATTTATTTGATACTGAATCTGATTGAAGGTGGCTGAGAGTATGTCATGCTGACTAAAATGTCACGCTGTTGGTGGAATGTGTGTTGGATCATTACGTTCACTTCAAAATTGTGGAGCTACATGGTGCTGATCCATACTTCATGTTCGTGAACGGGCGCCGTCAAAAGCAATAGTCATCTCTTAGCTGCCACTGTTTAAAACCCTACGCATACGTAAACTTACATTTATCTGTTTACGCTAAACTTTACATTTTATAACTTCCAAGCTTTATTTTCTGAATTCACCGAGAGTTTCAATAAAATAACTTGGATCGCGTCCGCTTGATTTAACTCGTCCACACTGGTCGTCTTTGTGCACATGGACGTGTGAAAATTCCCATCGGAATATATTTACCTATAAGTGTCGTAGGTTTCAGCAATTTTCTTCTCCCTGGTAACATTGTTTTTTCATTTTCATCTTTATAGTGCTAGAGATGGAAAAATATCCGCTTATTTAACATTCTAACGTTACACAAGTGAACACAATGATTGTACGTAAAGATTCGTAGAATTAGTGAGTTTGGTAGATGACGTCAAGCTACGGGATGTACACTTTATTTTTTTAAAGGTGTGTCAGACTCTTACTGACTAAAACCCACCCGTGTTCCTTCAGTTGCCTGTGCCAGAGGCCACGGTATCCCTTTCGGACTTTCCCGCAACCCCGGCAGGCGTCGGCCCTACTGGACCCCGCCATTGTTGCTGACATCTCTTTGAGGCGCGCGTGGAACACAACGCGCCGTCGACCCGGGCCTGGTCCTTATCGAACGGCGAGCTGCCCATTGCTCGCCGTTCGCAAGCCCACGCCTACGGTGGCCGGGAATCGGCCTGCGGTTCCCGACGCCCAGGGCGTCTCCTGCGGCGGCTAGGGGCGTGAGGGCGCGAATTTTGCCTCTCCCTCACGCGTTCCGCCTCCTCCTTCGCGAACATTACTGTTTCGCAGAAGGAGGTGACGGCTTCCCAAGCTCTCTTGCTCCGTACCATGGCCTGGACCAGGGCCGGACGCGAGAGATCGCCACCGCCAATCGCCTGCACGAGGACACGTCGGCGGCGGTGCTCCGCCCAAGCCGGGCAGACCTCCAACGGAATGTACCCTATCACTGAGTCTTTCGGTTTACTGCACTGGGTTTTTATTCGTTACTCAAAAGAAAAAAACTGCGTTGTATAGAAAACGTTACCCCTTTTTTATACCGATTAAAAATATATCGAGATAATTATGAACAAATTTATAATTCGTAATTATTTTTCGATAATTCTCTCTAATTGATTTATTACTCAGGCTTTTTTAAATAGATAAGGCCTTTTCATGACAGCATAAATGACATCACCATACATTGTGTCTAAAAAGTAAATAATTCCTGAGTGTTCAGTCTGCAGCTACCAATTTTAGACAAATAAATTAAAAACGCATTACACTTAACCTAATACTCTTACCTACTCCAGCAAAAATATTTCATCAAAAGGAAACTCAATCATCATAATTATTTTATTATAACTTTGATTACGTAATTTTTTAATTAAATACCTACTTTAAACATTCAGCTACATAAACATTAGTAGGTACTCTTGATGTTGGTTATCCTTATCCTCATATCTATATGTATATTCAGTATACTCAGGAATAATTTAATATTGTGGTCGGAGCTAACCTTGCGTACTCAGCCTCTTAGGGGTATCTCCGTAATCTCAACGAACACTAAATATATTGTACAAGTGGACGCTCAGCAGTTTGATTTAGTTGTACATTGAATATGTTCCTACCTAGGTGTTCTGCCTGAGAAAGTAGCCCAGGTAAAAATAATAATAATAAGTTAGTGCCTCAACACTTAAAATTATCTAAGGGGCCTCTGCAAGTTGGCTTCGGCCCCTCGTACGCCTTCCAAAGGTCCGGGACCCCAGGGTCCCGAGAAATGTCAAAAATAATAATAATGATAATAATTTATTTCATAAGCCTAATACAATAAGGAGAGAAAAACGGTTTAAAATGCAATTATGTACTAAAATAAGTTAATATCCTTATAATAATAGGCTAAGTAAATGCACGTTGTGTGAAACTCCTGACACCCAAACTAGGACATGTCCTGTATCTCAGGTGTCAGCGTTCCTCCCTGCCCTTCACATTTGTGAAGCCCAACTTTCTATTAAAACAAATAAAACAATAATATAATTAAAAAAAATAAGTATACAAATAAAAATACTTATTCTAATCTAGGTATTAAGTTTTTATAAATACATTAAAGAAGGAGAAAGAATAATCACCATATTCTATATCTGCTATGTGTGTGGAAGTGAGCGTAGTGTATGGATGAGTGTAGTGTTAGTAACTGTAGTTTGAGGTTGAGTGTAGTGTGAGAGAGTGTGAGTGTTGGTGTTGGTGAGTTGCGGATGTGTGTTTTTTAGTTGCGTGTGGTGTGAACTTAGGCAGTGCTGCTATCCAGCAAATCCTCAGTTTCCTTATAGGTTAGAGAAATAAGCCAATCCCTTACCTTCATTTTGCAGTTAATTCTGTTTAGGTGAAATATATCCAACTGTTTGTTTGTCTTATTATACAACTTTACGCTAAGGATATAATAGTGTTTACCCGCAAAAGAAGTTCTGGTTCGATCCGAAAATATAATACATCGAAAATATATGGTGCTAAACACTAACGTCACAGTATAACCACATTAAATCTACGTCAATTTATACATTTTTATGATACCAATTTGTATATGATATTGTGTGTGTGAAACTGGTAGATAATGAAAGAATGATGTTAGAAATCAAACAAGTGTTCATTACGTTAATGAACACTCATTTGATTTGTTTTTTTTATATAGCAAGTGCTAATCAAATATATAATTAAGTAAATAATCTATATATACTAAAGGCGCTTCCCTGAGCGAATGCCCTTGCGTGTTCGGTCTATCTCTATCGCTGTCGCTGTGTCCCGCTCCCTCCGCATGCCCCTTTTTCATAGAATTCATTTTTTACAATTATATTAATAAAAAAAGAAAAGCGATCTTTTGAAATAAAATCAAACGTGTATTATTAAGATTTTTTGATTTAGCAAAAGATGCATGCGATCAATAATTTTAGTCATTGTTGTAGGATGAGATTTTAAATATTTTGACACATAACACATAAACACAAATAAAAACGTGCAATGTGATGATAGAATATCGAACATTAATAATGTTCTCTTAGATGTAGTTTATTTCTCTTAATTAATTAATAAATAGCATCTGAATAACCCAGTATCGCCAGGTAATGCCCGGGGTAGCACCTTAAGTTAAAAGGACAGTGCCTTTTAATTTAAAGATAGCTTCACATGCTAGAATGAAGTTGGTATTTTTAACCGAATGGTTTACACATAGGTATTAAGTTTAAGATCTAGCTAGAAGTTTAGCGCGCAGTTGCATAACCTTCTGAGGACCGATTCAAATGAAGTGTCTAAAGTTTTAATGCATTTTCAAGCTGTAGGATTTGCGTGAATAATGCAGTTAAGGCCAGGTAGACCAGGCAAAGTAGGCATTTAACGCTACCACGTTTGCGCGACGCAAGCCGTGCGCTTACGTCGCCTGCGTGAACTTACATGAACCCAACGCCGAATGGCGAAGTGTCACTGTACAGGTAAGCGCGTTGTATAGGCAGTAGGTCAGGTCAACTTATTTTATTCATTTGTTTTAAAAAATAATAAAATACGCGACTTGATCCATGATTTTTGTTTACCGATATACGTAGTAATCGCAAAGGCCGAAAATTAATTTGATGTGTTGTAAATACATTTTATTCAGTTATTCGACATTTTAGTTTCGTAAAGTGCATCTCACTAAGCGACACGCTCTTCACTTGTGGTGGTGGTTGGTTGGGTGTGGTGTAAAAAGAAGAAATGTTATGTGCTGACACCACTCGCCTTCACGCACACGCGTGACACACATAACATTTCTTAGTATGGTGTTTATGGTTGAGTGAAAAACACTTTTTACAAAAAAAAATCAACCGATATAAAAATATAAACATTGCAAAGTGCAAAATAATAGTTTCGAAAGTCGATGTTTTTAGTTCTGTTTTTTCCTTTTTAGTCACGAAAGTATTATTTTGCACTTTGTAGTGTTTATATTTTATATCGGTTTTTTTTTTGTTGTAAAAAGTGGTTTTCACTCAACCGAATTGAAACCTCCTCCTTTTTATAAAGTAGGTAAAAAAAAACAAAATGGAATTACTTTAAAATTATTTTTAATACAAAATTAAATTAAATTATAAACACAAAACGACTGTTTTTCATAAATCAGTATTATAGTTTTTGAGTATTGAGTAAATATGGAAGGAATTCAATTCAAAATCAAAAATCAAAATCAAAATATTTTATTTCACATAAACCTACATGGGTACTTATGAAACGTCAGAAGCTAGGTGTACGGATCCAATTGGTCGTTTCCTATGGAGAAGAACGTTACTCTTTTTAAAAATAATTGGCTTTTACAATATTTCCAAATGACAGTAGGTATGGGAGAACAGCGTAGGCCTGTCGTGCTGTGGCCCGGGGTGGGGTCGTCTTGCGGTGTCTTTAGACATCGCCAATGCTTTCAATACCCTGTCCTGGAGTTGCATCAGGGAGGCACTCCGGTAGAGTCATCAGGGGGTATCGCACGATCTCTTACGAGGCGGCTTGCGTACTAGCTGGATCCCCGCCCTGGGACCTCGAGGCGAAAGTACTCGCGTCATTGTATCGGTGGAAGCGAGGGCGCGGGACGAGGGACCGATGCAGTGGCACATGGAGCTGCGTCGGTCTCAGCTTCGCGAGGTCCTGGTGGCGGAATGGCGGGACAGGCTTTCTCGGCCTACCGCCGGCCTCGTCACCATCGAAGCGGTCCGGCCGGTGCTCGAGCGCTGGCTCGGGAGGCGGCATGGCTCCCTGTCGTTTCGGGCGAAGCAAGTGCTCTCGGGGCATGGTTGCTTCGGGAAGTACCTGTGTCGCATAAACAGGGAGCCGGACGCCAGGTGTCACCACTGCGTCGACTGCCGGGAGGACACGGCGCGGCATACACTAGCAGAGTGTGCCGCTTGGGAGGAGCCGCGCCGTGCCCTCATCTCAGAAGTAGGCAGTGACTTGTCACTGCCGGTCGTAGTCGAGTCGATGGTCGGCAGCGACGAGTCCTGGGACGCGGTGATTTCCTTCTGCGAGACGACTGTCTCTGAGAGACTGCGGAAAGGGAGAGGGAGATCTCGTCCACTCACCCGGCCCGCAGAAGACGCACCGGGCGTCGGCGGAGGGCGGACAACGCCCTCTTCCAGCCCCCAGGGTCCAGGGGCGACGGACACGGGGACGTCCGTCGCCCCCCACACACCAGGACCCGAGGTGGCGGCGCGTAGTGTTCCACGCGCGCCCCTTTTAGACGTCGTGGGGGGAGTCAAACACCTCACTCCCCCCCCAGACCCGATGATGCCCGCAGTGGCGGGCCGGCACCAGTCGGGGGTTGCGGAAGGATCGTACGTTCCCGCGACCCCCGGCGTAGGTGTGAGATGGAACACCGGGGTGGTTTTTAGTCAGTAAGAGTCAAGAGTCTGACAGACCCCGCCGCCCGCTTCAGGGCGGTGGACATCCATGAGGATTTTCCACCCCGGAAACGAAAAAAAAAAAAAGGGAGTCACTCCGGTATACCGGATGCCGACCTACCTCTGTCGTGTGGTCAAGGCCTATTTGACAAAATTCGCGCCCTCAAGCCCCTAGTCGCCGCAGGAGACGCCCTGGGCGTCGTGAATCGCAGGCCGATTCCCGGCCACCGTAGGCGTGGGCTTGCGAACGGCGAGCAATGGGCAGCTCACCGATCGATAAGGACCAGGCCCGGGTCGACGGCACGTTGTGTTTCACGCGCGCCTCAAAGAGATGTCAGCACTAATGACGGGGTCCGCTAGGGCCGATGCCTGCTAGGGTTGCGGGAAAGTCCGAGAGGGATACCGTGGCCCCTGGCACAGGCAACTGAAGGAACACGGGTGGGTTTTAGTCAGTAAGAGTCTGACACGCCCTCCTGCTCTAGCCAGAGCAGGAGAAGTTATTTGATGATATCCCACCCTCAAAAAAAAAAAAAAAAAAGGCCTGTCAACAAGTCCCAGGTACTTGATAAAATGAAAAATGGTCTACAGATCTAAAGTCTACAAGGCCTACAAAGTCCTCACATTTACAAAATAATAATGTATCAAAAGGATAAATAAAATATAAAAACCTACTAAAACCAAGTGATATGATTGCCATTACAACCACTAATAAAGAGAATTGTCTGTGTTTATACACAGACAATTCAAATTTTTCACCTTTTTTCTTTTTTTTTTTCACATTATTGTCAAATAATAAAAATATTATGTCAAAGAAGTATACGCGAATAATTTTACATCGTTCTGGAGCCTTTTCTTTTTGTTTTTGGAGTCCTGGAATTTTTATTTTTATTCCTCATACCTACTTCTGTTTACTAACAAAAACGAATAACTGATTTCTTTTATTTACACTACGTGATAGCCGCGCGCTAGAAAAAGGGACATAGGTCTGGCCTCGACAAGGCCTGGCGGGCGACTGAATCACTGAAATGACGAACGCGAGCCGCTGTGTTATAATAATAATTTATTATTATAAGAATTAAGCTATTTTTCAAAATGTAACCACAAATTATTTTTCTATATGTTATTATCTATTTTTAGATATGGTTTTTAGTAGTAAAACTTTTATAAGCTTCGAGTAAAACAAGAATTACATTTAAAAAATATCGAATTAGGCTGTTCTTCGGATTTTTTTTTGATCGAGTGAAGTTTACGATATCGTGTTTCGAACCACAAATTGTAAAAGTACATAAAGTATACTTCAATACGTTTTTTTTTTGGCTTAAAAAAATCACGATTTCTTTGTTTATTATTAAATCAAAGTGATATAAAATTGGGAATACCTGGCCTTAAGGAGACAAAAAAACAAAGACATCAAATTCTAGGAAAAATACATGCACGTTAAGAAGAGAAAACAAGTTTCCGTGCAAAATCGTAACAAAGTAAGCAAAATTTTACGTAGGTATCTGCTTGTAGGTTATATCTATGTAGTTAATGTGCAATCCACTGTGTTTATTGCTTGAATGTGTGCTTGTGTAATAATATAACACTAAACAGCATGAGTTATCACAAAAAGGTACCATCGTTAAAGTAAATTTTCACTTTGTCTTGGAATATTATTAATGAAAATCCTTATAAAATCATGACAGAAGCACACGGACGCCTTTGTGTTATTACATATTATGAAATGCTGATAGTTTATTATGATGCTGTATTTGTTGTCCATTGTTAAAAAGAAAACTATAATATTCTATCAATAATAGGTACTTTGCGTTGACAGGCTATTGCATCGCCTGCGCTCGCGTCCCTTCGTTTGTCATACACCATAGACAATAGTATGTCTGTCTGTAGCATGGACGAGCGATGTTGGAGCGTCGGGTGTGGGTCGATCGTAATATTCGACTATATCTTGAGAAATACTGTTTTCATTTACTTTGGTATTCTTATTAGATGTTATTGTTTATTCCATTTATAAGTATTTTTATAAATTGTTTTATATATTGCATAAGGTGATTGGTTATTCAGCCTTCACAAGGGGCCTAGTTATAAGTATGTGTAGAGCAGTAGGTACTTATTTCTAAAACTTTCCGTCCTGTATAACGCTGCGGGATAAATATTTTCCGGGAAGTAGTTTTAGTTTTAATGGAATAGCGAATATCGAGCTTAAGGAATACAATTATTATACGATAACCGAATAATTCTATAAAGCAAAAGTCAAAGCAAGACAAACTTTTCTTTCAATGTACTTGCATTCTCCTATTTTCAGCCGATTTCGCTTTTCATTACTTTTTATTAGATTTCATTTTTCACAGTCAGTCACAATCCATCTTTAGAGCTTTTTGCTGGAACCAGCGAGTAATGCATCACGGTTTATAGATGTAATAAACTGCTTTAGAGAATACTTTGCAAGTTTATTAAGGCCATAAATCTCTTTTAAATGACTAGAAAATTCAGCTTCCAAGTCAACAAATAGATTTTATTGGTATTGAACAGAAAGTTTATGAAATTTATACTTTCTCCCAAAGAGAGCAATATTGGTAAATTATGTTCATGTTACGAGCCGCAATTACTGCCAGATGAGGTTTTCCGGGCCTCTCCGCCTGTCCCAAATTCAGCGCGACGTATATTTCGCGGAAATCCATGCCACAGTATAAAATATTTGCAGTCAAACAAATGATTTCGTTTTTCTTAGGTTCGTTTTTTTTTTCCTTACGTTTTCATTTTATAGTACCTACGGTGTAGTCAACTATAATTATTAATAAAAATGCAAATCACTACACTCACACTGATTCGATATTGGTGTGTTTCAATTGGAAAAGTGTGTTCAAGTGAAATAATGCCCGTTACTTTCATCCCGCACTGTGTCTTCGCTGGTAGATATTGTGCTGATATTGGTGTCGGTCGCTGCATCGTTCGCCTAAGAACCAACAGAGACGTGAATTTACTTTCTGTGTTTTAAATAATGCATATATTCGATTAAAAAATTATTTTGCAAGGTTTTAAATAGTTATAGCGATATTATCTGATATACACTTTGATTCCCTAACTAAGCAGAAAGCTAAAATTCTGTTGATTGATTTGTTGTGAGCCTTTATGATGCTTTATATTTAACTCATGCTCAGAGGTCTGGGTTACAGCAGTTAATTCCAGCAGCAGGCTTAAATAGTGTTTCTATGTTTTTACAGTAATGAACTTCCAAAATAATACAATTTAATAAAGAATTAAATTAAAGGGAGAACACCTATTTCTATCCAAAGAGATTATTTAAATGAGTTAGTAAACCGGTGAATGGAGCTTGACTATTTTGTTCATAATTAAATGAAGTAGGTAACTATAATTCACGAACTAAGACTCTAACTTAAGTTACTTATTCTACCCTCCAATTAAACAACACGTAGACGAACTTATAAATTGACTTTGTTAATGTTTTAGAACAGAATTTTCGTAATCACTAAATAGATACCTTTCATAAAACATCTTGTTACCAAAGGACTGCATTGTGCTTTAATTAAATTGTCATTGTGTTTATAGTGTTAACATAATATCGAGTGGCGCGTCTTTTGTGACAGGGAATCGCTTTGCTCAGTGAGGATAGCTATTTTTAATTACTATGCGATATGGTGGAGGAACTTTTATTTATGTGCTATTTTATAGAGTTATGTTTAAACTAGCAATGTACGGAGTTTGGTTCGATTCAATACGACACATTATGTTTCACGAGGTTTACCCATGTGACTTTAACAGGCGTCAATAGTTTCAGCATATTCTGTTGATTTAGTAAGCAGTAGGCACCTACTTGCAGGTTTTCATTGAACACTGTTATTTACCAATTAAATGGACTTAGAATTAATTATGGAACGTGGAACAGTACGTGGCACAACTGCCGTTCCAAAAAGCTAGGGAGCCGCTATTATCAATTGAACTCTTATAATTACTGAAACCACGCTTATACGGTGAGAAAACGAACTATAATTATTATGTTATGCATTCATTGCGTCTCTCCCTCACGTTGATATAATGAACAGCCTTAACACCACGTAATGTTTGCGTCGCACTCCGTTATATCTTTATAGCCTCTCTGATTACGCGCTCCGGCTCCGACAATTTGATTAGCTCTGTGCCGTCACTGAGACACGGACGTGCGGTTTGGTCAGCAGAGTTCCGAATAATTGAGGAAAATAAGTGAATGACGAAGACACATGATCCAATTAATAACGAAGACATGGAGTGTTGTGCTACATCAGCGTAATTTTTACCTTCCAGTATCGCCTGTTAACTACATCATTATATCGATTCATATCACAATTTCGATTATACAGAGTTGAAGCCAAAATAGGCCTAGACGTCGCTCCTATGTACATAGTTAATTTAATTAGAATTACAAAAGAAAAAAAAAGTAACTATGGTGGTAGGTAGGTATTTCTGAAGTAACTTTAATGTTATTATAACTTTTATCATTACCGCATAGAGAATCAATGAATAAACATGTAATATTTGTACGCTTAGCAACCATGTTGCGTCACATTCTGGTGACATAATGTCCGACGAAACCGAATACTTTCATGATTGTTCTACTTATAAATTAACTGACAGCATTGTAAATATTTGAGCGTCGATCAATCGAAAGCTTTCAACTGTTTTGCTGTACACAAAGGTACGCCCGCGCTAGCCGGTCATGAAACTTTTTTCATCCCTTTAGCTCAGATTTATATTCAAGGGTGATTATAGTGCAGAAGGCATATATTAAGTTAAAATCACCTAGAAACATTTTTTTAAAGAGCTTTGAAATATGAACAAGTCATAAAACATGTTTTATGTGGAACAAAGAAAATAAAATAACGACAGATGCTCGGCCTGAGCTCGTGCATAAGTTGTGGTATACAGATACCATGATGCAGAATCTACTGAGACATTCCCTTATTCATTCCCTTATTTGTTGTTTAGACATAGACGGTAGCGGTGGCAGGCGCGGTGGTGTACAAGTTTAATATAGTCTGCGTGTGTTAGAATGCCCCAATATCAGATAGTACATTACAACTGTCCGCCACTGTCTTTGCGCCCGCGCTCGTAACAGGTGCAGACCGAGACTGTAATTAGATTGCAAACTTTCTTAGTACGGGAATTGCCCCGTTTGCTAAGTGAAGTGATGAAAACATTGTTCATAATGATCATAAGGTAAAAAAAAATGAAAATGTTATCCTTAATTTATCAAAGCCAAGTTAGTGTTGAAGTGTATGTATGCTCCCTTATAGCGTATAACGTAGTATGTACGCTCCTTTAGAATATAAGTGTATTTTTAAGCTAAGTAAGCAGTTTACTTCAGTGCGCATTGAATAGTATGTTACCTGATTGGCATTGATTAAAGTGCATTCAATCGAATTGGTTTTCTGATTTAAAAGACCTTAGAACCCCAACATTTCATGGCGACCCTGCCTTAGGGTCTGCCAAGGGGCAGATTAAGTAAAGTTTTTGTTGCGCGGCGATTTTCAAAATGTGTAACTCCAAAATAGAAAAGGACGAGGTATTCGTAAATCAAAATGCGGCTGGTGGAAACAATGACGCCCTTCTGAGGGACATCGGAGGACACATGGAGCGGCTGAGCACGATCACCATCATTATTCTCGCTGTCATATCTCTCCTGGTAATTTACTTTTGCCTGAAATACTACCGAAGGTGCCATCGTCAATGGATACAAGAAGAAATCGGAATCAACGCAATTCAGCGCATAAGGGCATCCCTACGCGGACGAGTGGAAGGTACACCTGCAAACTAATTAATCCAGCATCAAAGTCAGTTTAAAAGTGAATTCTTAAATAAATCAGTGATTGACATTCAGAATCATACTATACCTACTATTTGTTTTATAACGCAAAAACTTAAACGACATAAAATAGTGCACGAAGACTCGGTGAATATGATACCTCGCGGCTAAAACTGCATCGTGTGAAATTCTTGCGCGCCGTTTCACGATAATTATGTTAACATGAAACCTTTATTTTTATATCCATTAGGAAATAATTGGCCTTACATTGTAATGTTTTATTATGATTGAAACTTTGTTAAAACAATATAATGATCTAGTAGATATTAGAAAATATTTAATTAAAAAGGGACAGACTAGGTATAAAGGTCAAGTTATTGAGACGAAGTTAGGTGAAGCGAAACATATTTTTGGCGAATGTAAAAAAATATTGTTACTTTTAGAAAAAGGCATGGATGCAAATTTAGTTGCATCGGCATTGGATATTTTTAATAAGATTAGGGTAATTTTTGAGGAAATAAATAGTTTGTGTACTTTTCCTGAAATCATATCTAACAAAATGGAGTTTGACCTCAAAGTAGCGTGTAGTTTGATTCCAGTAATGGACGGTAACGAGGCGACAACGAAACGCATGATAGACTCGATCGAGATGTATGCAGACATGCTGGACGAAAAAGGTAAAGTACTACTTATTACATTTACACTTAAAAGTAGATTGTCCGAAAATGCCAAATTACGCATTACAGGGAATTATAAGACCACCCAAGATTTAATTAAAGATTTGAGATGTCATCTATTCACTCAAAAATCCTTTACGGCCCTACAAACACGGTTACATAATATACAACAGGGTTCAAATAGTATCGAAGATTATGGCACAGAAATTGAAAAGTTGTTTACTGAACTTACTATATCTCAGTCAGATGGAGATTCTAATGCATTTGGTGTTTTAAAACCATTGAATGAAAAGCTTGCCATCAAACGGTTTTCAGAAGGACTACGCAGCTCAAAATTGGGCACGATCATCTCCGCTAGAAACTATAGCAGCCTGAAAGATGCAATCCAAGCTGCCAAAGATGAAGATACAGCACACCAGTCATCGCCAGGTAACGTCTTGCATGCGTTTAGATATGGACGAGGTTTTAATAATTCAAGGCGTCAAGGTCATCGTCATTTTAATAATAATCGTGGACAATATAATCATAGTTATAGTCGTGGACAATATAGTAATTACGATAATCAAAGACAAACATGGCGTGGTAATTTCAGAGGAAATAACGGATACAGATATAATAACGGAAATAGAAATAACAATCGCGTAACGTCAAATTATAATAGGGGTCAAAGAAACTCTAGGGGTTCAAGATATTTTAGAAATAATAGAAATGTTTGTTTAGCAGAACAGAAAAATGACAACAAGCCATGCATAAGTGACAATAAAGATAAGCAGGAATCTGAAAACCAGTTTTTTCGTTCTTAAACATTGTGTTTTATCAAATTTAGGTAATGCAAAATATGTAGTTTTTTACGTTAATAACATTAAATATTTTTGGCTCGTTGATACAGGCGCTTCTTTGTCAATTATTAAAAGTGAAGCGTTACCCAAAAACGCTATCGTTAGAAAAGATGAGACTTTAATAAATGGAATCGGTGGACAAAGGCGTTCACGAGGTATAGTGGATTTAAGTTTGGAGTACAGCAGTGAAATATTTCAGCATTCGTTCATAATTTTTGAGTCGTTACCATTAAAAGCAGACGGAATTATAGGGTTAGATTTTTTGAATAAGTATCAAGCAAATATTAACTTAAGTACTAATATTTTAACATTGTATTATCATGGGGCAGAATATTATTTTAATTTCGTTGATGAACATATTAGGAGAAGTAATAACCTAATTGTTCCAGCTCGTTCTGAGTCAATTCATTACATATACGTAGATAAAAATGAGAATGATGACGTTATTGTCTGTGGACGTGAGTTAGCGAAGGATGTGTATCTGGCAAATACGATAGCCACAGTAAAAAACAACAGAATTCCTATAAAGATTCTTAACGTTACTGAGAAGGAAATAAACTTACCAAGATTCATACCTGATGTGCAATCTTTGAGTGATTATAATATTTGTCAATTTAGTAAAAATATTATCGACGTTTCTAGAATTCAAACACTGTTATCTCAGCTCAAATTGGATTATTTAAACGAAGAAGAGAGAAAGTCCATTGAAGCGATTTGTGCAAAATATTCAGATATTTTTTACATAGATGGAGATAAATTAACAACTACCAATATTTATGAGCAATCAATTATCGTAAAACAAAATTCAACACCTGTATATGTTAAGCCATATAGATTGCCGCAAGCGTTAAAACCAGAGATAACTAAACAGATTAATAAAATGATAGATGACGATATTATAGAGGAATCCAACAGTGAATGGTCAAGTCCAATTTTATTAGTTCCGAAAAAGAGTAAAGAAGGAACTAATAAGAAATGGAGATTAGTTGTAGACTACAGAAAATTAAATGAGACAGTTTGTGATGATAAGTTCCCTTTGCCTAATATTAATGAAATTTTAGATTCACTCTCTGGAGCGGTATATTTCACTCACCTTGACCTTCAACAAGGTTATTATCAAGTGACCTTAGAGCCTAACAGCCGTAAATTAACTGCTTTTACTACCAATACAGGTCACTATCAAATGAAACGTTTACCAATGGGTCTCAAGATAAGTCCGAGCGCATTTAGCCGTATGATGTCAGTAGCAATGTCTGGTTTGACTTACGATAAATGCTTAGTATATCAAGATGATCTTATTGTATTCGGTAGAAATTTGCAAAGTCATAATCAAAACTTAATTAATATAATGGAAAGATTAAGAAAAGTAAATTTAAAATTAAACCCACAAAAATGCGAATTTCTAAAGAAAGAAATTCTTTATCTAGGTCACGTTGTATCAGAGAAAGGTGTTTTACCTGATCCCGAAAAAACAAACGTATTGAAAAATTACCCAATACCCAAAACAGCAGATGAAGTTAAGCGTTTCGTAGCGTTTTGCAACTACTATCGAAAATTTATAAAAAAATTTTCAGACATAGCTTTGCCATTACATAAATTATGTAGGAAAAATGAACCATTCGTTTGGACAGATGATTGTAAACATGCCTTTGAGTATCTAAAAAATGAATTAATTTCGCCACCAATATTACAATATCCAGATTTTACAGAAAATAACCATTTCATATTACAAACAGATGCTTCAGACACTGCAGTTGGTGCTGTGCTATGCAATAAAGATCTCAGACCTATAGCGTACGCAAGTAGACCCTTGAACAAAGCGGAAAAGAATTACCCTACAATACAGAAAGAACTTTTAGCCATAGTTTGGTCTGTAAAATATTTTAGACCGTATTTGTATGGTAGAGAATTCACAATAATGACTGATCACAAACCTTTAATTTACCTTTTTGGCATGAGAGATCCTTCGAGTAGGCTTCTTAAATTCCGTTTGACATTAGAGGAATATACCTTTAAAATAATTTATGTACGAGGAAAAGAAAATGTTGTTGCAGATGCTTTGTCTAGAATATGTATAACATCAGAAGAACTTAAGAATATGCAAGCACAATTGATTGCTGTGATGACTAGGGCACAAAAGCGAAAAATTGATGATGAATTAAGTAAAAATAAGGAAAACGTTGAGAAGGCGGATCTTAATAAATCTCCTGACTATTGGTCTGGCCAACCAATAGTTGTGGATATATTAAGAAAACCGAGCGACTCAGTCGAAATGAGTTTCATTGAAAGTAGCGAATTAAACAGATTGAGAGGCGATGATTTGATAACTGATGTATGTGAATGTTTTATATTTATAGCTAAAAGAAAGATTATTTACATCAATCTTGATTTCAAGGCACATTTTACGCGAGCCGAATTTGTGCAGAAATTAAGTTTGTTTTGTAAAAAGTTAAATATTGAAGAAGTGTGTATGATTAAAAATAAAGATAACATAGATTTTATTAAAAACGTATGTGATGAGATATCGAAGCTAGAAAATTGGTCCGGACCGCGAATATGTATATTACGAGGAGTAAAAAGAATAAATGATGATAAAGAGAAAACTTTAATTATGAATGACTTCCATTTACTGCCTTCCAGTGGTCATGCTGGAGTGCGCAGAATGGTAAATACTATAAAGAAGAGGTATTATTGGCTGAGTATAGAAAGGGACGTACAAACATTTGTAAAAAAGTGTACGAAGTGTCAGAAGTCAAAGTATATCCGTTACATAAAATAACCGATGGTAATTACTACTACAGCGTCCTCGGCTTTTCAAAAGGTTTATCTAGATGTGGTAGGTCCTTTAGATAGAGACATAGATGGAAACTGTTACATATTGACCATTCAGTGCGAATTATCTAAATTTGTTCAAGCAATACCCATGAAAAATAAAGAAACCGTGTCCATAGCTAATGCATTTGTAAGACATTTTATTTTAATATTTGGAATTCCTGAAATAATAGCTACAGATAGAGGAGCAGAGTTCATCTCCACAACCATGGAACAGGTATGTAAACTTCTTGAAATAGAAAAATTATCTTCAACTGCTTACCATCACCAATCGATAGGAGCTCTTGAGAATGCTCACAAAGCTTTGGGTGCATTTTTAAGGATCCAATGTGACAACCATACAGATACATGGAGTTATTGGTTACCGTATTGGTGTTTTAGTTTCAACAATACAGTCCATACAGAAACAAATTACACGCCTTACGAACTAGTTTTTGGTAAACTTTGTCAAATACCGAGTAGGATTTCTGAGTCTGTTGAACCATTGTACAATAATGATAACTATCCATTACAATTGAAATATCGCTTACAGTTAGCCAATGCCGAGGCAAAAAATAATTTATTGTCAAATAAATACAAACGCAAAGAAATGTACGATAAAACAGTAAATTCCAAAGTGTATCAAGAAAATGATTTAATTTTGTTAAAAAATGAAACAGGTCGTAAACTAGATGCTATTTTTGAAGGTCCCTATAGAGTAAAAGAAGATTTAGGTAGTAACGTTAGAATATATAAAAATAATAAGATAGATTTAATTCATAAAAATAGGACTAGACCGTACTTCCAATAATATTATGACGTATAGTTTAGTAATAGTACTTGTTGATTAAGACTATTATTGTTAATTTAGGTTCAGAGTAGTTTAGTAATAGACACAAACATTGCAATGTTGTAAGTAATATTAGAATAATTATTGTAGTATTTTATTGGGTAGACAAGAATAATGTACTATTACAAATAGAGTTTGTCTGTACTAGTGAAAAAAAAAAAAAAAAACATTTATACGATTTTTTTTGTTCCTTCGCCCCCGGAGGTGAAGTGTATGTATGCTCCCTTATAGCGTATAACGTAGTATGTACGCTCCTTTAGAATATAAGTGTATTTTTAAGCTAAGTAAGCAGTTTACTTCAGTGCGCATTGAATAGTATGTTACCTGATTGGCATTGATTAAAGTGCATTCAATCGAATTGGTTGTCTGATTTAAAAGACCTTAGAACCCCAACATTTCAGTGTTTCTATTTGCTCATTGTGAAATTCTTTTGGCGAGTTTTTCTCGACTTGTCAGCCTGATTTATGGTTGTGTTCGGGCGAAAAATGTGTAGTCGTGTATGGTATTTCTATTTGCACCGCTCCGTGGTGTTACATAAAGTAAAAGTAGGTAAGTTACTTCCTTTTGACCTACTCATTTACCTACTCGCTTTGAATGGCAAATTGACGAAAAATCCAGTAACATTTTTCATGCGTTGAAGTGTTGGAAATCACCGTAACAATACGTTAAAACTGAGCTGTTTCTTTTACTTTTTGTTAATTGTAACATAAAAGCTCGCGGGAAAAGAGTTCCTGCAAGGATTTGGGGGAGGCTTGTGCCCAGCAGAGGGACAGTACCTATGTGGTAAAAAAATTAATAAACGTTTTAAACATTGTAAGTTTCAACAAACTTCAAAAATTTGAAACAGTTTTTACTGCACGTTTGGAAAAACTTCACTGTCTTATTTCGATTATAAAACGAAAGAGGAAACAACCCCAATCACGTTAACAATTTGCAGATACAAGTCTTAAAGATATAAGGGGGGTTATCTGACTTACAGTGGAGATCGGTGAACGGGATTTCCTCTTGTCTTTTGAGCCAAAAGCACGTTTTGAAAGTTACAGTTACAGAACAAATTCGTCAGGTTTATTTATTAAAAGCTCTATGGGAGATACCCGGAATACCCGTTACTGTATCCTACCTTATTCTGTCTCGGTATGGTCGGCTACTACAAATTAGAAACAAGGCGTGAAGTGGAACTGGCAACGTATCTTTTCAAAGTTTTAAGAGGTAGTATACAAAAGTCGGGTATACTATCAGAAATAGGGTTTAATTTACCGGATAGGTACGTGGCGCGGCGGTGCAAGCCGCAGCTGCTGGTGGTGCCGAGTGCGCGCACTAACCTGCTGGGCCGCGCACCGCCTGACTCATGCGCTGCGCACTCTCAACACGGTGGCGGATGCCATAGACATATTCACCTGTACACTGGGTAAGTTCACAAGGGCCACGTACCGTGTAGCATGTAAGGTATAATTAAGTATATTTTAAGTTTCTTTGTCGCACTAGATTCATTATTATCTGTAATGGCAAAGGAAACTTGTCATGTGAAATAAACAAATGAATAATAATTTAATGTATTTGATAATTAATTAAGTCATCTGACAGTTTAAATTTTTTTGAGTATAATAATTTTGAAATGTTGTTTAATTATATAATTAGATTAACATTAAATTATAAATATTTGCACACCTTACTAGGAACAGATACACAGATTATACAGAGATATAGATGAGAGATGAAGAATAGACAGAGTACTTTATATTTATTTGTAACATCTGCTTATACCTACCGGTATTATGCAAATAAATAATTTGATTTGATTTGAACAAAACATGGAAAATTCAAATGAAATTATCTTCCTAAAAATCTTCAGCTGACAAAGTCATCACCTACTTCACAATGGTATAAACTAAGACAGTGGATCTCTGCAAAGCGGAAAATCTCTTAAATGTAATTGTGTTGTGACATGTAAATCTCGTCGCGTTGTTTCCGCAGTCATAGTAAGCGACTTTTCTTCCCGACCTCAAAAAAGTACTTGAGCCTCTATGACGTCACAGCTTTGCGTCGCCATTTTCCCCGCACTCTATCTCTTTGTCCCGAGACCGGGCAATGCGGCTTTTGATATGCTAATCTTACTCAACGGTGATGTCCCTTTATTCAAGCTTGGTTTGAGTGTAATCGTGGCTTCGCTTTAATAAACTGTATACTTAGATGAAAACTTTCAAACTAGCGATCTATTCTGCAAAAATCTCACCGTGAAAGTTTGGGTGAAGTGAGCTTGAAGTAAGCTGTCAATAGTGTCAATCACTAGCATCAGTACCCCGAGTGTGAGTTTCTTGCCGTATCACGAAATACGTGACGATCAAGTTAATCGAGCTAACTAATGAGCGATGGTATTTAAAAATGGTCTGAGTGTGAGTCGAAGTATGTCATACGAACCACAGCTCGTATCGTCACTTGTCTGATAGTATGCCGAACGTTTTGTTATTTTTATTATGTTGCCTATATTGAACTTAGAATGGTTTCGGCGAGATAATACGACTAAAATACAAATCTTATCGCAACCATGTTAACAAGGGTTATGCGTGCCCTACGTAATTTAGACGAATAATATTTTTTATGAATGAGGTGTTCCTATTTCGTTTTACCGTGTAGTGAGTAAGGGAGATGTGAAATAAGTGGTGTGATGTCATGTCATCATTCAAATGGCGGGCGACATGTAACTATTTAAAATTCGTTCTGCCATCAGTTTTTCGCGCTTGTGTTTCATTACTTTCGATTTCGATAATATAATAATATCGGGTGGATGACTGTAAACACCCAACACACTCACACTATCATTTTACCTCTCCTTGGACTCCACATGCACATTACACACGTATTACATCTCGATCAAATTGTTACGTTTTATTTCCTTCATCAATACATAATTTGTCGTCTTGAGTTTAAAAATTGACCACTGTAATGTTAGTCAGATTTAATGCGCGGTGAGAGCCTGGTGATCCCTCACAAAGGGTATCCTAGTATTATGGACCCGTCTCTCACAAAGGATCATTAGTTTGTGCATTGTTGTCAAAACGCCATAATTTTTGCCTCCTATGTTTATAACTCTATGAACCTGAAGAAATGTTTGTGTGTGTGCGAAATTAAAGATAAAGATATTATTAATTATTTTTTTGCGTTTGGTAATTTTATATTGTAAATAAAGGCTACCATTAGTATGTGTAAAGTATGTTTTATTGACTAAATAACAATTCTATTTGATGTCAGTGTTTCATTGTTTCTAATGATTTAAATGTGTTATGTATGGACTAACGTAGTTCGGGTATACCTACACATAGGTAGAATTAAACAAACACTTGGAAAAAATATATATGATAAATGATTTTATTTCTCTAAGTAGGTTTGTACAAACACTTTTACACATCAATCATATTTTAAAAATTAGATTAGGTTGGCGTTTCCTATCTGACAACTCTGAGAAGAAAGGACGAAACAAACTCAGAGATCACAGTCTCTTTTAAAGTCCAGACATAATCTTGGTCAGATATGTGAAGACCATGTAGATTGGTGTCTGAATCGGTATTTTGAGGAAAAACCATACAGATTGAGCGGACCAGTCCAGTCAGTGCATGGATTTGTCAGTAATCGTGCAGCTCAACTCAGAACACCGATTCGACGAACAATACCAAAGAAAAACTGCCAGATCATGATTAAAACTAACTGAGAAAACAAAAAAAGTAATGACTCACTTAATCTTCGCATTCACAATAATTAAAATAATAAATAATACTTCTCAAGGTAAGTATTCAAGTCCTTGTGCATATAATAATCATCAATAATTGTCAGTGTAACAGAAAATAAAATAAAAAAACAACATTCAGAATGCGGAAAATTGGAGCAACTCAATCTCAAGCCTTTTTGTCCTCAATATAATCTTTAACGGTTTAAAAGGCTTTCTGGCACAACTTACATTTAATAAATTCAAAACATTAATTAAGGCTTAGATTTTGAATGTATGCAGAAATGACCGATGTAATTGTCGGGCAATTTGATCACGCAATGCTCTTCCTCAGATTAAATTGGTGGTTGCTCTTTGATCTCTGTCATATGATCATATCTGACATTGTCTGTTCCTGGTTGTTCACATTCGTTTTGACCTGAAAATAAAAATGAGTTTGTAGATATAAATAAAAAGCTGGGTGACTGAATTCATTGGCAATCTTTTAGGTGGTGAAAGTACTAATGAATATGAACATAAAAGTTGGGATGGGATCAACCCTGGAATCGCTTTTCCATACCCTTTGTCAAGGTTATGTGAACAAAAATCTATGCAACAGCTGATTTATTCACCCAGTAGTATCCAAATAATATATATTATAATATATATGTATATATATGTATATATATTCTTACCAAAATCATCCAGTTCAGGTACACCATAATCTAACGCTATGTTATAGAGCACACAACAGGCTTGAATAATTTGTGCACATTTTTGAGGCCTGTAATGTAATACTCTGTCTTTGCATAAGCAACGCCAACAATTTTTCAGTCGACCAAATGTGTTTTCAATCAGAACTCTTGCAACTATATGTTGCTGATTAAATATAACTTCTGAAGATTCTGCAGTGGCTTCTAAGTATGGTGTCATTAACCATTGGCGCAATGGATATCCAGAATCACCTGAAATAATGAAATTACTATGTATATGTAACTTTAAAAAAAACAATCCCCTAATGATGTTGGTGTTAACAGATATACTTACTATTAAAGCAAAACACTCCTAGTTGGAACAAATGTCACTCATATAGGAATAAAACACAAGTTCACAACCACAGGTGTATACTTACTAATGTTTAAAAAATCAGTGAATAGGTACATACCTAGCAGCCAACACATTTCACCTTGTGCGTGTAAAGATTGCATATAATTGTTGACTTGACTGTTCTCCCAAATAAATGAATCATGGTTAGCACCACCAAATTTAGGATTGACATTTATTATTCTACTATCATTGTCGCACACCTAAAATATAGTTATTAAAATTAGATTTAAAAACGATTGAATAGGTAGTAATTAGCTCATTATGGCATTTCAGAATAAATCAGTAGAAGTAATTATTACCATTTGTACATTTATTGAATGATAATGTTTTCTATACTTAGTACTAATACTTAGCTCTAATTATTATTGTTAGGTTCTGTAATTGAGTAGGTACCTACTTATGTGCTAAAATAAATAAGTACTAACCTCTGACTTACTGCCTGTCGAGCAGCACGAGTTTTTGGGAATTGTATATACTTTTCCAACAATAAATCATGAGTCATAGCTTGGGTCACTTCATGAATGTACACACTGCACATCTTTTGAGACAGACTTTTGGCTACTCCCACAGGACGTTATACGAGCCTGTGTCATAAAAGAATATAGAGCGACGAGTACCTAAAAAATATGAACAAATTTAAAACTATGTAAGTACCTAGTTTCCTAAAAGCGCCTACAAGGAATTAATTAAGTATTTTAATAGTGCGTAGATACAATACTTACCTTGGTTTGAAGTTTAACTCGTTGGGTCGACCTTGAATTTGTCAATTCTTCTAGTTCTTGGCAAAGAAATAGAAAGGCTTCCTTTGATTAACGATATCTATTCCTAAATTCAGTATCGTTGAGATCGTTGACTAGATTAAAACAGGCACGAAATTCGGCCCTTTGTTTTCGGAGATGATTCCGTTCATCTTGATAATGAGCAGTCATCATCATTTTCCAGGCGAAAAAAATACGTGCTGTCATCATTTAACACAATTTACCACAAAATTACACGCAAATAATACGAACGTAACCAATATAAACAACGATTCACCGGACACACAGCAAGTGAGTGACTTTACTACAACGTTTGCGTTTACAAACGCTTGAACACTGTTAGAAACGTCAAAGTTTAAACTCACACTCGCAACAACCCGCGAAATGTTCTTCGAAACGCTACTATGTACGTCACGTTTAAAATACCGAACTATTGTAGTACCGTTATAAAACTTACACTCGCTGTTTCGGTTTACAATACTTTCCGCCAGGGGCGCTTTTTACGTTTTCATACATTTAGTACTCGATACAGAAACGTAGTAGTAGCGTTTTCTATATAAAAAACTCACACTCGGGGTACAGGTGGAATGACGGCTCACTTTAAGCTCACTTCATCTCAGTCTTCCCGGTGATATTTGTACAGAATACACCGGCTGCACTCAGCTGTGATTCAGTATAATGGAAGGGATCAGAGGGATAGGGGTAGAAAGTAAACACACATTTTTTTATATTACTAGCTTCCGCCCGCAACAACGTCCGCATGAAATTTCTCGTTCCCCCTCTCCCTCTCCGTCGTATAGCATCGTCTGCCCACGCTATTACTTCGTTTTCGCTTAGCGTCTTGTCTGTCATTTTTGGTTTTGCTCGGCTTCTAAGGGTCCTAGCGTAATGTTAAGTAGTCTTCCTCAAGAATGGGGCTATCAAATGCAAAAAAACAAATCCTACTAGTAGTTGCAGAGATTAACGCGTTCGAGCATCAAACAAACAAACTCTTTAGCGTTATTATTAGTAAATATGTAGATTAAAAGCTAGAACTAATAGATTACTGAATAACAACTAACAAAACGTAATTGCTAACATTAGTAATAATTTAGTGCACACTCATCGATTTTAATATTCTATTAGTATGTGCGGTTAGTACCTATTGTAACGGAGGCATACAAAATTGTTTCAGTGTGTTACAAATAGCTAGGGTTGGCAGCTTAAAGTCTAGTAATATAATTATGTATTATTATCGTTTATTATGTCATGTACCTACTAAGCACGTCCAACTTTGCATGATACACCTCAAGTCTGCGACACATCAATAAATCCATACTAACATTAATATTTCAAAGTATAATTATTTTAGATAAGTATGTAAACTACCTAAAACTACGAACTACTTAAATTAATTTAGGAGGCCATTAAAGTCCCCTTTTAATAAAGTTGACAGTAATTAACAAGGCGGCTTATTCAACAATAAAGCTCTCCCGTACTAATTGTCATCAATTATAATGATACACACGGGACATCGAACCGCATAAGCCTTTGAGGTGTAGTTCATAGCAGAGGAAAGTTCTTATTGTACCTATCCTTCTTATTATGATTACTAGCACTGAACATTTAAGGTTGACTGGTAGAAAATGCCTCGGGCATTAAGTCCGTCTTTGTACAGTATTTTTTTTACTTGTGCATAAAGATTTAATAAATAAATAAACGTTTAGGATTTTTTTGGGCTGCACTGGGCTACCATGTAATTTTTATTTATTTATGTTAAAGATTTAAGTTATGGTAATTTCATGAACATGACTGGAACATTCGGGTACAAAGGTTTAAAAAAACTAATTAATTGGTCTTCTCTTGCACGTAACATCGCCGTGTCAGCTACGCGCATAATTATCGTTGTTTGCAATGTTTTGGAAGCAGGATAATAACTAAATGAATAATTTTGATCTGAGTAACATAAGAAGTAGGTGTAGCTCTCTGTTTGATTTTATTAAATTCTGCTGTGTGTACGATAAAAGTAAAACACAAAAATAATTTCTGTCTAATATTTCCTTTAAAAAATGGAAATAAACGTTGAATATCGACACTCAATTATTCATCACCATTGATTGCAACGAAATGCAAATTTGTATTTTGGCTTCGGAGTGATTACCTTTATGAAGCGTGAAACTTATTTTCCCGTAGAGTAAGCACACTTTCATTTTCTTGTAAATTATTCTAACGATCGAAGTTTTTAATAGAAAAATATCTCATCTCGTTATATATGAAACTTGAAAATAAAAGATCAAGAATCAGACTGAATCCTTATTTAACCATGGTAAGTTGGTTTTGTTCAGATTTTAAAATTACTGCGTATGAAATAATATAATTCCATTTTTTACAAACAGATTATTTTATAAAATTAGAAAGTATAGTATTAACAAGTTGACATCACGTTTCAACGAACGTGGATGTCGTATATACTCAAAGGTGTGCCTAACCTGACCGACTTCACCAAATAGTTATTAACACGTCCAAGTACCTACAACAAATTCAGTATATTGCTATGTGACGTCATAGATCGTCGGGTTCTCTCGCATATTGCAAGGAAATTATATTATCAGCTTACACAATGTGTTATATTGTGGAACAGAGAGATCTGTTTGAAGAGGTTAACTAAACGTGTGGTGTAAATGTTGAATTCAATATTAGTTTGAAATAGAATCGCTACTTTTAAGTTGAAAGGTTACAAAGGTATTTCCGCCTTGGAGTGTACATGTGGTGCTGTGCCACATACTATGGGATATCATGTCCTGCATGTCCTGTCAGCTGCACGTTACAGGAGTTATTGGATACTAGTGATGGCTCCGAACAGTTAGGCAAATTCGGGACCGAGTCCAATTAGTTTGCCTTCAACACGCTAAGAAAAAGACGAAGGTATTTTACAACTACTTTACGGTTATAAGCTGCGATAAGTGCGATATTTGTTTCGTACTTAGATTTTCTATCATGGAACGGTGAATCATGAGCCGATTAAAAAAAAAATCTCATCTAGGCTAGGTGCGAAATATTCAAGGGAATATGATAAGTGTTGCTTTGCATATGACCTGACGCCAGTGCGGCAGCGCCACCGGTATGGATCAGTAAATTAATTTATTTTCATAGCCCATACATACCAGCTTTTTTGTTCCATCAGGAAAATCAGATGCAATTCGAAATCTATACATAAAATAAAATGGTAGGAAAGTCAAAACTGTACATTGAATATTTTTATAAAAGAATGCTTGGGGTGTGATCTACAATCGATACCGAAACCAAAAATATAGTTTTTAGAATTTTTGTCTGTTTGTCTGTATGTACGGGATAAGCTCAAAAAGTACTGAATGGATTTACTTCAAGTTTGGCACGAATATTATAAAGAAGTCGGGTCAACATATAGGCTACATATTATCACGCTATCACCAACGGGGAACGAGCAGTGAACCTTTATTTCTTCAACGCATTCTGTAACAACGTGTAATCTAACGAAGCATATTATCATTTTTGGTCGTCAAAATAGCCCGCTCACACACCCAAGAATTCTGCTGGTGCGGTATACGACTGATGTCCCCGTACACACAGCGAATGAGTTCTTCTAAGCTGGATACAACTCTACTGAGAGACTCTGGAAACACCACCTGTCCACCTCTCTCCTCTGGTAGAGTGCCTTCGCCAAGACTAAGAAGGACATCGGAGAATTCTTGAGCACGTGCATTGCCGCCGAGCCGAGCTCTCATATTAATGGTCAAGCGCAGCGTACGAACTCGTGACCACAACGAAGATCGTTTCAACGAAGCATTCACCTTGTCAGCCCTCGATCCCCGCGTCACCACGGGAAGCGTTTGTCGGAAATCGCCACTGAACAGAACTGTGACACCACCCATCAAATGTTCGTTCCTGCGGATGTCCTGCAAGGTTCTGTCCACGGCCTCAACTGCCTTCCTATTGGCCATCGTACACTCATCCCATACGATCAGAGAGCAATCCTTGAGCACGTGTCCCTTATCACTGTTACGTGACACACCACAAACAGGCGTTTCGGCGCTCTGTAAATCGATGGGAATTTTAAACATGGCATGTGCTGTCTCGCCCCCCGGAAGCAGTGTGGCAGCGATTCCCGACGACGCTACAGCACTGGCAATTTTGCCTTGCCTCCTGACCTCTGCAAGTATGCCAGTGGTAACAAATGTTTTTCCTGTTCCCCCAGGAGCATCCAAGAAAAACATTTTACCCTGGTTTTGCCCAACGCTTTCAAGGACGGTGTCATAAATTGGTTTTTGCTCTGAAGAGAACAAAGCGACATGGTAATTTCGTATGGTGGTCATTTCACCCGGATCGTAAATTGTCTCAGCGTTATACTCCCGATTTATACGGTCTTGATGCGGTGATGATTGGGGAGCTGGTAACCCATATTCGACCAGTGGATTGCCACCGATAGAAATAACCACGTCTTGAAGTGAACTGAGACAGGTGTTCAGCACGCGTTCATCAGTTACTTCGACTTCGTCTCCAGTAAAACGCCTCAAGGCTCGTAGAAAATCTTTAGACAGATGATGGCGATACTTCTCCCATAAAGCTACCGGGTTCGCGACTCCACAAAACACCAAGATGACGGCAAACAGATGATGCATGCGGCTGGGACTGTCACTGACGCTCGCCTCCGCGAGGGTGTTATCCCAGTTTTGGTCACAGTCGAGAAGGTGACGTGCTACGCAGGCTGCGCGGTAAGTGGGGTACTCCACGCCATCAAATGTCCTCAGAAAGGCGAAAGACGTTGGGCCTCGGATCGTGTGAAGTAACAACCGCAGAAAATAGCATTCGCCATTATTCGGGTGCTCGGTATAAACTCTACCCAATGCGGTGTCCTTGAAAATTCCCGGAAAACCTTCCACGGCACCTCCTCGTCGACGTCGGTTAAATACACCCCTTTGCCTACACGATTTTAACATAAAATAAATGGCTGTGTGTAAGTAAAAAAAATCTAGCTAGTTCCACATCTCACTTATGTTTATATGCGACATGAAAATATATTAATTAAGAAGCAATAATGACACCAATAAGTACCGAACAAAAATATTAACAGTCAATGTTTATATTGTACTAACTCTATTACTATATTTATTCTGTACTGTAAAAAAAGCATGTCTTATCTTTAAGATATACATGGCATGCTTAGTTTTCCTCTTTCTTCGTTATTTAGCTCAAATTGCTTACAGCAATAGCGTGCCGTTTTCGAGTTTAAATTTTGTTATAAATCTATGAAGTTCTTTTTGAGATCTGTTTGTACATACAGAAAAACTCGATGAATTTTATAAGACATAGATGAAGCAGCTTAAAACTTATAGAAACACAGTTTTTTTTAATTGTCTTGCTTATTTCTGAAACGAATTAACGATACAGTTTTTAAGAAGAAAATGCACAACTTCATCTATGACTTTTAAATACAACTATTAACCTCGCCAACATGATCAAATTTAAATTATTTATATCCAAAAAGGGCTTACACATGTAATTCGACTTGATGTTTTTGAAATCTCATAGATGGCGCTGCTTTAAAATTGATACTACTTAGATTAATTTAATTATCTTCATCGGCCTAAGTTACTTATATTGCATGATTTTTATAGTCTGAAGCTAGCTTATAGCATGGTTAACATAATAACAACATTAAAATATGCTTCGTTAGATTACACGTTGTTACAGAATGCGTTGAAGAAATAAAGGTTCACTGCTCGTTCCCCGTCGGTGATAGCGTGATAATATGTAGCCTATATGTTGACCCGACTTCTTTATAATATTCGTGCCAAACTTGAAGTAAATCCATTCAGTACTTTTTGAGCTTATCCCGTACATACAGACAAACAGACAAAAATTCTATAAACTATATTTTTGGCTTCGGTATCGATTGTAGATCAAGCTCAAGCATTCTTTTATAAAAATATTCAATGTACAGTTTTGACTTTCCTACCATTTTATTATATGTATAGATTATCTGTAAATGGACTTTTAATTTAAAATGGATGCGAAGGGATGTCGCAGAGATAAACTTCGAAAATCATTCAGATAAATATGAAAACTGTACTCTCCCGTATGATATTTTAAAAAAATCCGTTTTGGAACGCACGGTTTGAATAAATTTTGTTGAAACCATCAAAGAGTAGGTACAATCTTTTAATATAGTAAGAAAATCAAGAATTCCAATTTGATATGCAAAAGTACGGATGTCACCTCCATATAAAACAAATGCATGCTAATAGACATTCACGCACATGCCGAAGGATATCTCACTGCAATACATCGCTGGCTATTCGGGGATTACCTTGATGCCTACATGAAAGCAAAATGTTTTGTTTGTTTTGTTTTTCGATCGCAGTCGATGGCAAGCCTCGATGTGGGTTGTCTATTGTTTACCCGAAGATTATATACCATAATCATCATATTCCCGAATTTCATTTACCCGAATTTCATTTGCCTGAATGTTTTGTTTGCCCTAAAAGACATATGACATACTTTTAATTGCCCGAAACTTAGATACCTTATGATACGAGTGCCATAAGTATTATTTTTAATATTTTTAATTGCCATAATAATGATAAGACATAATATTTAAACACCATAATGATTATTAGACATAATATTTAAATGAAATTGTACTAATTATTATAATTATATAGTATGATTATTAAACTTGTTTTTAATTCTAATACCTACCTACTTATTAGCTTTCTGGCTGTCGATGTCGATCGGTGTGTAATGTTTGGTATAATAAGAATAAGAATAAATTTATTTATTCTTCTCTTTTAAGTTTAATGGTCACAGTTCTAACCTAACTGAAATGGCACCTAACCAAAACCTTAAAATATTCTATGCATGGTCGAGGGTGGGCTTGGTCGACGGAGCCCCGCTACGCGGGGCTCCTACTTCTAGGTGACTTATAAAAAAATTACTACGAAGGGGATGGCGGGGTCTATTCGCTCGCTACGCTCGCTCAAACGACCCCGCCATCCCCTTCTAACCTAACCTATCCAAGTCGGGGTGCCTTAAACTCCCGATTGCATCCAGTTTCTCCTAATATAACAACCGTTACACACCCAATGTCGATGGCAAATTATATTATGGCATATGATAATTAGGGCATGTGATAATTAGGGCATGTGATAATTAGGGCACGTGATAATTAGGGCTTACAATGATTATGACAAATGATGTTATGATAAGTGACTTCATGGGAAACAAAGCTTCTAGCACGTGACTAATGTAGCAAATAGGAGTAGGGCAAATGAATATTACGTCATATAATAATAATATTATGGCTGTTGACTATTATGGCAAATGATATTAGGGCAAATAAAATTCGGACAAACGGCGGTATACCCTCGAGGGTACCCAGATCACATCGATGTGATCTGGCTAGTGATGGGTAAAATCAGTTCTACTCATTCTTTTGGAGTACAGGACGGAGTAACTGAGCTTTCAGGCGCGACTGAACCGACGTGTTTGCACCGCCATCCATGTAGAAACATCGAGGTAACGAGACAGCGACCGCGACCGCTAGAATTTTCGCAACGTATTTACCCTTTAAGTCCCGGTAAACACGAGGGTCGAATCTACAATGGATCGAAATTATAGTGAATACGATATCTGAAAATTTCGTACGCTACACTTGACCAAAGAATATGCAAAGAAGCCGAAAGTGATCCAGAGATAAAACAAAACTGTTTAGAAATATTTATTCCAATAGTGTTTTCCGACGCCTTTATAATAGAAAGTTAACCTTTTTGTCAAAAAAATGGTTGATTTTAAATGCATCGTTCAATTGACGATAACCATCAAACATCAAATAATGTAAGCAGACCTTTGTCCCGGAAACAATTAAGGAAAATGAGCCGATACCGGACAGCAAAGATTAACATCAATATCCCTTCATTAATTTCTCTAGAATAGTTTAGATCCAGCCATAGACAATCTGTTACAGAGAAAAACAGTAAAGTCATAAATTTATTTCTGACATTAACAGAAATATGATAGTAAGGATAACCCTAAAACGCGCGTCTGTCCCACAAAATGTTAGAACTAAAATATTGTCACCACAGTTTCAATTGGTGACCACCATAATGCGAATTCCTAGCTCACCCTTACGTTTAAAACAGACATAATAACTCGTACGGGCCGCAGGGTTGTCCTCAAGTCCTAAAATATTCAGACATTCCCAACTATAAGTGTTATTCAGTTATTTACGAGTATTGCGAGCGCTCTCCCATTAGTGAGGGCTCACTAGCTGCTGGTAAAATAAATCAAGGGATTATTAAAGGAGACCAGCAACTACTTGGTAGAATTATGATAGCCATTGAAATCCGTAATGAGTTGGAAGATAACGAAGTTTTTACAGCTTTGTTGAAATGAAAACCTTGTTGGAGAAATATTTACTGAAATGAAAAGCGAATATTACAGGAAATTTTTGTAAGGAGTATTCGGTTTTTCCCTCCAAGAAAAGCTAAAATATCTCTCGGAAGAAAAACATGGAGAAGTTTTTAATGTTGTTGGTTGAATTTAACCATGGTAATTGTATACCATTTTAAAGGAAGCATGGCTTACGCAACGCTTTTTACGTAACAAGTTACGTGATAGGTACTCCCGATTGACTGTCTTATTTGTATTCCTGATCGTAGATCTTGCCCTGCTGACTGAGTATGACAACCTATACAAACGCGTAATTAAATCACAATCTCTGCTACGCTTGATCGGATTCATTATTTCTGAGTCTCCTATTTTAGGTAGTGAGCTACACATCTCACTACCTAAAATATGTGACTCGTTTCTTGTACAGCGCCTCGGCTAGAGTAATATCGTTTATATATATAGGACCTTGTGTGGATGTTGTCTCATATTTGTTATTATTATATGGGTAAGTAGAGATAGCCTTATCTTGTGCTAGCTAGAGAACATGCGTGTTATGTACCCACGTCTCGTATCGTGTATCACGTGTGATACTCGTAGCTTTGCGGCTATAAGCTTTATGAAGTGCATCAGCAGCCTTCACTGAAGTGAAGGCTGCTGATGCACTTCATAAAGCTTTCTTTTGAGAGAATTAGGTCACAGTACTGTACTTTAAGCCAATAAGTAATACTGCTCACTATAACACAAATAACTATAATATTACCTATATTATAAAAGTGGTTCATTACAACCATTAATAATTCATATTTCGGAAGACATAAAACAAGCTTTACGTAGTCCTTGATCGTAGCGGTTTCTGCAAAGTTTTTGTGATAATATTGGATTCTCGGTACTAAGAGCTATAACGTAAAATTATATGCTACCTCCGGGAGACATGTTGGGAAAAAGGGAAAACCATAAAAGTTCGCTTTTCATGTAATACAGAGTAGTTTAAAACATGTTCCAAATATTCAACAACAAGGAGATATCAAAACGTTATTTTTTTATTAAATATCTCGTGAGTTCTTTTCTCGCGTTAATTTTTATTATAATTGTCAAAGATTACTTACATCAATTCCAGACATGATTATGTCAAAGTGATTGAAATCTGACAAAGTCTGTTCAGTCACGCGTCACACCTTATACATAAATACCTATGTAGTTATTCATAGCTAGCATTCAAGTTCACGCCAACGAATGAAGCTCTTATATTAATATTTGATTTTCGAATTTGATGACCCCAACTAATAACCAGGAACGAGGAGCCATAAATGATAATGATTTTATTTCTGTAAGTAGGTTTGTACAAACACTTTTACACGTCAATCATATTTGAAAAGCTAGATGAGGTCGGCGTTTTCTATCGGACTACTCTGAGAATAAAGGCCGAAACAAGTTCAGAGGTCACAGTCTCTTTTATAGTCCAGACATAATCTTGGTCACATCATGTGAAGACCATGTCGATTGATGTCTGAAATGGTCTTCTGAGGAAAGAACCACACAGATTAAGCGGACCTGTACACGCATTTGTCAGTAACCGTGCAGCTCAACGATTCGACGAACAATACCAAAGAAAGGACATTTGGGTAGGCCGCATAAGCTACTTAAACTGCCAGACCATGATTAAACTGAAACAATGATCCACATAGTCCTCACATTCACAATAATTAAAATAATAATATTATACTTCACAAATTAAGTATTCATGTCATTGTGTATATAAAAATTATCCAATGTCAAATAGTATGTAAAAAATAAACAAACCAAATTCAGTATGCAGAAAGTTGGAGCAATTCAATCCCAAGTCTTTTTGTCCTCAATATAATCTTTCACAGTATACAAGGCTCTCTGGCATAACTTACGTTTAATGAATGATTTGAATTTATTAAGGCTTGAAATTAATCTTGAACGTGGCTTGGAAGTTTATTATAAAAGCGTATTACATTGATACCTGAATGAGCCACCTGTTTCCTTTCTCATACTGAATTATAAAAAAATAAAAAAAATCCTGCCTTACTTAAAATAATTAGTAAACCATTCTGTCTGTTTGGGAGTACCTTAGAGCCTAACTG
Source organism: Brachylomia viminalis (assembly GCA_937001585.2). Lineage (NCBI taxonomy): Eukaryota > Metazoa > Arthropoda > Insecta > Lepidoptera > Noctuidae > Brachylomia > Brachylomia viminalis. The sequence continues at coordinate 17,291,490 of OW443307.2, read as the reverse complement.
TTTACAAAATCCCTATGAGCTAAGAATAACATTGAGGGAAACCAATAAGCTAGATTATGCACAGAATTACCATATTCTGAGCAATTAACCGTGTTGACAAGCCCAGGGGAGACCTTCGCAAAAAACGTGTTTGATGACCCATTTCCATAAGGCTATAAAATAATTTGCTATGAAAAAGGTCTAGGTTATTTACAAGCTTTTAAGTTATATGCCTCGTCTTGGCACCTGAATTAATTTAGATTTGTTGGCGATATTTCTCGTTTCTTGTTATATCCCCTGACATTTGCAGCATCCACTGACTAAAGTGCGTATATATCTCGATTTTTATGCACAAATCTCATAAATTATTCGCGCCATGTCAGCTGAAGTGCGATATTACCGTATTACCAACGAGTTTTTAACACCCATCGTGGAAATACGACGAGCATTACCGATTTAACACGCATTTTTCCATAATGATCTAAAAATGTAAATGAAAAGAAAAAGGTGCGGAAAACCTCAAACGGTGATACTTAATATTCCAATCTTATTGGGGGCTTCCTTCTTTTTTATATACATGTTACGTTAGCGCGGGGAGCAATAAAAGAGTGGACTGTATTTTAGGTGGCAATTGTTGATTGCCGTTCTTATTTACAATGTAAAAGTAAAACTTTCCCGGACAAACATAGAATGTTATGGCGTTTTGAGTGTCGTCCATTGCGGTGGAGTCCGTTGAAGCGAGTGGTCATTGGGCCAAGCCGCGTAGCCGTGTCGTCGCCGCGCCGCGTTTCAACTCGCCAATGACGTGCTGATCACGCTGCCTGCGTGTGCAGACCGCGTGCACGTGCTGTGTTGGGTTCGATTCCCAACAATGTAGTATATATTATTAATATTATTTTAAGCCTGTTAGCTAAAATGTAAATTGACCGTTGCTTTTACCCAATTTTGGTATTTTGTTGTAAGTTAAAACTTTAAGCTACAAGAACACAAAAAAACAGTACTTATGATATTTTTATTTATATAATTAATCGGATCTAGCTTCCAAGTCAGCATTGAAAACCCAAATAAAATATACCTACTTTTTAAAGCCGTTTCTTCAAATTAATGTGATGATTCTGTTCAAACACCATCATTTTATTTAATTGAATCGCCGTTCTCAAAGTAAACGCTTTCTTATTCCATTAAAATTATTAATTGGATCTTAAAACGAGGTTTATTAATCTACGAAGTAGCGCTTATCGTAGGGCTCGTAAATGGAACTGTAACGTACATTTTTTTAATTAAAATAATGAAAATTCTTTATAGTATTTTATAAATGAAATATTTGCTAGAATCAGAAAATAAATGCTGACACAAGTCACGTTTATATCTTCTGCGTCGCGGGCGGTACAATGTACTGTCTGTACATAAACACCTCGCTTTTAAACACCTCGCTTTGCAACATCTCCTTTTTACGAACACTTAAAGTATCCCCTCTACGTAAGAACTGACACACTCGATACATGTACGTGACAGTTTATCACATGCAGCCATTTATAACTACCTATTGATCATTATGTATGAGCAACTGTTATTGAATAACAGAAACAGTACCTATATAATTTATATGTAAAGGAAAGCAGAGCTTTAAATATAAAAAAAATTAAAAACCAATACATCGGTCCTGCATATTCATATTAGCCAATCTAATTAGCAGGCGTTGGCGAGAGCCAAGGCATTAGCCAATTAATTAGTCAAACCGGAACACGATGTTTATCGGTAATTCATTCAAATTAGACGATTTTCACAGATCACTTCCGTCGAAAAGAGAGCGCAATCCATACCACTAAAGATTTTAGATCAGTCGACCGTGAGCACACAAGCACTAAGGCTGCCTGATGGAGACTTTGTCGATATGTAATTATAAACTATCAGCCCATTATACTGCCTTGTGATCGATTAACATGAATAATATTCGTGGAGGAAAATTGCCAAAACCATGACGATGGTGCTTTTGTCCTGTAGAGATTAGTACTTATTATGTAGTTAATATAACATTTTATTCAGTAAATTTTCTTAAACACAGAAGTAGTGATTACGTAGCTGTTTATATAACAGGCAACATGTAAGTGCACAAACAAATGATCGAGTAACAATTTTCCGCGTTTCGTTCTGACCAATATATCTAATATTATATGACTATATTTAAGAAGACTCCAGAAGCATTTACGGTTAAAATTATCAATTTATAATGTGTCAGAGATATTTTAATACGCGTTGTCTGTTTAGAACCGGTAGGGCAGACCGGAGCTGGTTGCCTATAGGGGTAGGTAACTAGCTGCCTGAAACTCGTCAGCAACACGAATTTCGGGTCATCTAATGACACTTAAGGATGCATCTCGGCCTCCTCCACATTTGTGCAAAGCACAGCATCTCAGTCGCTCACCATTTAGTAGCGGTGACATGTTTTTCATTTATCATACTCGATAAAAGATTATACTGTCGTATACTTTTTGTTGTCTATGGATTTATGGCGAACTACTTTTCAAGTTATACAAAAGATGTGGTATTAAAGGCATTATTTTATAGTAATAGAAAATTGTTAAATTATTCAGATGGTCCAGATAGTCTTTCGCTGTGATGTGAATGTTACAAATGTTTAATTTGTTAAAAAGGAGAATACCATTTTTAAACCCTATTATTGATGTTTAAATTTCGCCAAATAAATATAATATTAAAATGTACTTACTTTTAGTACGCAATCTTCATACAATGTTACAAACTGATAACAATGTGACAGTATTATAGCACATCACTTCACCATATTTCGATGAAAGACAAACAAGAAAGGTTCTTGACAAAGCTTAGCTTTACAAATTTCGTAAAGGACACTGTAATGTGAACAGTTTGGTTAAACAAGTTAAACGAACTACGCATACTGAATTTGAAATGCTTTTTTTATTAGAAAATATAAAAACCTGCATATTTTGTATACTTATTTTTGTGTAGTTGTCGGTTTTTTCTTGTATTCCACTTTACTAATAAACCTAATGATTTAAAAAAATTAATTTATTAAATGGACTTGGTAGTTTCAACTCGTATCCGTGTTGTCACGAGTTGAAACTACCAAGTCCATTTATTAAATGCATTATTATTTTTTCATTATAATTAAAATAAACGGACTTGGTAGCTTCAACTCGTGCTAACACGAATACGAGTTGAAACTACCAAGTTCATTTATTTTCTACATGAGACATTAACATATCTCTATCTATAAAAAATCAATGCCACTTTCGTTGTAATTTTATAGTTCAAGAAGAACGGATGGACCGACTTTGATAATTCTTTTTTTAGAATATTCCTTGAAGTACGAGGATGGTTCATACGGAGAGAAAAAAAAATTGGCGGTACGAAGTTCGCGGGGTCAGCTAGTTCATCATATATTAAAGTCAACTTCTCATTATTCAAATACACTCATTTGTTTAAAATATAATCTCAATGAAAGCCACTCAAGACAATCGCTTTTGAGAGCGACCCCTACATAACACTGCCACTGTTCGTATGAGTGCCCTGACTTTGGATACTTGCCGAAGACGGAAGCCGGTCTCTGAGAGTATTGTTACAATTTTAACTGTGACTCATTTTAAACTAAGCGCCTGAAAGGTTCTTTGAGCGACAGAATAATATTAAGTATCTAGGAATTATTAAACTTTAAAAGCGCTCAGTGATCGAACTTACACAAATGTTACTCAAGAGTGGGCAGTTGTTGCCTACAATAAGCAGCAATCACGGATCCTATCAGATTATAATCTCGTCAATAAAAAGAACATGCTCGGACCAAAAAAACCTTAGCACCGACTAAACAACAACGGTTTCAGGAAACTAAATTAATATGTGAACTCGAAGTCTCACAATAATCCAAAAAACTTCTGTTACTCGTATTTATTTATTACCATTTTATTTTGGACAGAATCCTTGTAAGTGTTAGTAACAATTTTTCATAAGATCTATGTTAGTAGGTACCTAATATAAAAATAATAATAGATAAAAACAATTTTATTTAACTACGTTTGCCCCGTGACTATTCCCACCCAGTGTGCCTGTATGAGACAGTCTTGTCAGGATGCAATCATTTTCAAAATGCTGTTGGAGCTACCGCGCAGTCTTTGAAATAGTGACGCCACTTTCTTACGCACTATAGCGTGAAAACCGTCAACACGCGCATTTGCGAACATTTGCGACGCACTACAATGCCGCGGCAACCCCAACAGCATTCTGAAAGCATTACTTACTGTAATGAATGCATTGATATGCATTGAGTCAAAATATAAAATCTACGTAAATGTTATTCATTGTTGCTATGTGGGGTCAGATGGACCCCTCACAGAACACATACAATTTACGAATCTCGGAGTGTGTCCAAGAGACTCTCATCTATTCCCAAAGCCTCCACAAAACGGTCTGAGCGATGCAAAAAATATTTGAGTGTGAGAGTAATATACAGTACCTACGGTGTAATTGTTATGTGCACGCTGTCTCACGCGCGGGGTGAGTATTTTGTTAATTGAGTCTTTAAGTTTTAATGACTTGCAAAGCAGCTTTAGTGTGAGCACTTTTAATTTGTTTATTGGCAAGCGAATCATATACCTTTGCTAGATTAGATACCTATCTAATGGACAACCCTTTGACTAATTGACACGGACACTTTAATTGCGGCCTAACGTCAGTTGCGACTACAATAGACTGTGTTGTGTGTTTCCTCTTACCTGAAACAAAATGATAAATAACTACAACACTTATGTAACACTTCAATAAGATAATAAAGCTCAATATAACTACACCAAAATGATTATCTGTATGAATAAGAAAATATATACAGTATATACAGGGTGGTGGCGACATCGACGCGCAAACTGAAACCATGAATTCAGCACATGGTTCTAGACCCCGTAGAAACGTAGACATTTTTCGTCCGTTAAAAAAAAAACTGTTGTTTCATAGAAAAGTGCAATACCTACGCGATCAAAATGTGTGTAACAGCTAATAACAGAGTCGGGCGTCGATATCGCTGCCAATCTGTATGCGTTGCTATCTATAAAAGTAAACGTTACTCCATAAATTTATATCCAATATAGTCTCTCTCTATCCTGTAAGTGGGAGGTCCTATTAGATTCACCCTTAGGGACAATCATGATAGAAAAGCAATATACAGGTCGCGCCTCAAAGACATGTCAGCACCAATGACGGGGACCGCTAAGTCCGTTGCCTGCCAGGATTGCGGGAAAGTCCGAAATGGTTACCGTGGCCCCTGGCAGAGGCAACTGAAGGAACACGTTTGGGTTTTAGTCAGTAAGATTCTGACACGCCCCGCCCAGAGTGGGAGAAGTTATTTGATGATTTCCCACCCTCAAAAAAAAATATAAGGTCCACTAGGAACACGCTTAAAGAGCACTTCAATTTTATTATAAGGACCTACCTATTTTTAAAAACTAAACGTGTTATATCATTGCATAGAATAACGAGTTCACTTGTAGAGATTTTGTATGTTATTCGTATTGATTAAATAATTCTGTGCTAAGAATTTGCCAATAAAAGTCTCTTCAATACATATTAAAATTGTATTTCATATTTGATTTCCTTCTACAGAGCTCATGAAAACGTTAACGTAAAAGGAATACACAATATATATCAAAAAGATCATAAATATATACGAGTTACACTCGCCGCTCACGTATAGCACATAAATTGATTTTTAGGTCGAATTATTGTGGTTTATTTTAAGGTGGCTTTGTAGGTGCCATGAGTAGCTAAATAAATATACCTTCATGTTTATGTTGAGAGAGGCTAATTTATGTACGCTTCTTTAGGTAGGTTTAAGGACTACCCATTTCGCTGTTATGTATTCAATGATTTTTCTACAGACAAAATAGGTAGATGTTTGGGCATCCATGTTTCAAGAGCGTATTTCGTAGCAAGCGTAGCAATGACGTCAAGTGTGTTACGTCGTAGCAACCGCGTAGACCCGTACAACACTGCTGCATTTTTTGAAATATAAAAACAATTCTATTTATTTGCGATCATATGCATTTAATCATCCATCCTGGCAGTGGGGTGTCATGTTATAGTATCACTTGTCCAAGCACTGTTACTTTTGTGCTTTTATCCCTCTTGAGGTAAAGGAACCCAAGCCCAGATGGAAGGTGGTTAGGTATTTAAAGGTAAGTAAACTACAAACTGTTGGAAACAACATATATTTATAAAAATAATAAAACCCTAAATACATTAGGTGGGTGACGATAAATGTTACCCAAAGTGCCAGCCAGCTTAATGTTCGGTATTAGAACTATGGTCGTGGGGGGTTGGAGATAAACCCAGTACTGTTCCTTTTTAAATTAAAAACTTAAACTGGAATCTTCCAGTTATGATGTGTAGTTAATAACTAAATGAATGGGCGCCAGGGACTATAAGTCCCGGATCCCGGAGCCGACGAAGATGTTGCTTTTTCTTCCAGATAAGCCGGTAGGCAGGTGTCGAACCCGGGGTCTTTAAATTAAATATTGAACACCGGCTTCCAACTATGGAAACCTGTCAGGTATTAAACCGGTTCTTACCGGAACCGTTTGGAATTAAATTTGGTTTTATATTAAAATGATATATAAAAAAAAAACCGTCCCGCCTGCGATATCGCTAGACGGACTCTGCCAGCCGCACAGTCGCTTCCGCTAGAGGCTTCTAGCCGACTCGAGGAATGGGTCTCGCGTCCAGGCTCCAGACACTCCTCTAGATCCTGGCGGCGAGACGAATCTCGCGAGGTGCATCTCCTGGAATCGACAATACGGAGACCGCATAATATAAAGGGAAACTAAATTCCTTTCCTTGACGTTTAAGAGAGGTGACCGAGCTTGGAAATCTAGGAGGCTAAAACATTAGCCGGTTATCATGGCGTGGTGGAATAATAAGAATGAGGATTACCCACGTGGCGTCTGCCAACTCCGTAACCAGGGCTCATTGGGTTCCCTTGAACTATAATTTAATACCAAGGTCAACACTGAGGAATTTTCGATGGTCTATCTATGGTAAATAGTCAGCGGTTCCAATACTCACGGTTGATGAAGGAGGGAATCACTTGACTGCTAGACTCTCGACTGGCTAGATATCAATGCGGCTCTGCGCAATTTGGAATCCTGTAATAAATATCCATATATCACGTCAGTATTGTTTTAACAACAAGGGAAGACCACTCACGGACACTAATAGACCAAAATCCTCATTTTAAAACATGGAATAAGGTTTGTATTAACCTCAAGCGTGTTCAAATCACCGTACCGGACCCCGTCATTGGTGCTGACATCTCTTTGAGGCGCGCGTGGAACAGAACGCGCCCTCGACCCAGGCCTGGTCCTTATCGGATGGCGAGCTGCCCATTGCTCGCCGTCCGCAAGCCCGCGCCTACGGTGGCCAGGAATTGGCTTGTGATTCCCGATGCCCAGGGTGCCCTGTGTACTTTTATTTTAAATGTAAATGAGAAAGATACTTATAATAATTTTAATATTACTTTTAGCAAGTCAACAGACAAAATAACAGCATGACGTCTACTTAAAAATATATTTATTTTAAACTTTGGTACCGTATAGGTAAGAGAAATAAGAAATGGATATTTATATAGGACATACCTACAACAGGCCTAACCCTTCGGAAAATACAAACGTAATGTAATGTTGTACCTACAACAAAAGCTGGTGTGGTTGTGACTAATGAACGTGGATGTGAGCGCTACGGACGCGCGGTATTTAATCATGACGATCTACTTTTAAGTACTATAAGTACTTATAGTCAGTCACACAACTTATTGCCTCATTTGTCGTTAGTTAGGTCTACAACCAGCTCATTTAAGCTACGAAAATATTGATGGACTTTAGTCTCTTAAAAGCGATAAGAGTTTAAAGAATTATACTTATGTAAGGTGCTTATGACAGACAACTTATAACCTAAACTGCTGGATTTAGAAGAATAAAATTTTACACAAAAGTGATCATTAAGGAAGGATTTAGGAAAATTGGTCCCCTTAAAGTCTTCTTCTAAGGTCTTCTAGTGAGTCTGCTGCTTCCCGAGGTTCAACATCTTGATGCACGCCGGGATGGAGGGTCGCCGCATATGTGTGTGGGCTGCACGCTCCCACTAGCTGAAGACAGACAATAGTACATATTATTACTAAATTGGTTGGTAGCGATCCTGCCTTCTGAGCCGTTGGTCCCGGGTATGATCCCCGGACAAGTCAAACATTTGTGTGCATGAACATGTCTGTTTGACCTGTGTCTGGGTGTGTATATGTATATAAGTATGTATATCAGTCATCAGGTTACCGTAGTACAGGCTCTGCCTAGTTCGGGACCTGAAGACCTTGTGTGGATGTTGTCTCATATTATATATTATCATTTTTCATCTTATTTTTTGTTTATTACTAAGTATTTGATTTATGTCGTTCCTACACTCATCAAACTATATTGCTTTAAATCATTGACGTCTTACTATTATTTAAACTACCACCATTCATTGAGTTAGTAAAAAAATTATACCGTTTCAGTCAGTGTTTTGTCGTCGAGGGTGGAGCTAGCTCCTCTCCCATCAGCATGTTGAGCTGGAACAAATAACACTCGTATTAAACTTGGTGTAGGTCCTATGGTAAGTTAATTGCAAAGAAAAGGATTTGGGTTTGTTATAGAGTTACGGTTTGAGTTTCAGAAAACATATCTGTATCTTAGATGAATGACAACACATATTACTTGATTTATTATAATAATATTATGACTGGTCCAAATGCTAGTGAACAACAATTTTATCATCTCTATTTTAAGTGGACAACGTATTACGTAGAAAAAATATATTAATATAGGTACCTACTACTACTATCACAGAAATACATACAAAACTGAGATGAATAGTCAAGACAAGAGTGACTGCAACCCTTTTTATTCGACACCTCGAGCACAATTTTCTCATAACAAAGGCTTTGCAAATCAGGTATCTGGAAAACATATTTGTATTTTAAATTATTTAAAAAATACCCTTGTGTGTATGGAGAAATAAACAAAAAAAAACTTTTTTTTTTTTATATTAATCAGCAGCTATTATTCACGTGATTATTAAAAAGAATTTAAATACTTAATTAAAATATCATTCTTACCAGGCAGACGGGCACAACATGGTCATCATATTTCATTTTCCGAGAATAGTAATTAATAAGATCACAATTTTATTCTGACAAACATCTGAAAAAAGAAATGTAAGGATATAGGTACATTAGTATTCTTTAAACTAGGTTGAAATACTCGTTTTACATATTATATGATAATATGTAGTGATGAGTGGTGATCAATAAGGTTTTCCACTAATAAAAATTTCCATTATGTCTTAGCTAGGTATTTAGTAATAAAGTTGGACAGGCTGTTAAAAGCTCAAATAAAAAGCATTGCTGGCAAGGAAAACTATAGTGAATTGGATTGGTATGAAATATAGGTACTCATTTTACAAGATTAGCAGGTAATTATTGGTAATTACGAACCTTCGTAAACTTTTATGACTATCCCTATGGTAATGTCCTCGGCCGAACACAGTGAAGTATAAGAGCAACTTTGAGCCAATACTTCTCATTGATGTATCTTTTTCAGTGTTTCTGGCACACACATAGTTTGTGAAGATCTTGAGTGCTTAATCACTGTTAGTGCTCAGGCGGAGCCACTTTTTGCGTCCATCTCACTAACAGGAAACGTCTTCATTTAGATCCTTCGTAAGAACGCAATGTTCTTTATCACTTGATGTACATCTTGCACCACCAATGCAAAATAATACACTTTAAAACCACTGAGAACATACGAACGGATATTAATCAACGCAAACTTTACTCGATCAGCAACAAAACAAAACTTTATCAGTGGGAAACAGAACACTGAAAAGTCTCAAACTGCGAAAACCGCCAAAATTTGATAGTTATAGTTCACAAGTTGTCTATGGTTTTTCCTACCATAGAGTACACGGTTGAATTTATTATTGTTTCAATAAATTCCGCTCAAGTTTCGTTCCGTGCAGAAACGGGAAAAACTATGTTTACAGGCTGACCAACGGATTATATTAGAACGAAAAAAAATATTTGCTAATTTACAGCTGTAGATAAAACTTGGACACTATAAATTTTTTTTTTTTTGCCTATGCGTTCCATAGACTCACATTTCCACCACAGATCGTGAAGTTTAGCAATCTATTAACTATGTACGATTTGAAAACCGGTCCTAATAATTTAATGTAGGAACTGCTAAATTCAAACTTTCATTTGTTTAAATAGCTTAATTTAGATAACTTTGGAACTAACGAACAAATACGGTAATCTTGTAGCGGAACGTCCCATAGACAGACACTTGTTTCCACCACAGATGATGGAGTTTAGTAATCTTTGTGTATGGATGGATTGACGATGAATAATAATTTAAAGAGCGTGCAAGCACAGGCATAGTGATAAAATGTATGTATTAAAATAATAATTTAATTTTAAACTTAAAAATTAATATATTTTTTAAATATAATTTAAATTTCGCGCTCTTGTTTTTGCATTCCTACATCGACGATCCTTTTCGCGCTGGTAGATACCAACACTTAAAGTCCTTGTGAATTAAATTATTATTTTTACTAACAGTGATTAAGCACTCAAGATCTTCACAAACTATGTGTGTGCCAGAAACACTGAAAAAGATACATCAATGAGAAGTATTGGCTCAAAGTTGCTCTTATACTTCACTGTGTTCGGCCGAGGACATTACCATAGGGATAGTCATAAAAGTTTACGAAGGTTCGTAATTACCAATAATTACCTGCTAATCTTGTAAAATGAGTACCTATATTTCATACCAATCCAATTCACTATAGTTTTCCTTGCCAGCAATGCTTTTTATTTGAGCTTTTAACAGCCTGTCCAACTTTATTACTAAATACCTAGCTAAGACATAATGGAAATTTTTATTAGTGGAAAACCTTATTGATCACCACTCATCACTACATATTATCATATAATATGTAAAACGAGTATTTCAACCTAGTTTAAAGAATACTAATGTACCTATATCCTTACATTTCTTTTTTCAGATGTTTGTCAGAATAAAATTGTGATCTTATTAATTACTATTCTCGGAAAATGAAATATGATGACCATGTTGTGCCCGTCTGCCTGGTAAGAATGATATTTTAATTAAGTATTTAAATTCTTTTTAATAATCACGTGAATAATAGCTGCTGATTAATATAAAAAAAAAAAGTTTTTTTTTGTTTATTTCTCCATACACACAAGGGTATTTTTTAAATAATTTAAAATACAAATATGTTTTCCAGATACCTGATTTGCAAAGCCTTTGTTATGAGAAAATTGTGCTCGAGGTGTCGAATAAAAAGGGTTGCAGTCACTCTTGTCTTGACTATTCATCTCAGTTTTGTATGTATTTCTGTGATAGTAGTAGTAGGTACCTATATTAATATATTTTTTCTATGTAATACGTTGTCCACTTAAAATAGAGATGATAAAATTGTTGTTCACTAGCATTTGGACCAGTCATAATATTATTATAATAAATCAAGTAATATGTGTTGTCATTCATCTAAGATACAGATATGTTTTCTGAAACTCAAACCGTAACTCTATAACAAACCCAAATCCTTTTCTTTGCAATTAACTTACCATAGGACCTACACCAAGTTTAATACGAGTGTTATTTGTTCCAGCTCAACATGCTGATGGGAGAGGAGCTAGCTCCACCCTCGACGACAAAACACTGACTGAAACGGTATAATTTTTTTACTAACTCAATGAATGGTGGTAGTTTAAATAATAGTAAGACGTCAATGATTTAAAGCAATATAGTTTGATGAGTGTAGGAACGACATAAATCAAATACTTAGTAATAAACAAAAAATAAGATGAAAAATGATAATATATAATATGAGACAACATCCACACAAGGTCTTCAGGTCCCGAACTAGGCAGAGCCTGTACTACGGTAACCTGATGACTGATATACATACTTATATACATATACACACCCAGACACAGGTCAAACAGACATGTTCATGCACACAAATGTTTGACTTGTCCGGGGATCATACCCGGGACCAACGGCTCAGAAGGCAGGATCGCTACCAACCAATTTAGTAATAATATGTACTATTGTCTGTCTTCAGCTAGTGGGAGCGTGCAGCCCACACACATATGCGGCGACCCTCCATCCCGGCGTGCATCAAGATGTTGAACCTCGGGAAGCAGCAGACTCACTAGAAGAAAATGCATTAGCAATTTTTTTTTATGTGATACAAATGAATAAATTTTATTTATTTCTTTATTATTTATGTAGGTACACTAAACACTTAATAAAGTAAAATACATATAGATAAGAGCACAAAGGAACTGCACAAATCATTAGAAATTTCATGGAGAGAGTTGGAGGATGAGAAACATAGGCATGGTGTGTAAAACAGTAAGGAAGACTTAAATTAGACTATAGTAACCTACACATAGGTACTTACATTATATTATCGCCTTAAAATAAACATGCATACAATGATAATATACATAGAATATAGAAACAAATACATGAATAATTAAAATAATTTTAATTTCTTGTTGGCCAGAGAGAAGCAATTTGTGTAGCACCCCTTACCTAGATGATATGCGTAAATATTTATGGTTATATTTGGTTAGTATCTTGCACTGTGGTTTATCTAGATGACGGGATACATGTGCTATTTACGTGTATATGTAATATTATGTAAACGAACAATACACCAATCACTGAAAACTTTCTTCGAAGTTATTCAATCTCACCTCTCAAGTAATATCCATTTGTTGAAAACAAAATTTAGGTATGTACATAATAATACTGACATTCAAAAAATGATTGGAATTGACAATCTAAAAGCATTGAAATAAATAGGTAGGTACTAATTATTGTCTCGTAATTCGAATACGAACAGACTTAGGGACGTGGTTGTCATTGTAATAACGAAAAAGAAACTCGTGGTACGTCTACCTACTAATGACAGCGTCTAACGCAATTGCGCGGCGTGATCACATCACGACGACGCTATACTCGTTGCCACGGCAACAGCACGCCAGCGAAGATAGCGTCTAACGCGCCTGCGCGGCGTGATCACTTCACGGGCACGCGATTCTCGTTGCCACGGCAACAGCACGCCAGCGGAGATAGCGTCTAACGCGCTTGCGCGGCGTGATCACTTCACGGCCACGCGATTCTCGTTGCCACGGCAACAGCACGCCAGCGAAGTCAAGTGAGCCCGTGTCGGCGCTGCGGGAGTCTCTGTTTAGCTACCTATTCAATTTTAGTATTGACGATGATAAAGAAAGAAAGAAAGAAAGAATAACGTTTATTTGGACACAGTTCGTGAAACACAGAATACAAATAACAAAATAAAAAGTGAAAATAATGGTTTAACAACAATAGTGTGTGTCTCACGGCTGCGCCAAAAAGGATCATTTCAGCATTAATGCCAGACACATGCTGTCTGACGCTGGTTTTCTAATGAACCTTTAGGGACAAGTGACGGGGAGTACAAACAGTTTCGACATAGGTAAATACCTAATAAATAATACATATCTTTATACTTATAAATAAATAAATGAACTAGTAATCAAATATAATTACTTACAAAACGAAAACAACAAGAACCAACTCGGCAAAACCTGTTTTTAGCGATTACCTTGCAAGATTGATCCATCCACGATGCACTCACAAATCGCTACAGGCCGCCGAGCGCGGCGGACAATTCACCGACAGTTACTTAGTTTTTTAACAAGTTTTTTACTGTGGGTTAATTGAATAACAAAATAAAAAAATGAATACCTAGTTATAATAATAATAAAAATCTAATATAAAAACAAAAAAAAAAAATGTTATAAATTGTTAATTTAATACCTACTATTTGGAGAATGTGAAGTACCTACATTATAACGAAAGAGAAGTATCGTCTTGGACCAAGATTTTATTGAAAAAAAAAGGAGTGTGAATGAAGCGATCTCGACGCCGGCTATGCGTCACAGTCGCAAGTAGGCCAGGCACAAAGGGTAAGTACGAAAACAACGCCCTAAGATAGATATCGCATAAAGATAGAACAGAGTATGGATGGTGGTTAAAAAAAAAAAAAAAATAAAAAAAAAATGATAATGATGAATGAAGATGATAATCTGATGGATATTCTTTTATTATTGGCAACGACAGATTAAGTAGACCTCTATGTATTGGACGTTGGTAAATAAGTAGGTACCTACCTACGTAGGTAGTAGGTAAGTAAAAAAACTCCATGTGATATTGCCAGTGCCTAAGGCCTCGTTTACGGAGACGCGGGGCGTCGCGCGTCGAGTGCGGCGTGGCGTCTCGCGTCTCTCTCGGTCTCATACAGCGTGGTCGAGAGCGAGAGAGACGCGAGACGTCACGCGACGCGCGACGTGTCGCGTCTCCGTAAACGAGGCCTAACGCGCAAGCGCGGCGTGTTCGTGATCACATCACCCGAATCATCTCAAAACTACCGGCGAGGTGAAGTAAGCGCTATTCGCAAGTGTCGGTATAGATTTGGTTGAAAGACTGTGCTACGTTGTTCAGGCTTGTTACTAACACAAGCCTGAACAACGTAGCACAGTCTTTCTTTACTCGACTCAAGCCACAGTCGCGATTGGGTCATGGGATTGCGTTTACATAATCATATAACATGGGCGCCGGGAGCGGGGTGCAAGACGGCGCACTTGCACTCTCCTGGCTTCAAAATTAAATACCTACCTATAGGTGTAAGACATTCGGAACTAAAAAAATATGCGAAAACGCCTCACAGAATATTAAAGCACTTAACGTAGGTATTCGAGGCGAGGTCCTGAAATTTTCTTCTCAATTCTAGAGCTTTTGTGGATTATTCAACAAAGTACCGAAACTCCTATTTCCAAAAATCTAATCGGCCCTAGGCGGGGTGCTTACATTATCAAGCTCGCTTTGCTCGCTCTTATATCCTACATAGGTAGGTTACTCTTAATAATTGTTATGCTTTTCTGCATAAGTCGACCAAGTTACTCCTTGTGAAAAATGATCGAGCCCGCTTCGTTCATAATTACAAACAATGTCGATACTTACGCGTTTCTATTTTTGTAGCGGTCTTCAACTTGTAATGTTTTATATTTTATTTACAGTTCCGTGCGTGGCGCACTCGCGCCTAAGGCAAACAAAGAAAAAAACAGCATTGACTTTCTAACTGAATTTCTGTTTTGCTATTTTATTTTAAAACCATCAAAATAGTTTTGTTTAGCCACTTAGCTACATACTAGCTTTGAAATAATATAAAATGATCAATACAATTTTGATAAAAAATATTATTAAAATCTCGATTATGATTGTAAGTGTAATGCTTGGTCAATCCCTAGCATCAGTGGGATGACACTGACAGCTCACTCCACGCTCACTTCACCTAAGTTTTCACGGTGAGATGGTTACAGAATCGCAATGCTGGTCTTCCTCCCGCGGCGAGTAAGTTGGTACAATTTATAGCTGAATGACAAGTGTGTGTGTATGTGTGTGTGTGTGTGTGTGTGTGTGTGCGCGTGTGTGTAAGGGTGTGTGCGCATGTGTGATGGGGTGTGTGAGTGTTGTGTTTCTGGGAGTATGGTTATGGATGAGTGAGCTTTGACTGCTCTTGATGTATGAATGTAAACGAGGCAAAAGTAGTATGTAAGGATCGAAGCAGGTGGCGTTCTGTAGTTTCTGCCTACCCTCATGGGTGGAAGGCGTGAGTTTATGTTGTATATTTTTAATATAATAGTTATTTTCAGACCTATTAAAGTAGGATATAGTTTAAAGAACTTTTGTTGTAATTATTCAAGCAAATAAATGATTTTATCTGTCTTTTTCGGACTCCCCAGATATTTAATAACAAGTCGCATTATTCACATTTTGCTTTTCATTTTACAAACAGTTACAGAAGAACGGACGCGAAATAAATAAACAAAAAGGGAATTACAAAAGGGGTGGCTGAAGGGGTGATGTGGGTGTGAAACTTTAATAATTTGTTTGTATGTGTTTGGTTCGATGTGGTATCTCTCATTACAAGTTAGATTAGTCTGGCGGATGCTGAACTTGTTAGGAAGTTTTCAAATGTTTGAGATAGGACTTGATTACCGTTTGGCAAACAATTAAACTTTTATACGGATTTTATGTTTTGAATGTATAAAAGGTTGTTGCAAAAAAAATTGTGGTACCAACATTATTACTTGTCAGCAACATCAACACCGGACAAGTGTGTATCGGTTGTGTGTGTGTCGTTGTTAACAATTTCGTTCCCCATTTTATCGACCTTTTGTATTTTATAAGCTATTGCCATCGCGGGTATAATCTGGATGGGGCTGGCAAAGAGACGTGGGTATTGGCACAAGAAAAGAGAGGCCTCTGCAGCAGTGGGTGAAGTCGGGCTGTGTATAAGGACGATGAAACTTAATTCATTACACCATTTTCAACTACTGAAAATATTAGAGAGACAAAACGACCCTGGCCACGTGTGGTAACCAAGTACAGCCGAGCTATTCTGTAACAACCTCACCGTCATAACTTAGGTGAAGTGAGTTGTCGATAGTGTCAATCCCTAGCATCAGGTGGAATGATAGCTCACTTCACCTAAGTTATCACGGTGAGATTGTTACAGAATCGACCGGCAGTTCATTATTCATCTGTATTGCCGCTCTCACACGCTGCACTGTAGCACTGGAGCCTGTAACGTTACGATTAGCCAGAGTATGTAAGTCGCAATATATAAAGAGAACAATAGAAAAACATAAAGAATAAAAAGTTAATTAGGACTAGGTCTTCAGCAGCGTCCATGCGCCGAGCGGCAGAACTACCCCAGCATGGGGTATAGACGACAAGGGAGGGCTTTCGAGCTGTTCGCCGGTGCTCACCGGGATAATAAAACTACCCCACCATGGGGGTGTAGAGGTCAGACAGAGGACTTTGAGCTGGACGCCGGTACTCACTGGGATAATAAAACCGCTGAGTTCGGTTGAAGGTTAAAACTAGAGTGACGTTATTTGGGTTGTAAGCCGGTATTTATACTAAGCAGATGTTTCTTATTTCGAAAAATAATTCAACATAATTTTACGGCACGGTTGGCGCAGTGGTTAAGCGATTGACTGCTGCGCTGCGTTTCGCGGGTTCGATTCCTGCACGGAACAAATATTTGTATGACCTGCAGATAGTTGTTGCGGGTCTGTCTGTTTGTGTATGTGAGCTTAAATGTTTGTAAACGCACCCACGATACAGGAGAAATTCCTAGTGTGTGGGTCATCGTTTTAAAAAAAAAAAAAAAAATTGTCGGCCAGAAACCACAAAGAACGGATTTCAGAGAGAACCTTATTGCACTAACTGGTCTTAACATGAAAGCAAAAAGAAAAACTGACAGAAGACCTTATACGATAACAATGTCAAAGTATAAAAATATCTAAGGATTAAATAAAAGGAAGAAATAAATAGTATGAAACACAGATTTGGATGTTAAAACAGTAAAAGGTAATTAAAGGTTTGCTTTTCAGCGTTAACAGTGTTCAAAAAGCTTAAAATGTGAGTTAAATGAGTGTCATACTATTTCACATAGGTTTAAATACCGAATTATAACAAGAATGATTGAACATAAACAGCCCTTTCGATGCTAAATATAAATATGCTAAAAAATAAATAAATAAAATAAAACAAATAAATGAAAAACAAATAGACTAGGATGTGGTTTCTGTGAAGCGAAATACCACAAGCCTCGATTTCGATATTCACTGCCGGCTGCCATTGTGCTCGCCACATTATACTAGAACGCATTATGTTTGACTTCCTTTCACGATTTTCGCGATTATGTGAAATTTTTCCGATCATAATTATACTCGTTTACAGTCCGGTCCGTGTACAGGACATTTTTGTTTAAAATACCTTGGTTGCAATAACAACTACAGTACTAACTGCAGATTTTTGATATAAAAATCCGTCTGAACGTTTTTTTTTTTAAAATCTGTAAATGCAGATCGTAATGTTTAAAAAAGCTAAAAGACAATCTTCTAAGAATGTTTTCCTGTAGCTACAATGGTTAAGATACCTGCCCTTACGAGCTTACGACCCGTGCGAATGTCCACCATGTGTATAAAATAAAGCTTTAATTTTTTTTTTTATTATTTCGTTAATAATTTATTTGCATACTTATTCAATAAATTTTTAAATATTTTTATAAAAAAATATAATTTTTTTTTAAAATAGTAGTCCAGCGGTATCGGGAGTAGGGTCCAAGCTACCGGTGGTTAGGACTCCAGAGACAGGCACCTCGTCACGATACGAATCGTATCGAGGAGTACTGCCTTCTGAATTAAGCCATTGATCCTACCGCCTAACGAGAGCTTCGAGAGATGTTGATTGAGGTTTTCAGCCATCAGGCCATTGGCCGATACGACGATCGGCACAATGACAACCGAGCTCATATTCACATGTCAACAACCTCGTGTGCTAAGTCAAGATATTTAATTTGTTTCTCTTTCTCAGCTTTCTCGAGGTTCCCATGTGGAATGGTAACATCGATAATCTATCACCACTATATCAGGCTCATTGGCGACAATAGTCCTATCAGTAATGATAAACCGATCCCAGTTCAACGTGACATGGTCATTTTCGAGAACTGGGTCGGGCACGTTCTTATAATACGGTACCTCAGTATCCACAAGTTTATACTTTAAAGCAAGTTGCTGTTGAATAATCCTGGCTACTTGGTTATTATTTTTTATTATAAAGATGCATTTTTCTCAATATAGACGGTTCAGATTTTGGTGTCACTACGCACAAAGATAAAAATGATCGAAAGATATTACAACCATATTGCTATTGGTCCATAGACCACTTTCGCCCAGTCTCCTTTGTGGAATACGCCTTGTGGAAAAAGCATATACATTTAAATGCCGCAATGTACTTTTGATTAAAAAAAGAAATAAAAAAATGACTCGCATTTTTAACTAACTAACGTGACCAAAAAATGAAAATTATGTATGCATGACTTTTCACAACAGAAACAATTTTTGTGTTGCCTCAGGCATTATATAGCGGTAAGAGCTTATAGTGTTGGTACATGCTGCATGAGATTTAGAGCAATGGTAAAAAGACTTGATAATAATTTATTATGTTTGTAGGTATGTCCTTGCTTACACAAAATACAATGCAAACGAAATTCGGAAAAGTATCATAAACATTTGTGTACGCATATGTTCATGTATATTTTCGGTGTCAGCTATTGCGATATTATCCATTTTAACAACAATCTCCATTGTAAAAATCGTTATTTTCCCTAAGATCCAATACAAAAAAGTATATCCTGACTCATCGCCACCTCATCAACCTCAAGTGCTAGCAATTCATCAAGCTCTCGTTTCTAATCTCCTCTCTCCGTCTAATTGTAATAGCCTACAATGGATCATGCCGATGCGATGGTATGCTCGGACAACGCTGACATCCGACTAATTTACGATGTCATAACTTACTCGCCGACACTACACGGCTGTGATGTTGTTTTGTAATTTGTTGGTTTATAACAAACATTTTTGTAGCTTTTTATATTGTGTGTTAAAAGTCTATTGAAGTTTTGGGTTCACCTTTGTGTTTCAGTAAGTTAGCTGTACAGAGAATAAAATGTTGACTGTATCGGTGTCCGTCGCCCAAGGGATATTTTTCACTGAAATATTCTATAAGTCCCCGTTTTTATCAAAGCTTAGTCCAGTATCTAATATAAAAATTTTCATATTACTGGTTTTCGATTATTTTTATTTGACTTAACTTTTTGCACAGCAAGGTTAAACACGAAATATTTCCTGCAAATGCTGTAGATATGAAAAAAAAATACCGATTCAATAAAAAAGTCAGCTTCGTTTTCTTCATTGCAAAAATTATGTTGTTACCTATTTAATTATTCGCTAAATGCCTAAAATACGTTGTTAATAATGAAAGCAAAGTAGCGATAATTTTAATTAGAGGAACGGAGCATGGAAAGCAGAGGAAGCAAGTGTAAATATAATTAATGGGTGTAATTATGGATAAACAAGAGACGCATAGGGGTTGTGCGGTAATAAGTGGTACCTATGAACGTAAAAGTAACAATATAAGTATTCTAATTTAAGTTGAATATCTCCTGAGTATGTGTGGAAAGGTACTTTGTTATTTTAGTAATGTAAATAAAGTTAATTTGTTTAGTTTTATAGTAACAAAGTTGTAATAGTGAATATTGAGCTTTGAGGATAAAAATCCCAGGAAGGATTTTCCTATACAAACTTATACATTAAGGTAAAACTTAAATGCACTGACGAGCAATATAAAAAAGTCACTTGCAAAATGCCTAAAGAAATCTAAATATATCCTTTAACTTTTTTTTTTTTGAGTGTGGGAAATCATCAAATAACTTCTCCCGCTCTGGGCAGAGCAGGAGGGCGTGTCAGACTCTTACTGACTAAAACCCACCCTGTGTTCCTTCAGTTGCCTGTGCCAGGGGCCACGGTATCCCTCTCGGACTTTCTCGCAATCCTAGCAGGCATCGGCCCTAGCGGACCCCGTCATTGGTGCTGACACCTCATTGAGGCGCGCGTGGAACACAACGCGCCGTCGACCCGGGCCTGGTCCTTATCGAACGGCGAGCTGCCCATTGCTCGCCGTTCGCAAGTCCACGCCTACGGTGGCCGGGAATCGGCCTGCGATTCCCGACGCCCAGGGCGTCTCCTGCGGCGGCTAGGGGCGTGAGGGCGCGAATTTTGCCTCTCCCTCACGCGTCCCGCCTCCTCCTTCGCGAACATTACTACTTCGCAGAAGGAGGTGACGGCTTCCCTCTCGCTCCGTACCATGGCATGGACCAGAGACGGATGCGAGAGATCGCCACTGCCAATCGCCTCCACGAGGACACGGCGGCGGTGCTCCGCCCAAGCCGGGTAGACTTCCACCGTATGCTCCACCGTGTGCTCCGAGCGATCCACACAATGCACAGTGGTTCCGCGCCCTAAGAGAGGCGGTCATAGGGTTTCGCGAAGGTAATGACTGTCGTTATCAATACTAATTATTATTATTATGCTTTTTTGTAATACTTTACGTTATAATAAAATGAAAATAACCGAATTAATGTTAAAAAAAAACTTATTTTATTCGAAAAAATAATGCGTATATTATACTTGACGAGATACTAAAATACAAGAAAAGAATTGCAACTTAATAACTAATAAACTTAAATATTTACATTTTTATAGTAAATATAAAGTAAATACCTAATTATTACATAACTAAAAACACAGAAATCGACAAAAAATATATTTACAGTTACATAATAGGAGCTTTATCTAAAATAATGTAAATCTAGTGTTTATTATATAACAATATACATTTTATGCTATACCGACAACAAATTCAACACCTCTTTAGATAGAATAGACTTCTTCTTCCGTGGTAACCTTCTTAAGCCAGAAATATAAGGATCCGAATTAAGAAGAAGTCTATGTATCAAGTCGGTGTTTGTGACAACCCGGGACATTTTCCTCGTGTTGTCACGCCTAAACTGTTTAACTAACTTATTGCAAGATTCAGCGGCCTCTTCCGAAAGCTCACCTATTGACAATAATGCGTGGTCAATTACTTCCGAACCATGAATGAGGACCTTATGTACAGACGAGGGCAGGTTATACCATGGATAGGTAGCAACAAGCTTACGTGCTGTGTCTAGAGCATACTCTTTAAAAGCCGCGTTATTAATTTTGTATCCCGACGAAAGACACTGCAACAGATTATGACATCTGTCAATAAGTTCTTTGTCTAATCCGGTTATTTCCGCTGAAATTGCTGAATTAGAAAAAAACCTTCTGGCAGTGTTTCCATCGTTGGATGTGCCACTTCCTCCACTTCGCGGTTTGTCGACTATTAGACCAAGTTGCTGCCTAAACTGTTGCTGGACATGTTGTTTTTTCTGTGCAAGAAGAGCTTTATCGTCTGATGAACGCGCCTGCCATTTTTTGAAATCTAATCTATAGGAAACGTGAATAAAATATTCAAAGAATCGGATATGCGAGTGAAGAGGAGATAGTCCAAATTGATATTTACTACTGTCTACAGTTTGGCTACGCGATTTATCTATATCATTCATGTCTTTTGGAGTTAAACCGCAAATATAGCACCTACTACAAGATGTATTACTCAGGGCACTGCACACTTTACCATCAACCATGGTTAATTGTAAAGAATGCCGCACCTTTATTTCACATCCGTTGTGAATGAAAGAAGATGGCTGTAAACTGTCAATTTTAGTCTTAAAATAAGCTTCTTCTTGCACAGAAAGGTCTTTCGATTCTTTGGCAAATTGAAATCGAATAGGCCTACAATACCTGGTGGAGGAAGGGCGCGGGTTTTTCCAAACTATTTGGTCTGGGTCGGAAGTGTTTGACTTACAAACTAATTGGAGAGGACAATATGAAGTAAGAAACATACTGCCATCATCCTCGATACCAGAATCTCCAAAACACTGTTTATATTCGCTGTGCCCCGTACTCCCATCGAAACCCCATTTTCCAATCAAAACAAATTCTTTGTTAAGGTCAATATTATTCAAAACGTTTTTTTGGGATTCTAGTATCCGGCATGCAGTATGATCCAACAATGATTGTAATTCTACTTCAGCAGATGATTCCGTGATAAACTCTTGCGATGGATAACACCGCTTCTTAGCTTCCAACACTTTTGGATAAGATGGTAATGCATTCGGTGATTTTGCATTAATGAAGTCTTTTACCATAAGATACTGATGTTTAGTCAATTTAGTCTCATTTATGAGAGACAAGACTTCATCAGTGTTGAAATTTAAAGAAGCGGCGTTAGATGATCGACTTGAATCATCCAACAAATAATTTATCGCGGAACTGTCTACTTGACTTAACTGTGCAAGCCTGCGGCGTTTTGATCGCTTGCTACACTCCTCGAAGTCCTTCCTGTGCTGATGCTGTTGAGTGCTCGTCAAAGCCTCTGCAACTGGCCGTTGAGTGTCGTGGCTCCCTGCTGCTGCACAATTTGGCAGAACGCAAACTTCAATTTCGTTCAGCCAGTCTCCGTACTTAGAGATCATGCGAGAATGCTTGCGAGAGACTTGCTTCCAAATAGTCACAAATCTTGTACAAAGATTAGTAACTCTTTTTTCTAAGTCATCAGCAATAAAATTCTCAACATCAGGCAGCAACTGTATCAGGGCTTGAAAAACTTGACGCCACCGTTCCAGTTCGGATTTGCTGTCCTTAATAGACAGCCAAGTATCTAGTACAAGCATTCTTTTGAAAGAACACTCAATACTAGTACCTAAAACAAAACAAAAAACAGTTAAATGCGCATCAAAAACAATACATATTTCGTAGCAAGTGCTACGCGCCCAGGCGCTCGACGTAGACCCTGGCTGCACCTTACAGCTGCAGCATGCTGCAAATACATTTTTAAAAATCTAGTAGTAGAGATTTTAAGCGACATTTTCATATATAATTGAATGGCACAAGTAGATACAAACATAAGTAAAAGCTTCAACATAAAAAAAAATACAGAAATAAATACGTAAGTGATGCTGCAGCGTAGCACTCTATTTAAAAAAAAATGGTGGATTGAAAATGCAAAATAGTAAAGTAAGTTAATAATACATACCTGTAACTTGAATGTCCATTGTAAAATAACAGGTCACAAACAAGTCGGAACTTGAAAACACGCGTCGCGTCTTAGACTAATTAGCGCTTGGTGATAACACGGTTGATGACAAATTAGATGTGTTCACTTCTGATGCCGAAAACGGAATGTTGCGAACAATAGATTGCAAAACCTTTTATAGCCTCAGGTAGTATGACAACTAGTGGGTAATTGAACCAGATATCATGGCTTAGCTCAATCATTGCCATCGGAGGCTTATGACCTTCTACGTGACCACTGTGCAATGGTGACACCCGGGCGTTTCCTCCCGCCTTATCCGGAACAGGAACCTCCCGAAACAACCGAGTCTGGTGAGGACATGCGTCAGGCGGAAGGTGAGGATGCCGTGGCGCCTCTCTAGCCAAAATATATCCTAAACCTAAAGATAATTTCATGAAGTAAAATCTTGAATACATTAATATATTGCACATTAAAACCTTACTATATACTGGCCCGCTCGAAGTAATGGATGGAATATTTTTTTTTTTCACATTTTGTAATTTTGGATTACATTTGAATTAGTTATTATTCTAAGACTTTTACAATAAATAGATGTCAGATGACAATAAATAAAACACAAATTGTGCAGAAAAAAAATTAAAGCTGAAATAATAAATAGGGACCGTTTGATTGGTAAAATGTTTCACATAATTTTATTAAAAGCTTGTCCAATTTTAAGACTGGTTGTTGTGTTTTCATCTTCCGAATACTGTGCGGGCGGAATCTAGAGCGAAGCTAGTATATTTTATAATAAGTACACAAAGTCCGGGACCATACACGTATTTGAGCAATAAATTGCTAAACTTAGATGCAGCAGTGGCTGCATCTTGAATAATTTTCACATATATTCCGGACGTGTCCTCGATGTCCAGACTTCAGGGCTATGAAAGTGAAACTCGCGTTTTGATTAATTGTTGTGACGCCTACAACGGACAAGGGATGACATGTTAATCCTACCTATAAAAAGAGAAGTGTTAAGCTTACTATAGTAATTTTTTTTTGAGAGTAAACTTGGATACCTACTCTACTACAGCGGTAGTGTTGTACACAGTTAGTTAAGTGCACCGAAATACACGCGCAGACAAGCGACTAAATTGAATTGTTTTGAATCCTTATCTAGCTTTGCGAATTCCAGTCTAATTACTTCACCAGACACGGCATATAAAATGATTTATTTGACTTTTGTTCCAAAATAAAAGATCATAGTACCACTACTTACATTGTCTAGAAAATATGAAAAGATTTTTTATGACTTTTAAAGCAAATTTTGCCAAGTCGAGAAAAGTGCGCGTGCCTTTTTTCTTATAAATGACTCGCTTATCTGCGAGGCATCTTTAAAATGCAGCATCCTTGTCTTTCCACACTTGCTGGTTTTCGGAAACGAGTGCACTGAAGGCTGAAGATAACAGACATATATTTTATTTATTTATTTATACTCCGTGACTTTTTAGTCGTCTTACAACGGCAGCCCACTTCATGTATACAATGATTATTAAACGTTCATAAAAGTAAAAATAGGTATTTATGAAATTTGAATAATTTAAAAAGAAAAATATTATTCATTATGACGCATGACGTCGTTAGAAACACCCTGTTGCGAGCGCGGCGGAATGATCTAAGTACTCGACTCGTGCGCTGGGTAGGTATTTTCTACCGTTTGATACGTAAACATTATTAACAGGATGTTTCATATTTCTAATGTATTATTTATTTTTCTTTGTACCTATTATTTTAATTAATGGTTAAAAATAATAATCGCGCCTAGAGGTATTTAATGTCGGATACATTGAGTGGACCACCTTTGTAAGACGACTAAAAAGTCACGGAGTATATTCTTTATTGTACACCACAAAAAACATAACAACAAAAATTAAACTGAACACTACTTAATATACAATGGGCGGCCTTATCGCTTTCTGCGATCTCTTCCAGGCAACCTTGGAATGGACAGAGATTTTCTTTTGTTTCTGTTTTTCTTTTTGTCAGAATGATTCAGGTACTGTTTAATTTATCTCGTTACATTAATACACGATTCGTCTCTGTTGTAACGTTAATTAGTTAGTATATATCAATTTATTTACATGCTTACTAAAAAATCTTAAATACAATATACAATCTAACATTAAAATTAATGTGAAGTTTCCAATTTTTGTATAACACCCATATTCTAAGTTATTTCCTACACACTCCATCTACGACGACTCCGCCTCGATCAGTGACATGGGGTGTTATAACTTGTTATAAATTGATTTGAACGTCCTCGGCTCAAGCGGGAGTTTTCTTTAGTGGAGGTGAGGAATCATCTGCCATACTTACGGTACTTTACGGGGGGAAATCTTCATGGACTACCTCCGCCTGGGGAAAAGGCGGAGGGGCGTGCCGGACTCTTACCGGCTAAAGCCGCCCCATTGTCTCCTCGCACGTGGGCGCGGGGTCGCCGGAATCCAAATTCTTCCGCAGCCCCACACTAGTGCTGGCCCGGTCTGTCCGGGCCTCGTCTCCTGCACGAGGTAGTGAGGTGTTCAACTACCCCATGCATCGCTTCTGAGACGCGCGCCGACACCGGGCGCCTCCGCCTCGGGTCCATCGAATAGGGGGCGGGAACTTCCCCAAGTCCCTCGCCCCTGGACCCATTCATGGGGGCCGGAAAAGGACGTTGTCCGCCCTTCTCCTGCGCCCGGTGCGCCTTATGCGGCCGGGGAAGGGAGTCGAGATCTCCCTCTCCCGTTCCACAGTTTCCTTCTACGACATCACGTCCTCGCAGAAGGACACCACCGCGTCCCACGACTCTGCGCTACCGACCATCCTCCGCACTACGGCCGGCAGTGACAGATCGCCTCCTACTTCATTTGTGAGGATACGGCGCTGCTCCTCCCAAGCTACACACTCGGCGAGTATGTGTTGCGCCGTGTCCTCCCCGCAATGGACGCAGTGATGGCACCGAGCGTCCGGCTCCCTGTCTATGCGGCACAGGTACTTGCCGAAGCAGCCGTGGCCCGATAGCACCTGCGTCACCCTAAACAACAGAGATTCGTGTCTTCTCCCGAGCCAGTCGTCGAGTACTGGCCAGATCGCTTCGACGGTAGCGAGGCCGGCGGTAGGGCGCAGAAGCCTTTGCCGCCATTCCGCCACCAAGACCTGACGGAGCTCCTCTCGGTGCAGCGCGATCTGCCGCTGCACCGGCCTCGAGCCCCGTGCCCGCTCTTCCTCGCGCCATCGATATAATGACGCAAGCACTTTCGCCTCTAGGTCCCAGGGCGGGGATCCGGCCAGGACGCAAGCTGCCTCGTAGGAAATCGTGCGGTACCCGCGGACGACTCTGACGGCCATCGCCCTCTGCGGTTTGCGCAGAATGGCGAGAGTGCTGGCCGTCATGTCCATCGCCCACACAAAGGCCCCTACAGGGCCATGGACCGCACGATTCCCACGTACAACCGCCTACAGGTGGCGCTCGGGCACCCCAAGTTGGGAAGCAACGTTGAAAGCGCGCCCGCTGCACCCATCAGCTTGGGCGCCAGCCGCCGGAAGTGGGGCCCGAATTCCCATCGGCTGTCGAGCACCAATCCCTGATACTTCATGGTGGACTCGACAGCTATCCGGGCCCCGCTGACAACGATGTGTAATCCCGGCGCCGGCGCACGTCGGGGGCTGTGAAAAACCATGGCCTCCGACTTGTTTAGGGCCACCTCCAGGCCCAGGCGCCGGATGCGGTTCATCACCTGTGACACCGCAGCCGTGGCTATCAACGTCGCTTCCCTGTGCGAGCTCCCCCGGGCAGCAACAAGCGTGTCATCCGCATAACACGTCAAGTCGGCGCCCGACGGGAGCTCGCCTCTCAGCACCCATTCGTAGCCGGTGTTCCATAGGTTAGGTCCCAAGACCGATCCCTGTGGAACACCGCACGACATGAGGTGCCTACCGGCACCGTCACGTCCCCGATAGGTGACGCGTCTACCCTCCAGATAAGCCCGACCGTACGGCGGAGGTGGGGAGGCACGCGATGGTATTTCAGAGCCTCCCGAATACAACTCCAGGGTAGGGTGTTGAATGCGTTGGAGATGTCTAAAGACACCGCCAGCGACACCCCACCCCAGGACACCGTCTCCTCCGCCAAGGCCCTCACGCACATGATGGCGTCTATGGTGGAGCGCCCCCGACGAAAACCAAATTGGTTGTCGTCCAGGTCCGGCCCCTCCCTGCACAAGTGGCTAACGAGGCGATCTGCGATAATGCGCTCAAAAAGTTTGTCCGCCTCGTCGAGCAGCACTATGGGCCGATACGCGGACGGCGAGTCCGCGGGGCGCCCCTCCTTCCTGAGCAGGACCAGCCTCCCTTCCTTCCACACACTGGAAAACTGACCCTGCTCGAGACATACCGTGGAGAGCCCCCGCAGCTAAGGCTGTAGCTCCTTCAGAGCCAGGACGAGAGCTCGACCAGGAACTCCGTTGGGTCTGGGCGCTGTGTTCTTAACCCGGAGTCGCGACACGGCCGCTCTCGTCCCTGCTTGCGTCACCTCGGGAACATCGGTGCTCTCCTCTTCCGGAGAGTCTGTGACTGAGGGCGAAGCCATCGCCGGGGAACGTGTCCCGCTCGCTCAGGGGGTACTTCGAAACTATTAGGGTACTCTAACATTCGCACAGGAAAAACAAACATTAAAAAAAAGAGAAGAAAAACTCTAAAAAGACTGTCAGCCAATTTGGAAACAAGTTCGTGAAAACCTCCACCAGCCACTGTCATTTAGGTATACGTAATGGCTATAATTGTGAGGTAGAGACTGGCCAACGAAAGCTGTCCAAGAAAAAGGGCGGGAATTTTAAAAAATCAAGAGCTGTTAACCCTGGCTATACACTGCTTAAACGGAGTTGATACTATTTATTATTCAGTAAGTAATTTTT
The DNA here is from genome assembly GCA_937001585.2 of Brachylomia viminalis. NCBI lineage: Eukaryota > Metazoa > Arthropoda > Insecta > Lepidoptera > Noctuidae > Brachylomia > Brachylomia viminalis. Next base: position 17,262,854 of record OW443307.2, on the reverse strand, counting down.
TATTTTATTTTATATGAGCTGTAATTTTCGAGTGTATTATGAAGAATATTAAATATAAGACTACTTTTAATTCTGCCATTTTATTATTTTCAAATAATCCATAATTTTATGTACAGTCGAGGACTTTAATTGATGAGCACTTGCCATTATTCGTAATTTAGCCGTACAAAACATAGGGGCTATGAGTCATAGTTGAAATCGGATTCCAAAAACTCTTCACCTGACAATATTGAATCAGCTTCATTGCTTTCTTCGCTGCTACTGCTACTGTCCCCAAGATGTATTATGAATGGTTCAAGTTCGTTTTCAGTAATACGGTCCCTTAATTTGTACTGATTTTCCACATTTAGTACATGATCAGTGTACTTCTTCCAGTCATCAGCAGTTATGGATAGAAAACATTCTTTTATTAAATTTTGCATTTCAGATCCTGGTATTCCTATATTTTTGCTTGCTACTTTTCTCTTCGCTTGACTCTATACAAGCTCAATAGCATTGAGGTTGCAATGATACGGTGGCAGCAACAAAATTTCGTGATTGTGGATATGATTGTGTTTTTTTAGAAGTACATCTGCTTCGTAAACGACTGCAGGTTTATTATCTTTCACCAAACACATTAATTCAGCTTTGGTGTGATATTCTTCAAAATAAATATTATTGTCTTGAAGCCATATTCGGAGATTAGCTTTGGAGTCAGACATAGTAGGGGGTTTGTTTACTTGTTTCACATGGTAACTTGCATTGTCCATCACAATCACACTAGGTTTAGTGAGATTAGGTATCAACATTTCCTCAAACCATTTCATAAAGTTGGTAGCATTCATATCATCATGGTAGTCAGCTGATTTGGATTTTGTGCTGATAAATGATAAATGATTTTATTTCTGTAAGTAGGTTTTTACAAACACTTTTACACGTCAAGAAGGCTGAATACCAATAATGCACCTGGCACAAACCCTTCTTCCGATCCTGCATGCACAATAATATGTCTTTTTCCTGACGATATATTAGTAGTGACACCACTTGTTGAAGGTCCTTGCCATGATTTTTTTACTTTATAGTTCTGATGTACGTATGTCTCATCAAGGTAAATAATCTGTTTACCTTCTAGCCTCTTTTTATGTATTGTCCTCAAGATTCTATGTCTCCATGCCGCAATTTCACATTTTTCTGAAAGTAAAGCCCGTTCATTTTTATTGTTTTGAAACTCAAACCTGTTCTTGTGTAAAATTTTTCTAAGGGTTTCACGGCATCCCATAAATTCAATTGCTTCCCTGAGCTCATTGTGCAGGCTTCTCAGTGTTGGGACTTGTTTTCTAACTCCATAAAATTCATTTATTTTGTTTCTTATAGCTGAAATATCAAAACTATCCAAATTAGAAACTGTTGCTGAATGTGGACGATTTTTCCCCGGAGTATTCCACTGTCCTTGATTTTTAGACCCTTCAATTTCAATTCTTCTTAGGGTCTTCACACTTACATCTGAAGAGAACAAATACAATAAATTATGTAACAGTATATTATTACTAATTCACAATACAGTCATTAAAGTCAAAACCATAATAAAATACAAAGATAGTGTATTATTTAATTTAGCCATCCCTACATTATCATAAATGTATATAAACCCTTCGAAGTAACTGTTAAAAATCTATAATTTTTAAAGTAATACCTGTCATTGAAGATATCTTTTCTAAATAATGTGATTCAGAAGTCGCCATTTCATTTTTTTCGAGAGTTTCACTTTCTTTACTGCTTTCACAATTTTAAGTTTTGTCTCTTCGTTGTTAATACTTCCTGAAAAGTAAATACACCGTGAAAGATATTGCGATTTGTTATAAATAGTCGAAAAGTATCAAGTTGTTTCATTAGAAATTCAATAAACTAACCTAAAAGTGAAAGGATTGAATCCAGTCGTAGTATTTTCTCTGCAGATTTCTGGTTCAAATCACTTTTTATGTCTTTATATTTGTCAATCATAGTAAATAGAAGCTTCCTTGTCGAACTTTTGATTGTTTTCGGCATTATTTTAAACAAAATCAATGAAAATATGATGCACGTAAACACAGGATGACTCAAGTACGAAACGTCAATGTGTCAATTTTGACGGACTTAAATTATTGCCATATCAAAACTTCTGAAAATAAAGCGTGGACAGCTTTCGTTAGCCAGACTCTAATAAAGCGTCCCCAGATATTAAACGCTGTTTTAGTATCAAAAATCCCTCCCCTAACATTTTGTTCCGTGACCTACGGGCTGAGACTATTATGAAAATTTACTATCCCCCTTCATCCTTGAAAAAACTCAGGTCACGAACCTGGTCTGAAAAGATAGGTTATTAAGTTCACTAATTTACGTTCCTAAGTTACTAAAACCTTATATTTTCGACCTATTTTTATTCAACTTATTCACTTATTCTCTTCTAATAGAAAATTTAATTAAGAAAAAGGTCCTGTCTCATTGCCCTAATTACATTTCGCTACTCAGTGAAAACGGAATCCAGATGTAAAACCCAACATTGAATACTACTCCAAACTCGGCAAATAAAGCGGTCCCTTTTATTTCTCTAATTAAGTGATTATTTCAGTAATACTTAGGCACAAAGGTCCACATTTTCTGAGCCCTACCGCTTTTATAATTGCAGACCAAATCAGGTATAATGATGATATTAATTTCTTAATTGGATAATAAGCCGTCTCTTTAGACTTTAGAGAATTTAATAGCGATAAATGAATAGATTTTTACGTAGGTAAATAACGAAGATATCACTCAAAGTAATGTCTGAAGAAGTTGATATTGTCTACACTTTTGACACGCTGAGTCTTACAAATTCAAACTTTATTCGTGTCACTGCGAATGATTAATGTAGGCGTGATAATGGTCAAAATCTGCGTTTAAAGACTAAATTGATTGTAACAAGCTTCATAAATCAAAGCAAAAGTGATTTATATAAATTATGCTAAGAATCAGCACCTTTTAAACGTCAAAATTACATAAGACAGTCCCCCAAAACGCCCGCTCTTCACCACTTCCTAGGGCTTTAACTGGAAAAAGAAGTCGTGCAACAAACTCCTTAGCATAAACTTATGTAGAAGGACCAATTAGAAATAAAGGATAAGCACATTACCAGCATTACAGCAATTAAAATAATGATAGCTGATAGAGGCATGTTCAATTGATTGCTCTAATTTATTTAGGCGGACTGGATAAACACGGTGACATTTGAATCACAGTTTTGCTAGAACAAACGTTGTTCAGACCATGGTCTACAACCATTCTATAGCATCCAACAGAAAAAAAAACGTCATTGGTTTTCTAAAAAAACAGAAAAAAGGCAATGTTAAAAATGTCCTGATTATCATTACGCCCTACAACACAGACATTGCGGCTGCGCCGTGTGGCGCTCGCGTCTTGAATGCAATATCGCTACCGTGATGAGTACTTTGAAGTTACAGTTAATGTTTCAAACATTATTACACGTTTGAGCAACATAAGACTTATTTGAGAACTACTAGAGAGACTATTGTTTTAATAAAATATTTGATGCTGTAGAATGGTAGTAGACCATGGTCTAAACAACGTTTGTTCTAGCAAAACTGTGATTCAAATGTCACCGTGTATAACTTCAAACTGTTTAATTTAAAATTATACATGAAATATATTTGAGACCCTTACAACAAGCCCTTTCATTTGATATAATATATGACACGGACAGTTTGCAAAACTTTTGTATTTAATTTTCTAGTTTTTCCACAATATTCAAAACTCATTTTGTATATACGTCACACGTCCGAGCTTGGGTCACAGATATTCATATATGTACCAAATTTTAACCTAATCAGTCTACTAGATTTGTAGCAAATTGAATGTGATAGATAGAAAGACAGACAGACAGACGGACAGAACCATATAAATGAGGGAAAGCTCGTAAAAATGTATTGTGATTGCCTCTAAAATCAAGCATTCAATTCAAAAGTGGCACATAGTACATTGGGTATAGTGCGAATTTCGTAACGTTGTTCCCTGTTTTTTATTTGAACATAATATAAACACACATTTTACTGAACTATTGCAGATGAGGGTAAGCTATTTGATTTTTATCAAGCATCAATAACTTTATGTTTGTATCGGAATTGTTAACTTTTCATAGAAGTAGAGTGATATTTTCGAGGTTTTTTTTTACATTAATGAAAATACTGACTGATGTCTGTGAAACAAAAAATGTGAAAGTTACTGACACCACAATTTACGCCAGACGAAGGGAACTTTTATTCGCATTTATCATTTTATAACAAAGGCGCCATCAACGCTCGCTGTCGTGCATCTTTCACAACGTTCTCCATTTGTGTGTATCAGCGTTTTTTACATAGAAACTTATGTTTGTATTTGTTTTCTAGTTCGCATCCAACCCTTTGTGGGAGACAATACTATCGTAAAATGAAGGTTTGCATTTTCAGGGTATATTGGTCTGCAATAGGTTCAGACGTATCATTGTTGGGAATCGACCCCAACACCTTGCGCACGGTCTGCATGTGCTGGCGGCGTGATCAACGCGTCATCGGCATGAACGCGGCTGCGACACGGCTCGGCCCGATGACCACTCGCTTCAACGGACTCCACCGCGACGGACGATACGTACTCCTAACTTAATTTATTCATTGTTTGTCCGGGAACGTTTACATTTGTTATTAGGAACGGCCATAAACCACTGCCCCTAAAAAACAGTCTCCTCTTTTATTCCTCCCCGCGCTAATAACCATGTATACAAAATATGACTATAACATACAGCAACATTATGTGGCACTCGAAATCTTAAATGTCTCGCACTGTTATATTTAATTATTATCGTTTCTTTTTAATTGCTATTCAACCAAATCAATTTCGTATACCTACCTATCTATTATGACTGTAATCTTCAGTTATTTCCGCTCGAGGTATGATCTCATGAAACGCATGTTATTTTTTTAAAGCGCACGCTGTGTTTGCTCCTTTCACAAAATTAGTGCAGAGTGATATAATAATGCCGTTTTATTTAAGTTGGTATATCGTTTGTTGACGCAAAACTTGAGGTTTCTTTGGATGGGCAGAGGTGATAGAATACATCAATAAAATATATTATGCTTTTTAGTATTTTTTTTTTCAGTGACGATCATAACAATATTATTTTCATCAGAGGAACAAAGCTTTCTTAAAAGAAAACTTTCTACAAGTAGGTACCTATCAAAGTTTCGTATGTTTGCGGTTCTCATCCCAAATATTTTAAATAAACGTGTCCCAACAGTGTTACATGCGTTATATTTGTGGGCCATGGGACCGACTCAGATGTTTTATGAAATGAAAGAAGAAATCTGATATTCCAAAAGGTAAATCGGTAAGATAAAAACATGATTTGTTTTTGGTAGGGAATGCCAAAACTCATGCATAATAAAAAGATACCCCTAAAAATGTTCATTGCAAATAGATTTTTTTCGCTCGTGAAATGGTTTTCAAATGACACCTTTGAACTACTCTGTATATTTCCATCACTCTAATTAAAAGTTCCACTCGAAAATTTTACTAATTATTTTCGTAACATTTTCACCAATGAACGATTCCGAGTGCCAGATAAAAAATCAGTGCTTAAGGCACAAGCTCTCGCCCCAGTCAATGTTTGAATAAAAACTATTTATTTGGCAGTATTCAGTAAACATCAACGTATACAACATACGAGCCTTCAATCATGCAATAACCAACTTGATCCGATTCATAAATAGAGTTCAAACGATTACCTAACTTACGAACCATCAGTCTACAAACCACAATGTTTTGGGTGCATCATTGCATTGTGTTGCGAAATAAAAATGGAAATTCACCACTTTAACACGTACGAGTATAACAATATATTTATATTTAAAGAAGAATCGCATTAAAAAAAATATAAAAAGTTAAGATTAAATATCATTAAAACCGTTGCGGAACAGGTAATTTGGCCTAAATGGACAGAGATTACGAGAAAACTTTAGGTACATCGGATGGCAAATCTTTGTTACACACTTGGTTTCCGACCTAAGGAATAGATTGCAACCGGCTTTAGGTTTGTGACTACTAAATTACGTAAACTTTCAAATGAATATTATCTTATAAAGATGAACCTAAGTGATCCCGATAAAAATTTCAGATCAACTAGTATTAAAATGATAACCCTGAAAGTACTAATAACTGAAAAATAGTGATCTGGCGGTTAGAGTAATTTATGCGTCCTACTCAAATGTCCTTTCTTTGGTATTGTTCGTCGAATCGTTGAGCTCCTTAAGTTCTGAGTTGAACTGCACGATTGCTGACAATAAGCGTAAGTAGGTTGAAATTGGGGTTTCTGGATCAGATGAGATCCAGAAACATCCCAATTTCAACCATCATTCATTTTATCCTCATTTCAACCATCATTCATTACATTCGAAATGAAATATTAGTGTGGTCTACATTGCGCCTCAGTTATGTTTAAGTCCGTAAATAACTACCGGGCACCAATCTGAAGGGAATGAGAAATAGGATCGAACTCACGACCTAATGCTCAACAGTTATCATTCCATCATTCCACAATTCAAGTGTGCATATTTAGGTATCAATAACACGCAGTGCCTACTGTAGGTATACGATACGGCATTCAATATGGAATGCGCTCATATTTTGTCCATCGCTGCCTTATATAGAGTGTAAGTGTAAACACTGTCATTATTTTAAGGGGTCATTGTACAGTCACTAGCACCAATATGTATAGGTACCTACATTTAGCAAAATTCAAAAGCGATTTACTCGTGTAATAAACACTGCAACTTTAATATCCAAAATACTATGTTCATAACAAATCAACATTACAATCAACACAATAGGAGAAAATCACTTTTAAAAATTGCTTGGTGTTACATATTGGTGCTCGTGGCTGTAGGTACTCATCATTATGAACAACTTTTATTATGAAACTAAAACTGAAATCGCAAAACAAAAATCAGCTGTTCGCGTAACTCGTCAAAATGTATGAAGCAGCTGGTTTGGCCCCCTAGTAAAAGTTGTTCATAATGATAAGTATAATGACACCTTATATAATATAATAATGACGGTGTTTACACTTACACTCTGTATAGCGCAGTGGCTATTTATGCTAAACTGTTCTATTAAGTAAGTAGGTCGGTACTTCATATTTTATGAGGTAGAAATAAAAAGCTTTTTTTTTCTTTGTATTATTTTATTTTAAATAGGTACTTATAACATGTTACATAGTTGCTTATCAACAAATATTAATTACCACATACACTTAGACACATAATTTACGCTTTTGGTTCGATGTCATCCTGAATTTTGGCTATTAATTCTCTCGTACTGGAATATATATCATCAAATAATATGGTTTTTACAACATGCTGAACACACACATCAGCTTCACAACTACACATCGGCTGTTCGGATTTCGGAAAACTGTCTGCATCGTAAATTTCAATCTTGATTATTTTTGTCCCGCGAGTAACAGGTTTCTTTATATATTGAAAAAACGTTTGATCTGTTTTTGGTCTCTTACGAGCAAGACCCAGCGTTTTCTGTCCAGGTGTTTGTTGAACTGTTGCTTGATTCATAGGAACAAAATTGAAAAGCTCTTCCGTGTCCTGAAAATAAAAATCAACTGCTATAAATAAGTCTCAAATCTCAATACAAACATTATGATTGAAACAGAGCGTTATGTACAAATAAATACTGGCTGGTTTACCAGATACTCATACCAAATAATGATTATCTACTAATTGTGGTAATATTTCGATAGTTGGATAAAATATTGGTAAAGAAAATATTATTAACACTTACCGACATTACGCGATAACGAATAACGTTCTACCCAGTCAGGACTCAGGTGCAGAAATTGAATGATCGATTTTCGGTTTGTTTTCCATTTATATAGAATAATTTTAATCAACAGAGTTCAAAATCGTACGTTTTTATTCGATGTTCATAACCCGGACAAAAATGGTATGGTGAAATTGTATACCCTAAGACATCACGGCGCCAAATATTTTATTGTTTATCGTAAATTTACAGTGATAAAATAAGTACTACTGTACGTTTGTTCACTGTAATTTTTTCATACATTTTATTGAGAGGATTCAGCAGGCAAACTCATCGTATGTAAGTAGTATGTCATTTCTAATGACTTAGCAAAGTAAGTTGTAATTCTTTATATGGAGACAGATCAAAACAAAATAGCAAATCGACATACTATTGTTACGCCTGGTTTTGCCTATTATTATTATGTCGTTATTTAAACTTATAATTTTTAAGCAACCTAAAGAAAGGTGATGTTTTTATTAGAACGTCGTCGGTTGGTATTTATCTCAAGATTTGCTGAATCGATATGTGCTGTGGTTTACATCCTCAAAAGTATAAAAAAATCAATTACGGTTACGGGACGGTTTGTTTGTATACTATATTATTGGTTTTATTATAACAGCAAGATTGTAAAACTGTTTAAAAATCTCAACAATAGCGGTCAGAGAAATATTCTCTTAAAATATAAGTTGATAAACAGATCACCGACTTTTGCTTGATACAGTCGGGTAAAAATTATTGCAGTAAGCTAAACTAGTTCTTACCACAAAATAGTTAGGTGCAGAAGGCCGGTTCCACACAAAGAGCGACATGCGCCGCACAGACGCCTACTCACGACGATCTCGGATCAAGGCGGTTGATCCGCGAACGTTAGTCGTATCGAGCAATAGCCAGCCGTGAGCGCATGCCCGCGCTCCACGCCTGTGGTTGTGGGTGCGTACATTATCGTTCACTGTACGGAGCCAGCCTTCTGCACTTATCTGTTTTGTATTGTATCAGTGTAGTATTACAATATTGAAGACAATGTAAACTATCGTATTTGGAATCAACTGACACAGCATTTTGACAACACGTGCCCTTTTCCATATTCGGGATAATATGACGTAGATTTATCACTATTTAAGAGTCTTGCAGCTGATGCTCAACCGCAAAACATATCTTCAGGAGCTAGTGGTAGCACCCACTTACTAGCTTAGCAGTACCTACCAGATACAGCGCGCAGCGGTTCCAGATAGTAGCTTACCAGATCTTCTTTAAGATGTAAGTGACTTTGGTTTTCATAAGTTTATTATCTGTGGACACACGGCCATTGTATTATTCAATCATTCCACTATTCAATAATTCCAATATTCAGTCATTCTACTATAATCATTCCAATATTCAATCATACTACTATACAATAATACTACTATTCGATCATTTGTCAATTAAGTAAAATAATAAATGAATCAGATAAAACAGTGACATTTAAATAATTCATCTATTGATAAATCACTGTTACTAGTTAATTAATAATTTTTTTTCTATTTTCAGGTCCAAGCAAATGGCTGATCAGTTGTTCCCGTCTTCAGATGAGTCGGTAGTCGACGCTCCAGTCAAGACCAGCAAAAAGAAGCGGAAGATTGCAGATAAGGCATCGGGCAGCCAGCCCACCACTAGTAAGAAGGCCTATAAGTCGAGAGCTACGGTGCGTGATCTCTTCGGGACGGATAGCGATGATGACGAACTGGATCACAGCACCGCCGCGGGTAAAAAAGCAGCACCTATCTACTCCTACGTGACACGTAGATTAGCCAACGGGTTCTCTCGACAGATTGACGAAGAGAAAACTGGAAGTTTTTATGTTGAATTAAAAATTTATAATAGTGACGAAATCGAACGGGTACCGCCAGTCAATCGATGGCGGCACTCCGTAATAACTATCAAAAATAAAACCAATTCGGGCACCGAGCCCTGGAAGCATTTAAATGCATTTATAAAGGAGACAAGGAAGGAATTTAAGAATCGTACAGCCACTTTTATAAGCTCATACCAGTAGAATAAAGTGGCTTTATAAAAGTTAATAACCGTATTTAATCTTTTAACTTGCTATTAATAATTAATTATTCCTGTATAATCATTAAACTGTATCTTTTGATTAGCCTAAGTCAAATGTGTATTTTAAATATAGTTTTGTTTAATAAAATAAATGTATTTTATACCATGCATCATTTTTCTTTTCAGTGAAATCACCCTCAGCTGGTTCACCATCAAGTTATATTAATTGTGATAAATGTAAAATTGAGATACCGAAACATGAATACAGATATCATAAAAGAACTAATATCCATAAATCGAATTGTTTGATAAAGTCAAAGTTTGAGCATATTGATATAATAGCTACAGCATTTAAGAACAGAATAATGACATATCGCTTAAACCCATCCATAGAAGACGAGTACCTCCTGTCGGAGGCGTTCTTGGATGGTAAGCGAGACGATGTTTATAAACTAATTGAGTTGTCACTATTGAAACATAAATGTATTAAAGTTAACTTTGAGATGTTTGCTTACTTTGTTTTACCAAAATCAGGTGAGCAGCAGCTGAAGTCATTTAATACAAAATATGAAATTATTTATAAAAGTACTGATTTGAATGATATTTACTTAAATTTAAAAGAGACTTTTAAGACGAAATTAACTGAATTTGAGCACTGTGAATCTGGTTGGTCATTAACGTCACTAAGTCATTTAGAAATAAATATAAATAAGTATGCTCCCATGAGAGGTGGTTCTTACATAGAACTACCAGCTGTTATTAAAAATACAAAGAGCTGTATAAACATTAATAATAATGATGAATATTGTTTTCTATGGAGCATCTTAGCAGCATTATTTCCAGCTAAAAATAATGTATGTAGGCCAAGCTCATACCCAGATTTTAATTCGATATTTAATATAAAAGGGATGTCATTCCCACCATCTGCTAAAGACATCAGATTGTTTGAAAAGAATAACAGTGATTTAAGTATTAATATTTACGGATTGGATGAACATTATTCCGTAACTGGACCTCTTTATGTGACAAACTATAAGAAAGATAAACATATTAATTTATTGTATTTCGAGAAAAATAACAGAGCTCATTATTGTTTGATAAAGGACCTTTTGCGCTTAGTGAGACGACAAGTTTCTCACCACAAAGGTCGAATGTATTTATGTGAGACATGTTTGCAATTTTTTACTAGTGAAAAGAAATTCCACACGCATGCCTGTTCTAAAATTTTAACATTGTTACCAGATAAAAACAGCACGTTACAATTTAAACATTTTGAGAGACAACAAAAAATCAACTTTGTTATATACGCGGATTTTGAAAGTATATTAAGCAATTTTAATGAAGAAAATACTAATAAAAATACTATAATAAATAAATTGCACCAGCCTTCATGTTTTGCATATTACGTGTGTTGTTCTCATGACAGTAGCTTAAATAAAATTGTTACTTATCAAGGAGAAGACTGTGTACAAGTATTTGTAAAGAAGTTAATAGAAGAAACAAAATCAATACATGAGATTTTGATGACTGAAAAACCTATGAAACCAATGACTACAGAACAAATGAATAATTATCGTAATGAAAGTACTTGTCATATTTGTAAAAAAATATTATTTGATGACAAAGTGCAAGATCATGATCATATTACATCAGAATATAGAGGTGCAGCTCATTCACACTGTAATTTAATTTATAAAGTCTGTCCATTCATACCTGTCATATTTCATAATTTATCTGGCTATGATTCCCATATATTTATCAAGGAATTGTCAAAATATGATGGTGAAATAAAAGTAATTCCAAAAACAAAAGAAAAATATTTATCCATTACAAAAATCATTACAAATAGATGTAATAAACCATTGCAAATTAAATTTATAGATTCATTCCAGTTCCTAAGCACGAGTCTTGATAATCTAAGTAAAAGTCTATCAGACAGTGATTTTTTTAATTTAAGATCACATTTTCCTGACGACACAAAATTCGAATTGATACGAAAGAAAGGTATATACCCTTATGAATATATTGATTCATGGCAAAAATATAATGAGACACAACTCCCTCCGAAACATTGTTTTCACAACAGTTTGCAAATGAGGCATATAACTGATAACGAGTATAAACACGCGCAAACCGTTTGGAATTACTTTAATATTAGTAGTCTTGGTGAATATACCGATTTATATGTAAAGTGCGACGTATTATTATTATGCGATATATTTGAAAATTTTAGAAAAATATGTCTTAACCATTATAATCTCGATCCTGCATACTATGTAAGTTCACCTGGTTTAAGTTGGGATGCTATGCTCCTTTACACAGGTGTTCAACTAGAGTTGATTCATGATTTAGACATTTATAAGATGATAGAAAAGGGAATACGGGGCGGATTAGCACAGTGCTCACACCGGTATGCTGAAGCCAATAACATTTACCTCCCTCATTTTGATGATTCTAAACCGTCAACATATTTAGTGTATCTTGACTGTAATAATCTTTATGGATATGCAATGACAAAAAAATTACCTATATCAGATTTTAAATTCATGACAAGTTCTGAAATGGCCAATTTTTGTTTATTTGATGTACCTGACGATGCTGAGTACGGTTACATTTTAGAAGTTGATATCATGTATCCAGATAATTTACATAATTTACACAGTGATTTGCCTTTCGCTCCAGAAAAGTTCATACCCGTAGGAGGGAGAACAGAAAAATTAATTGCGAACTTGTATGACAAATACAACTATGTTATACATTATACACATTTAAAAGAATGTCTTAGAAATGGACTTGTTTTGAAAAAAATTCATCGTATAGTCCAATTTAAACAAGAAAACTTTCTGAAAAAGTATATCGACTTAAATACTCAGTTGCGTCAATCAGCTATGACATCATTTGAAAGAGATTTCTTTAAACTTTTAAATAATTCAATATTTGGAAAAACGATTGAAAATAAACGAAAACAGGTTGATGTTAAATTGGTAACTAAGTGGAATGATAGTAAGAATAAAACAAATAAAACAGTAGGTGCAGAGAAACTAATTGCAAAACCAAACTTACGAAGTATTTGTGTTTTTAGTGAAGATTTTCTTGCAGTTCAATTGAATCATGAAAAACTTGTTTTAGATAGACCTATATATATTGGATTTGCTGTACTGGAATATGCTAAACAACATATGTATAATTTCCATTATGATTTTATTAAAAAAAAGTACGGAGAAAATGTCAAACTGTGTTATACCGATACTGACAGTTTATTATACTTAATACATACACAAAACTTTTATAAAGATTTGAATGATAATATATTGAAATTCGATACTAGTAATTTTGATTTTAACAATCCTTATTGTATACCAAAGTTAAACGATAAAATTCCCGGCTTGTTTAAAGATGAATTAGGTGGTGATGTAATAACCGAATTTACTGGCTTAAGAGCAAAACTTTATTGTATTAAATCATTAAAAACGCAGATTAACAAAGCTAAAGGAGTATCAAGAGCCATTACAAAAAGTTTGAAAATATCTAATTATAAGAAAGTTTTATTTAAGAATATTACTTTTAAATGTAAAATGAATATGATAAAGTCAAGCAAACATGTACTGTATTCACAGGAAGTTAATAAAGTCATTTTAAATAGAATAGATGATAAAAGAATAGTTCAACCAAATCAAATAAACACATTACCTTGGGGTCATTGTGATTGCATATGTTAGAACTTTTGTGTTTTATCACTATGATTTAAAATACACTGTTGTATGCTAAGTTAGTTGCATAAATTGTAAAGATATTCCATGATAATGTACAAGATTTACCCAATAAACATTTTATTCATAATAATTGACTTTTCATTTATTTTCTATATAATATGTACCATAATAATAATAATCATTTTGCAATCGATGCAAACAAGAAATTGGATAAGCTACTAAAGACTGATTTAAAAGTATATACACTACCTTTGAAACATAGTGCTTCTATCTAATAATATCTGATGCATAATTATTGTGGGCTCAAACTGTGGGAAGTCCAATGTTATGATTTAATATTTCATCTATACTAATTTATTAGGTGATTAAAACACAGTATGTAGGTACAATAAATTTTAACTTTATTGAAGTTCACTTTTAATTTGACATTATCTTATAATAATAATAATAATAATTACACTTATACACTCAAAGTCTGTGTGCACCGTGCAGCTGAACTTAATTTTTTAACTATTTTACCGACGAGATATTCTGTTTCGTCCATAATTTCATCGTTATTGTCCTTGACTTGATACTGAACATTCACACAAGCACTATCACTGTCGTCAACATTATTGTCACTTAAATCATAAATAGATATTTTTATTAAATGATGTGCTTTTCCTGGCTCCTTACGAATAACAAAAGATGAAGAAGGTGTATCGAATAGTTTGGATAAGCTAATTTTAGAATTTAATTTCGACTTCTTGTTTTTTCTTTTTATTGATCTTTCTTGAATATCCTTGACTTTATCCTGTTGATTTTCTTGGAATTCAGTTTGTTCGATATTGTTCCCAGGTTGTTCTTTTGTAAAATAGAATGACTTAACAACATCATCAACAAAATCAAAATCTTCCATTTTCTGAAATAAAAATAATGTTAAAAATTAATTTAAATTTTGTAAAATATTAAAATAATGATGATGTATTATTAAAAATGTAAATTAAAAATAATAATAATTAAATAGTTACTTACGATTATGAATAATAAGGTAATTTATTAAGAATAAAAACTCGTTGTTCAACTCAGTTGATGACATCAAGTCGTAGATTTCTCATGTAAGTTCGCTTTATATAACATAAGTCGATACCCATCTCAACTTTCAATGCATACCTATGATAGTGCCTTTACTGTATATATGCGTATGTAAGGCAGAAATTTAATTAATAGACACGATGAAGTTGATCAAACAAGCCACATCATTAAACGTTAATAATATAAATCTTAATGACTCTGCTCCCCAGATAAGACATAGCGTTCTATTACCTAATTCAATTCGCTGTGTAATATGCGGACCATCGAATTGTGGTAAAACAAACGCAATGATTAGTTTGTTATTACATGAAAATGGGCTCAAATTTCAAAATCTTTACTTGTATTCTAAGACTAATTTTCAACCAAAATATTGTTTTTTACGGGAAGTCATAATGAGAGTGCCTCAGATTCAGTTTTATGAATTCAGTGATGGCAAAGATGTCATAGCTCCGAGTGAGGCTTTAACCAATTCAGTTTTTATTTTTGATGACGTTGCATGTGAAAATCAAATAAACATTCGTAATTATTTTTCTATGGGTAGACATAAGCAAATCGATTGCTTTTATTTATCTCAAACCTACTCGAAAATTCCGAAACAGTTGCTACGTGATAATGCCAATTTTCTTATAATATTTAAACAAGATGATGTGAACTTAAAGCATATTTACGAAGAACATATTAGTGCTGATATGTCATGGAATCAGTTCAAAAATATTTGTAAAACAGTTTGGAGTAAACCATACAATTTTGTTAGCATTAATAAAGACTCATCATTAAACAATGGAAGGTACAGAAAAAATTTCGATCATTTTTTTACTCACTTTGAATGAAGTTATATATTAATTACATACATCAAATTAAATTAGTATTAGAGTATCCTTAGTCGAATACAGTGTTATCTAAGAAATACTTAAGAACATGGATAAAAATATTAAAATGGAGTTGATGAAGTCTGTCGACTCAATCAAAAGCAAATTAAAACAGCTAAAAAATCAGGAACATGAAATTAATTTATCATTAGATAAAATGCTTAAGCCTGTATCAGAGCCCCTTAAAACCCTAGTGAATTCTAAAATATTTCTAGAAAATATAAAAAATTACGAAAATAAATCATCCGAGAATTCTGAAGCAATCGAGTCGGATGGAAATAGTACATGCTCTTCTGCTACGACTATTGATTTTTATGATGCTGATTTAAAGTCTGCAAGCTCTCCTAAAAATGAAGTAAAAGATAATTTAGAGATTTCACTAGAACGCGATGATATCTATGATATTCACGATGGTTTAAGTATACCATTTGGTATTAGAAAACTAAACAAAACTTTAATGATGGGTAATTCAGTAGTAACAATTTCTAAAATTGATATTTTAAATAATGATAACGTATTAGTGATTAAAATTGGAGACAAAGCTTACAATTTAACACCTGGACTAAAAGAACTCTTACTTCGAAGAAAACCTAATTTACAGTTAATATCGAGCACAGATAAACTTGTCTATAAGGACATATTGCATCATACAAATGCCCATAAGAGAGATTTTAACCCTAAAGGTCAAATAAGAGGTGACAAAGGAATTAAGTATCGTGAAATAATAAAACCATTGTTTTCCGATATTTCAAACGATAAAAGTCAGGCAAAACTTGGAGGCAGCTTGCCAAAGCTTAAAAAATATAATAAGAACACTGACTTGGTATACTGGGACGATCCCAACGAATTGGTTGAGAGATTGAAATTATTAGTAGCTTCAAGAGATGCTGGTAATACAAATCATGATAATGAAATTTTATCAATAATTGAAGAATTAAAAGAAGCCAACATAATTAAGGAATAAATACTATTACTAATAATATTTTGATTCAGTATCACATAGTCATTCGTAATGAACATAGACAAATTTTGTAATTACCTATGAATTACACAAATAAATGTCAACGTATTTGAAATAAAAGTGAAGGATGTTTGAATTCTTAATACGTATTAATTTTGAGCACTAGGTAGTTTGCAAGATAGAAAATTAATAAAAGAAAACGTGAATAACAAATTTCTGAACATGAGCAAAGCCGATGTGGTAAACGAAATTCATAAAAATGCAAGGGTAAATTTTACACGAAGAAATGTTATTATGAAAGATATAGATGACCTGTGGCAAGCAGATTTAATTGATTTGCAATCAATTTGTAAAGAAAATAAAAAATTTAGGTATATTCTTGCAGTTATCGATACATTTTCGAAATACGCTTGGGCGTTTCCTTTGAAAAGTAAGAAAAAAGACGTTGTATGTAATACTTTTAAGATTTTGTTGGATAAGGATCGTTTCCCTAAAAATCTACAAACTGATAATGGAACAGAATTTTATAACAATAAATTTCACAAACTAATGAAATCTTATCGTATTAATCATTATTCAACCTTCTCAACAAAAAAGGCATCGATAGTTGAGAGATTTATCAGAACATTGAAATCTAAATTATACAAAGAATTTAGTTTAAAAGGCAACTATAATTGGATAGACAACACCCTCAATAATGTTATTTATAAATACAATCACACCCACCACAAAACGATTGATGAAATCCCCGCAAATGTAGATAATAATAATAAAAAACGCATATTAGAAAGATACGTGAGGTTGATAAACAAAGTTAGAAAAAAAAGAAGTAAGTTTCAAGTGGGTGATTATGTACGTATCAGTAAGTACAAAGGAATATTTGAAAAAGGATATACTCCCAACTGGTCGACAGAAATATTTAAAATTCGAAAAATACAAAATACAACTCCTTTCACCTACTTAATTGATGATACAATCAGAGGTCAATCTATTTTAGGAGCATTTTATGAACAAGAACTTCAAAAAACTAAACATCCTGACGTATATTTAGTTGAAAAAGTTCTAAAAAGGAAAGGAAATAAGGTTTTAGTAAAATGGTTAGGTTTACCTTGTACTGAAAACAGCTGGATTAATAAATCTAATATATTATAAGTAATAAAAATGAAAGGAATATTATTTAACATTTCAAAGTAACCTATAATAATCTTGTATTTATTGAGAGTTCTATCCACGATTCTTCATTCTTGTGATGTGCATTGGTGGGACAAGTCTTCTCAATTGGCTTATAAATCATTTACCATTTGAATTACACTTACCAGGATACAAATATTGCGGTCCTGGTACAAAATTAATTAAGAGGCTTACACGTGGAGATAAAGGTGTTAATAAATTAGACGAATATTGTAAAGAACACGACATTGCTTATCACAAGTCGTCAAACTTAAAAGATCGACTTAAAGCAGATTTCGTTCTGTTAAAAATGGCTAAAAAGCGAGCAGTTGCCTCTGATGCATGTGTAGGTGAAAAAATTGCAGCACATTTAGTAAGCAAAGCTATGTTAACAAAAATTAAAACTGGTGCCGGTCTAAAAAATCGTAAATGTAATAAAAAATCTTCAAGCAAAATTACGTCGGGAAATGGCGTTAAAAATAAATTTAAAAATATTGTTACTAAAACGAAAAAACAGATGCGAAGGTTGAAACCAAAATGCAAGGAAATGGCAATAGAATTAGCTATGGCTGCTGCTAGAGAATTGATTAATGATTCATCTATAAAACTGCCACGGATTATACCTATACCAAAAACCGGTGGAGTGTTACCGTTGATACCTATTTTCGCCGGATTATCAGCTGCGGGAGCCTTAGCAGGCGGTGCTGCTGGTATAGCAAAAACTATAAATGAATTCAAGATGGCTAAAGAACGTTTTACTGAACTGATGAGACATAATAAAAAAATGGAAGCTCTTTGTATTGGAAAGGGACTATATCTTAAACCTCATAAAAATGGACTTGGAATTTCATTATCGAAAGAAAAAAACTGAAGTGTCGGCTACCCAAACGAGCCTTAACTAACGTTGATATTTTGAAGTATGGAAATAAAATTCCCTATTTTCGAGGTGTCTTCATGAGAGATGAGCTCCCTAAACAACCATTTAAAAAAGAATGTGGAATTATTAATTTAGATAGTTCTAAAAATCCAGGTTCTCATTGGGTAGCCTATGCAAAATACAATGGTTATGTTGAGTATTTTGATAGTTATGGAAACCTTAAACCACCAAAAGAATTCATAAAATACCTAGGCACTGAAGTTCACTATAATTATGATAATATCCAACGAGATCACCCTTACAATTGCGGACACCTATGTTTAAATTTCTTAAAGAATTTTTGGTGTGTCATGGAATAAAATAAACAGTATCTTCTAAAAGTATTCAGTATACAAGCATGTCTGTAGCTGTTACCATCTCTGGAAATAAATCAGAATTGGATACATTTTTTCATCCACCTCTGAATTTATCTGGTCAATATGAGTGTTGTTTGCTATACTTTTCAGTATTAAATTCAATACCAAATATACATATTAATAATAACATCCTCCCTGTGATCAGAATCGAATGTGATCTTGTACACGGTTCATACTGTAACGGGTTACCAAGTCATATTATTCATGAATTTGTATGTAATACTGCTACAGGTCAACAAATCATAGAATCACCGCAAAACGTTATTTACTTTCCAGTGAAAAAAAACATTATTTCGTCTATATCTATTAGGATAGTTGATCAATTTGGTTATTGTATTAACTTTAGAGAAAAACATAATATTCAACTACGCCTTCATATAAGAAAAACAAAATGATATTATATTATTATAAAAACTCTGCAGGTAACAAAAAACGTCCTATTTGTTCTGCAACCACTAAGGTGCAAAGACGTAAGAAAAAAGTTATAAAATTGACTAAAACAAATCAAGATTTTCTTAAAGCTTTAGGTTTTAAACTATGAATATTCTACAGATTAATGAATTACCACACTTCGATAATTCAATTGAAAGTTATGAAGTCCACTCTTACAATCCCTACAATAACAGCTTTAGAGAAAACGATGAAATCAGAATCCCCATACACCAACAAGACATATACGTGTTACCGTCAGCCAGTTCAATTTACGTCGAGGGTCAAGCAAAGTTCTTCGACAAAGATGGAAAAGCGATTAAGAAAAATATTACGTTCAGTAACAACCCTGTTATGTTTTTGTTTCAAGATATCAGATACGAAATAAATGGTATTGAAATAGATCGCATTAAAAATTCTGGAATAACGTCGACAATAAAGTCATACGTTTCAATGAATGATGGAGAAAATAAAGTTGCTGCCTTGTGGGGTTGGAACATAGATGTATTTACAAATGATGGTCATTTTAGTGCTATTGTACCTCTTAACAAGATTTTAGGATTTGCGGAGGATTACAATAAAATTGTGATAAATTGTAAACATGAGCTTATTCTGAATAGAAGTAACACTAACTTAAACAGTATCATAGCGACTGATGATGTTGTGCATTTTCAAATAGACATACACAGATTGCAATGGCGTGTACCGCATATAAAAGTGTCAGACCGCGAACGACTGACACTACTAAAACACTTGGAAAGAGATAAACCTATTCAGATAGCGTTCCGAAATTGGGATTTATATGAGTATCCCTTGCTTCCTAAAACTACAAAACATTCTTGGTCAGTTAAAACTGCATCGCAATTAGAGAAACCTCGATATGTAATTTTCTGCTTGCAAACCAACAGAAAAAATAATAAAAACAAAAACAGTTCTCTGTTTGATCACTGTGGGGTTACCAATGTAACACTATTTTTGAATTCACAATATTATCCTTACGAGCCTCTAAACTTAAATTTTTCCGAGAACAAATACAATATATTATATGAAATGTATGTGAAATTTCGTCAGTCGTATTACAACTATCCTGCAGACCCGTTGCTTGATTTGCTCGATTTCAAGGAGAAGGCTCCTCTCTTTATCATAGACTGTTCAAGGCAAAATGATAGTTTGAAAACAGGTCCCGTAGATGTGCGGCTGGAGATTGAATGTTCAGCACCAATACCAGATAACACAACGGGATATTGTTTAATTATTAACGATCGACTTGTGGAATATAAACCTTTAAGTAACATAGTGCGCAGGTTATCATGACTGCCATTGTAGATGTTCAAGGTTTTAAAACAGAAACAAATGAATTCATCATTAAAGAAATTGCTGTATTATGGAATAAAAAAATTCAGGTGTTTTTAATTAAGCCACCATTTTCATTTTACGATTTGACGAAACCAGAAAAACAGCAAGTCAGTTGGATTGAAAGTAATAGAAAGATATACTGGAGAGAAGGATTTGTGCCTTACTCAAATCACCAGAATTTGATTGAAGATATTTTAAGAGATAAAAGTGTTTACACCAAAGGTTTAGAAAAAGTGTTGTGGTTAAAAAATATTTCGAATAATAATAATATAAATAATTTAGAAGATGAAGGTTGTCCTAATTTATTAAGCTTGTACAGTAAATATGAACACTCTCATGATGTGTATAGTTGTATTTATCATGATAGAATATGTGCTTTAAAAAATGTAATATGTTTAAATAAATGGTGTTTAGATAATAAATTTTTTAAATAAATATTATCTTGTTTAATTTTTCACAATTGGGCAATAGGTATCAGTTTCCTATCCCTACCAATCCCGTCCAATGTTAATCGTTATAAGTTGCTGGCAACAGCTGTGCGATCATTATACTTTCGTAATTACCTGCATCAAGAACTATGAAATGAGTAAATAGAATATGTCTCAAAATAAATACAATCCTCGATATGACATGTATAATGCATATAAAATGCGTGAATTTTCATTTAGTTATTATTGGGCAACGGTTGATTCAAGGAAAAGATTGGTAAAGGAAATGGCTGACGCTGGATTTTTTTATTGTGGAAATGGTATAAATGACAAAGCAGCATGTTTTTCATGTGGAGGTGTTATAGAAGATTGGGAGATTTACGATGATCCTTGGATGCAACATACTATACAATTTCCTCAATGCTTTTATTTGAACGCTGTGAAAGGAAAATATTATATTAATAAGTGTCTAAAACAGTTCCTCTATTAGAATATATGCCATCGCATCATAATTCAAAATGAGTCTACTTAATTCTATTGAAGCGCTCTGCACCACAGCATTCGACTCTCAGCATTGCAGTGTGAAGGTACGGCCTCAAGCTAACTGAGTCGAAATCTATTATTTCATTTTAGAATGTAAAAACATAACTGAGGCGCAATGTAGACCACACTAATATTTCATTTCGAATGTAATGAATGATGGTTGAAATGAGGATAAAATGAATGATGGTTGAAATTGGGATGTTTCTGGATCTCATCTGATCCAGAAACCCCAATTTCAACCTACTAGCGTATGATAATGAAACAAGTATAATGTAAATTTGCTAGAATCGGCATGACATTATGTAGCAGGTCCTGTAAATCAAATAATTTATAAATTTTATCCCATCCATTGTGTCGCATGCTTGTTGTTTCCATCGAACTCACCAACGCTCGTTTGATGAACAACGCCATTTGATGCAGACATTGAACATGGCTCGATAATACACACTTGATATTCGTTTGACCTACTCGAATGGATTTCATTTTGCGATAAAGTTATTCAAACGGTCCGCATCTGTGGTTACTGTGTTTGACCGTTTTTATTACTACGAAGTATTTGAAGGTCTCCGTTATCAGGTGTCGTTATATTACATTAATTACCTGGAAATCATAAATAGATCAAGACAATTTTTATACTCAAACAACACCATTAAACCGTGTAATAGCTGTCTAACTATGTGTACATATACTCGAACTTTGATCCGCCCACAGTCTTTAGTGGTCTTTAAAGACTATTGTGTTCTTATGAAGAATATGTTCGTAACCTTTTAAGTATTTTGATGAAATTCTCTTTAGAAATAAACTTCAATTTCAGCGTAATTCTGGGCCCACAGTCTGCTATATAATTAAAGTCAAATTCTAATTTATTGCGAGACACGAAACTATTAGTATGCTACAGATAGCATCATCATTTCATAAAATATATTACCTAAAAGATCCTTATTCATCGTTTACAAAATGGAACCTAGTTTTCATAGCAACTTCATGAATTTTAAAATAGAAACCCAACAAAAAATTAATCCTGAACGGCGGAACGATGTAAGAAAATGGCTTTTACGCCGCAATAGTTTGGATGTACTTAGCGTTAACCGAAAGGGTCTCACGCACAACAAAGCCTCATCATAGATTGTTATCTCTTCGTCTTCCCAACACTAACACACAACCGTCCCTGACGGAATAAATAACCCAATTACTGAGCTCATTTCTTTTGCCCTCGATTTAAAAATCCACTCTCGCATGCAGTAGATAATCGTTTGTGACTCGATCCCTAGTTTCATCTAGTCGAGTGTTTTCAATTGACATTCAGATTAGAGATTGCGAGCCGCAATCAGAGGGGCAATTCCCGTATTTTTAAGAACGTTCGCATTCTAATCTCAGTGTCAATCTGTCGAAAATTGTATAGCGCTTACCTACATTTTTGACATTAGACTGTCGCTGAGATGAGATTGCGACTTGAATTTGAACGTTTTTAATTACGGGAATTGGCCTTCTGTTTGTCTGTCATCTCAATACTTGAGACAGCAAATGTTTAGTTTGTGATTGAGCTTCTGAATAGTGCTCTTACCTACTTTGATGTTGGCTGTGTGTAACGATGAGTAGAATTCGAATATGACCCTCTGGTTTTACTAAATTAATTTTATTTTGCTTTTGAGTGAAGTATTTCTCTACGTTTCTACTACTAAGTTCAAAACATACAAACGTTCATTGATATTTTAATTGCATGAAATAAATCTGGTGAAGAAACAATCATATTGAAAGTACCTTTTAAATAAGAACTGAAAATTGTATAGTACCATGACCTATATGTTTACCTACTGATTTAGTTGGAGTTAATTTTTTTTATGTTGATTAGCAATTCTTCGTAACTACATATTGCCTGAAGAAAGCCTAATTATCGAAATATCCCAACAGTAATTTACAAAAAAATATCGAAATGGTGAAATTCTTAACTAGATTAGCCATTGTATCTCAAAACATGATAACTGGCAATCTATCTGGCTCTCAACATTTTATTTTACTAACTATTGAAAGAGGCGTTCGTAGCAAGACGTGGCGTAGCAAGTCGTAGCACGTCGTAGCGGGTCGTAGCACGTTCCATCCGTTTCCATACAAATCGATAACAATGAGCTTCCTATGCATAAATGATAAATGATAAATGATTTTATTTGTGTAAGTAGGTTTTTACAAACACTTTTACACGTCAATCATATTTTTTTTTTAAACTAGATGAGGTCGGCGTTTCCTATCTGACTACTCTGAGAAGAAAGGCCAAAACAAACTCAGAGGTCACAGTCTCTTTTAAAGTCCAGACAGAATCTTGGTCAGATCATGTGAAGGCTATGTAGATCGGTGTCTGAAATGGTCTTTTGAGGAAAGAACCCCACAGATTGAGTGGACCTGTCCAGTCAGTGCACGCAATTGTCAGCAATCGTGCAGCTCAACTCAGAACTTAAGGAGCTCAACGATTCGACGAACAATACCAAAGAAAGGACATTTGAGTAGGCCGCACAAGTTACTCAAACTGCCAGATCATGATTACACTAAGAGTAAAAATACAAAAAAAAAGCAATGACCAACATAGTTCTCACATTCACAATAGTTAAAATAATAGCATAATACTTTACAAAGTAAATACTACATAAAAAGCCGATTGCCATATTCAAAGGAATTGCCAATCTTATCAATCTATCGATTTTGCGTTGCAATATCCATATTGGTAAAAAAAGGAAAACAGTATTGATTTTATCTTCGATCAACAATAGTACTAGATTAAGGATTAGGAACAAACCCCACCCCCCTTTCTTCTCCTAAAATTGTTTGTCCGAAAATCATTAACACGTTTGCTATACACTTCAATAACCATAATGTTCAAAAATTCGAAACTTTGATTTAGATAAGTATCTTTACTTCTAAAACTATTCTGTCATAATAATAGAGTACTATAATAATTGAATCTCCTAATTTTGCATGAAATAAAGTCATATGTCTTATGTAAATATTGTACTATATTATAATGTGTATTATTCTGAATGTTCCTTTATAGTAAAATTGTTTGCTGCATTTGGGCCTGCGATTCCCGACACCCAGGGCGTCTCCTGCGGCGGCTAGGGGCGTGAGGGCGCGAATTTTGCCTCTCCCTCACGCGTTTCGCCTCCTCCTTCGCGAACATTACTGCTTCGCAGAAGGAGATGACGGCTTCCCAAGCCCTCTCGCTCCGTACCATGGCCTGGACCAGGGGCGGACGCAAGAGATCGCTACCGCCAATCGTCTCCACGAGGAAACGGTGGTGCTCCGCCCAAGCCTGGCAGACCTCCACCGTATGCTCCACCGTGTCCTCCGGGCGATCCACACAATGCTGACACCCGGGCGTTTCCTCCCGCCTTATCCGGAACAGGAACCTCCCGAAACAACCGTGTCCGGTGAGGACCTGCGTCAGGCGGAAGGCGAGGGCGCCGTGACGCCTCTCCAGCCACTCCTCAAAGAGGGGACTTATCGCCTCAATTGTGGCGTGCCCAGCGCTGGGTTGCGACAATCGCACTCTCCATGCCGCCCTGAGATCCCGCCGGAGCTCTGTCCGCTGTACCGTGATTTCTCGCGGCAGCAGAGCTAAGCCCCGGCGTTTCGCTTCCTCGCGCCACTCCCAAATGTGCGCGAGGAGTTTTGCCTCCAGATCCAATGGCGGTAATCCGGCAAGGAGGCTCGCCGCCTCACCAGAGACCGTACCAGCCGGGTGGCCATGACCCTTTTGGGCGCGTTCAACCAGCGGGCTGGCCGCCGCCTCAAGGAACGCGCCCACACCGGTGCCCCGTAAAGGGCCATGGACCGCACGACCCCCGCGTAGAGCCTCCGGCAGGAGGCGTTTGGCCCCCCTAGATCAGAAGGCAGCCCCGGCCCTTTCCAGTCTGGGAGCCAAACGTCGGAAATGCTCCACGAAGTTCCACCGGCTGTCGAGAACGAGTCCCAGGTCCTTCATCGTCGACTCGACGCCGAAGTGAACCCCTCCTACCGTTATTTGGGAACCCGACGGTAGCGTGTTCCGAGGACCATGAAAACACATGGCCTCGGACTTGTGCAGGGCCACCTCGAGTCCCAATTGCCGGATGCTCTCGACGATTGTCGCAACCCCACGTGTCCTTAGTTGTATGCCCTACCCCTAGAGTGTAATTTAGAATCGCGTAGGCGTGGAGGGGCGAGGCGGCCCGCGAGTTGAGGAGCTTGCCACCGCAGCTGAGGCTGAGCAAGACGAAGCTGCGGTGGTGAGCGCTAAACCATCTGCGACGATATGCTTGCGTGGGACCGCCGGAGCCGTGAGAGAAACCATGCCTGCTGCATGTTGCATACTCACTTGCATGCTGCATGCTTGCTTGCATGTTCGCTTCGTGCTGCATGCTTGCTTGCTTGCTCATTGCATGCTGCATGCTTGCTTGCATGCATGGTGTATGCTTGTTTGCGTGTTTACAGGGAAATAAAAAACCCCATGTTCGCAATCAACTGTTTTATTTAGTGGTAATACATCCAGCGCAACTTAAAACTTATAACTTTTATTGAAAACGGTATTATGTCTTTTGTTTATTATTGATTGTAATATTTATGAAAAACACATTTAGGACGTATTGTATTTAGGGATTTCAATTTTATGGCATGTGATATTATGTGACATTAAGCTCGGGCAAGTTATCATTCAGACAAATTAATGATCATTAGGAGAAAAAAAAATGGCAGTTTAGATTATGGATAAAAAGTTTTATTTATTTATTTAACCATATTTAAGCTATCTTTACAGGCAACCCAAGACGATAGTTAAACATACACACTCACATATAATATTCTACATTTCACTAGGTACAACATACCCTATTAACACATAGGTACACATATTACACACTTCTGTAAGAAATTATAAACATTGCCACCTTTGTGAATTCATTCAGAGTACAGCTGAATAAATCTATGTCCCCTGCTATAAGGTTGAGAGTGCGCAGTGCGCGCGTCAGAGGCGCCTCGCTCAGGAGGTTGGTGCGCGCGCGCGGCTCCGCCAGCAGCCGCGGCCGCCTACGCCGCCATACATACCTATCCGGCACACACAAACCCATCAAGCCCAATATATCTGCGTTATGCACCCTTCCTCTAAGTATTTTGAATAGGTATGAGTTGAGTGCGAGATCCCTCCTGACCCTCAACTCGTTATATCCAACCATACCCAGAATAAATAGAGTAGGGTACATTAATGGATAAAATGGGTATACCCCGTACAGTTGCAAGTACAAGTACCTCACAAACTTATTTTGAACTTTCTCCAGCATGAGCCTATATTTAGATTCATGCGGAGCCCAAATGACTGCGTTACATTCTAGCTGACTTCTCACTAGAGCGTTGTAAAGGGCTACCACTGCTTTAATGTTCTTGAAGTCGCGCACTAGCCGAAGCATGAATCCTAAATTTCTATAGGCTTTCCGGCAACAACCAATGATATGATCGCGAAACATTAACCCTGTGCTGAAATTTACTCCCAAATCCTTGACTTCTGTTACCCTAACCATTGGTAAACCATCTATATTATAATTGTATAATACAGGACTACGTGCGCGCGAGAATGAAATTATCACACACTTTTCGGCGTTAAACTGTAAGCGGTTCTCCTTACTCCAGCTGACCACCCTGTCAATGTCTCGCTGTAGTCTCGCACAGTCTTGCTCGTTACCTATCGCGAGAGACAGCTTGAGGTCATCCGCAAACAGCAAGCACCTCGCGTCCCTAACAACCCTCGGTAAGTCATTTATCGTAATAATAAATTGTAGGGGCCCGAGATTGCTGCCCTGACTCACTCCAGATCTGGTAAAATATGGATTTGATGTATATCCCTCATATTCTACATATTGCTGTCTCTCATACATGTAACTTGCAAAGAACTGCAATGAATGTGGGGTAAAACCAACTGATGCTAACTTTTTGAGCAAGACGTCGTTATTAACTAGGTCAAATGCTTTTTTAAAATCGAAGTAAGCAACATCAGTTTGTCCCCCACCATCCACTGTGGGCACCAGTTGAGTCATATGACTGAGAAGGTTAGTAGTGGTACTTCGTTCTGGTCGAAACCCGTGCTGTGCTTCTGACAGCTGACTGCTGACCTGTTGGTATATGTTTTTATGAAGAGCAGCTTCAAAGACCTTTGCAGGAGTTGATAATACCGCTATTGGCCTATGACCGTCGACTGTAGTTCCTAGCTTTCCTTTTGGTACTGGGACGACGCGAGTAATTTTCCACTGCTCTGGAAACACCGCAGAGTTTAAACATTTGTTAAAAATGTATTGAAGCGGCTTGGCAAGCACCGACCGACAATCCTTAAAGATGTAAGGAGGAATGCCATCTGGTCCTATCGATCTTTTGGGTTGGAGATTTTGAAGCGCGCAATTAACTTCTTTTAAGCTAAGGTGGTCTATATGTACCCGCGCCGCTCCGTTTTCACTACCCGCTTCTGCCATAGCCGCACCTACATCCAACTCGGCCCGCTCAGTGCAATACACTGAGTAAAAGTATTCAGCGAATGCTTGTACGCACCGCTTGCCAGATAACTCCTCACCGTTCTTAAAAATCTTTTTCGGAGTTCTACTACCCCTCTTAGATTTTGCATAATTCCAAAATGACTTTGGATCTTTCAACATCTGGTCTTGGATTCGATGCCTATACTGGTCATGAGCTTCCGCTATCTTATTTTTATTTTAGTTCTGCACAGAGAAAACGCTTCGTAATCCGCCCTAGACCCGCTTGTTTTGTATTGCTTATGTAACATAGCTTTTTCCTTTATGTCGCGAATTATTTCTAACGTGTACCACTCAGGGTAAATGTACCTTGAGTTTACACGACTCCGCTTTTTTTTCAGTTAGGGAACACAATAGACAACCAACAAAAACAAATTGGTCAACTGGCCGCGATTGCATAAAACTTGATTATAAACCTTAACACTCAAACATAGAGTTTAATATCGTTTGCAATATATTTATTAATTTGAAAAGTAAACGTATTTTTTTAATAAGAACTAAAATCTTATATTATTACTTAGAAAAGTATATAATTTGTTTTATTTTATTTAGTG
Source organism: Brachylomia viminalis (assembly GCA_937001585.2). Lineage (NCBI taxonomy): Eukaryota > Metazoa > Arthropoda > Insecta > Lepidoptera > Noctuidae > Brachylomia > Brachylomia viminalis. Next base: position 17,234,037 of record OW443307.2, on the reverse strand, counting down.
AATGGTTTTTGATTTGTGTGCAAGTGCACATAAGACACTCCAGCAAGAGGGACATGGTCTGATCAAAAACACCTACTCGCTGTTGTGCTGATTTCATTATACTACTGTAAATTCTACATTCCATAAGGCAAAAAATTTGCCTCAGACCAACAAAAGCAGACATCCTACGTATGGAAAATTGAATAAAAATCGTCCTCGGTCGTCGCGGGTTCACATCTGACATTCCTTCCTCCGTCCTCTTCCTCAGCCCACTCTTGTTTAACAGGAAATTAATGTCTCTGTGAAAAAAAAATGAATTAATTGTATTTCCGAATTACTTTGTTGTCTTGAAATTTAACGGAACGCAGGCATTTAGTCGGCCTTTGTACAGTATTTTTTTAAGTGTTATGAGTTTTCTCACTTTGAACGAGATTTCCGCTATTTTATGTATGTAACTATTTCACAGAAAATTTAAACTAAAACCTAGTAACTAACTAAAATTATGATTTCGATTGTAAATTAGCCAGTGGAACATTAATATTTGAACATGATCATTAATTAATCTATCTACTAAAGTTATTTAATTATAGTACATTACTGCAGCGGCCAGCAAATGAGGCATTGATGGACAAACGTGTAAATGCGGGCCGAGGCGAAGCCGAGGCACACATACGAAGTCCATCAATGCCTAGTTGTGGCCCAGTCTTGTATTGTACTTTTCTCAAATAATGTGCGGAAATTTAAATACAATGACTTTTCAAAATCAATGACTAACAACGAACAACAATAATTTTCTCGCGTTAAAGTGTTCATTTGTTTTTTTTTTTCAATAAACGGCTTTCTATTTGCAAGCAAGTTTGAAATTTAAATAAAACCTTTGATAAGTTACCTCCTTGGTTGCCATGTTTCGCAGTAAAAGATCGTTCCATTTTTAAATAACACGATAGATATGAATTTACTATGTAATTTGTTTGGCCGCTAAACCACGACAGATATGGATTTTCATACAACTTTTGCCGGCCGCTGCTCGGATGTATTTGGTTAGTACAGCAATTGCGATTTATCTCGGAATAAAAATTGCTGAAACTAAGGTAATTAATTATGTGTAATTATTGTCAAAATAATGCTCAAATTTCTAAGCATGTTTGAGAAAAAAACTATTGTTTACGTGCTCCGTCGACCAAGCCCACCCTCGACCATGCATAGAATATTTTAAGGTTTTGGTTAGTTGCCATTTCAGTTAGGTTAGAACTGTGACCATTAAACTCAAAAGAGAAGAATAAATAAATTTATTCTTATTATATCAAACATTACACACCCATCGAAATCGACAGCCAGAAAGCTAATAAGTAGGTAGGTATTAGAATTAAAAACAAGTTTAATAATCATACTACATAAATAAAATTAGTACAATTTCCTTTTTAGTAATGATTATTATGGCGTTTAAATATTTGTCTAATAATAAAATTATTATGGCATTTAAATATTATGTGTAATAAAATCATTATGGTGTTTAAATATTATGTCTAATCATTATTATGACAATTAAAAATATGAAAAACAATACGTATGGCACTCGTATCTTATGGTATCTAAGTTTTGGGCAATTAAAAGTATGTCTTATGTCTTTTAAGGCAAACAAAACATTCGGGAAAATGAAATTCGGGTAAATGAAATTCGGGAATATGATGATTATGGTATATAATCTACGAGTAAACAATAGACAACCTTTTATTTGTTAACCGACGAAAACTTTCTATGCTAAGGGGCCTAGAATCATGTGCTGCATTCATGGTTACAGTTTGCGGGTCGATAGCCCTGTGACCCTGTATTTCGAATGGTAAACATCAATAGTCTAAATAGAGTTAATAGCAATTACAACTGTTTCTAGAACCACAATGTTTAATTATAATAATGATCTCATTATTGCAGCGTATTACAGCTTGCATTTAGTTTGCGGTGTCATGAACGGGTTTAAAGTGATGCATGTTACGCTGAACTACAAACAACACAAAGCTTAATAAAATATACCTATGTACTCTATTATTATTTCAATCACAAACATAACCTAATTATTTATATATGCTGCTGATATTGTATCTTTAAGGGGGGTGCACCGAGGTAGACCCCGATTTTTTTTTGGGGCTATTTTGGCGTGTACGCCTGAACAGAGTGTTCTAAAATGAAATAATTTTAACAAAAAACTGTACGACATACGCATCTTGCTAAATTACATCTCATTTTCCGTTTTCTTCAAAAGAAGAAGGAGGTAACTTAATATATCGTTTCTGTTTTAACACAAAATAGCATGTAGTTTTGAGAAGGTATCTAAATTTCCGGTAGCAAAGTTCGGAGTTCAGGACTCGGACAGAAGATGCCAAGACGATTATGTTTAGAGTTGAATAAATAAAGAAATGTGATTGAATGTAGAATAAGGTATAAAGTTTAACTGGAAGACAAAAGTAAGATGTATATAATGCGGCTTCGTGGAAGCAAATCACTGTAGTTGTTTGATGTCCGCAAACTCGAGACACCTTTCTTTACTCAGGAACCTCCGCCTCGCGATTAATAAACTTTACGCTGCTCATGAAACGTTTACAATTATCTCGGTTTTATGCTACCATTAAAAAGATGTTTAGAAGTTATTTAATGTTTGATTGAATGGTTGCCTAGACGTACTACTGTCTACTAAAAGCCTCAATAATGCCTGTGCGTAACGAAGGAGTGTAGGGCTTTCGGGCGTAGCAAGCGAATTAGTAGTTTATGAAACTGTTAAATAATTGGAAAGTACCTAGTTATGTGCTATTTCATATACCTACTATTTTTCTAAAATCATGCAATTTCATCAAAAACACAATAAATAATATCGTAAATATGACGCCGAAATCTAACATTCTATCGCGGGGGGGTACCACAGCATTCGATCAGTTGTTGGGCGAGTCTAATATGCATGCACATTATTTAATCATTTTGGACTTGGCCATATACAGAAAACTGACTTTGTGTTTATAATGTTAAGTACAATAACTGATTATTATTATTATAATTATATGGCCTTACATAACTTTCTGTATACTAACCCGCTTCAGGGTCTCGGGGAGCACGCTCAACTCAACTCGACTCAGTCGTAAAACTAAACATTAATAACATAGCTCGACCACTCCTCAGTAATCTTAAAGAGACATCTACTAGAACCGTCTCTTGATTGCAAGCCACTGTTCAGTAGGTGGCAATTTCCAATAAAAAGCAATCATTACTTTTGTGGCAAAAGTAATGGGAAAAAGGCGGATACTAAAATGAAGTCATTCATTAGATGTCCATTGAGTTATTTCAAGCTGTCCACTTTGTGATAAATTTCCACCTCATTTTGTCTTAAAGAAACCCGTTTAATCTAACTTATTGACCTTCTTGGCCTTGTTTAGATTAATAATGATTTCGATTCGACTCTTCGTGGTATAAACTTTTAAGTGAGACCCAACGTACAAGTTTACAAAAAGGAACCTTCAGATCAAATTAATTTGGCAACGTGACGAAGTTCAGAGGTACGCGGAACGATATTAGATTGGCTGAAAACGTTACAGCATAAGTTTTATGAGAGTTTTGCCTTACCTTCATAACTTTATTATTGCTCGGACAATATTGTGTTAAAGATTCGCCTTGAAAATGGTTCCCTATTGAGAGATTGCGCCTTATGCTGTTTTTATAAGAGTTCCAGAAGTTACCAAATGGTACTATATTTACTAATGGCGTTGTCAGTGTTTTTTTTAAAATTTCGCTATTTTGTTACAAACATCACATCACTCCTGTTTTCCCCGAAACATTTGGCAGCTGTGTACCTAGAGCACACCCACATTGTTTTTGTTGTTATAGATATGTTTTGTGTTTAGTGAGGCTTGTAACTTAGTAATAACAGCCGCACGGGTCGATCGATCAGGTTAAGCTACGCTTACCGCGGTTGCTCCGTGGATATGTGACCATCTTTACATATCAAGACCCCTCCGTGCCTCGGAAAGCACGTTAAGCCGTTGATCCCGGCTGTCATTCGTGGATCTTGGACAGTCGCTACGGGTCGTCAGAAACCCGAAAGTCTGACAAGGGGTTCTTACCGAGGGGTATCGTATTACACAGTAACTGGGTTGTGGAGGTCCGATAGGCAGTCGCTCTATATAAAATACTCGTATTCAGCTGTATCCGGTTAAACTGGAAGCCGACCGCAAAATAGTCTGGAAACGGCTAGGCAGATGCTGATGAGTTATGTTTTCAGAAATAAATATTAAACATGTTCAAAAATACCTCGAGTTTTCTACTAAAACATGTATAAAACACAAGAATAAAAGTCCTTATTCGAAATATTTTGTGCTGAGTACCATAATATAATAATAATATTATGTGTAGAAGAGATATAAAAGTGCGCATTCTCTGCGTTCGCGATATATTGCCGCGTTGCAATGACCGGTTCTGCGGGAAACGTGAAATATTATCAACTAGTATGACGGACGGAGAATTTGATTTCAGTTCCTGAAACCTACGAAGCCGTGTTTTGATGTTACATTACGGGAATTCTGATCGTATCTTTCAAAGACGAAGATATTCCGTCTACTACTAATGTGTTGCTCTTGCTTTCGCAGTGAAAGGCTCACACTGTCGTTTTAGTTTGCCTATAACAGCATTTATTTATGCATATGTATGTTAGGGGGTTTTGGTTTCCGCACTTAGTCCTTCAGGTGGACCATTGTACGTGGTAATTTATGCATAAATAAATGGTGCATAGGTTGTGAGTGTTACACTATTTTTATATATTCCTGTCGTCTTTTATGTAAACAAGATAAACAAGAACTTACCAATGTTTTACGTAAAATACCTTACAGTCAGACCAAACAAAAACCTACGAGAAAAGCAATAATACGAATAAGACTAAAACATATGTATGCTAAACAGTTTGGGAAAACAAAACAAAAGAACACCTAAAAAATCTCGAAGGACAGGTTTATGAGATAAACCCTTTCGTTATTTGAGTTTCAAGTATTTCATCAACATGCAGAAACAGTCCCTGAGATGTACAGATGCATACAGCGGCAGTTTGATACTGAAACTTGTCTCGGCGATGTTATCCGAATAAACTTGGACTGTTCAAGTAAATGGAACTGAAAATGAAAAACTGTTTGGAAGAAAGAACACATTTTTAGTGGGAAAATCCGCAGTCAAAGTTTTGTTTTTATTGTTCAACAACTGATAAGTTTTGCAGTTGTAATATTTTACTTTAGAGCTTGATATTTCTACTGCAGGATGTGGGTATGTTATTAGACACTTGATTAGTTTAATACCTGAATTTCTGAATGTTTTCGCGAGATTACTGCTTACTGAAGCTGCTATAGAATGTGAATTTTGCTTTTTTTTTGGAAGAAACAATATTATTAGGTATTTAGGTTTAGGTTTATCTTTGGGAGTGAACTACAATTCTTTGAGAGACATTGTTCTTATTTAGACTTCGATCCAAATTGTAACCGAGCTTTAAAGATTTAAAAAACGTTTACTGCGGAAAGTCGTAGCGGGTCACAATAAATAAGGTGTCGTCATAAAAGTGTTAAAAAATGTGTGAAAAAGCTGTAACGGATGTGAGAGATGAAATAACAATACTTTAGGAGCATGAATGAAAATGAATAAAGAGCATTGGTGGTCATTGTGCTGTGCTTTATCTTTTGAATACTAAAATAATATGTTTTGACGATCAGTACCCCAATTCTCGTAATTTTAAGAACGTTCGCAGTCTAATCTCAGTGTCAATATGTCAAAAATACCTCTATCTTCCCTACATATTTGACAAGATTTTGACATTGATTGTCGCTGAGATGAGATTGCGACTAGATTTTGAACGTTTTTTATTACGAGAATTGGACTTCAGGTAATGTTAGGTTTTCAAAATGCATATGTTGTGGTAAAAGCATGGTGTTACGTACCGCTCTCTTTGTAGTTGGTATTACGTACCTGCTGAATTAAATCTTGGAGATTTTAGGATAGTGTTTTCTTCACCCCACAACTAGTAATCAAGCTTTTGTGTGTAATTACTGAAGGGTGTTGATTTGAATAAGCTTCCGGGGGGTACGTATTTGAATATCGAAGATTAAAATACCTACGCTTAAAATACCAATGTTCAAAACATCGAAAATTTAAATATCGATTATATCAAAATGTCGAAAATTGTTATACCTAAGCTTAAAACGTCGAAGATTGAAATGCCGAGTGATTAAAATTTCGAATGATTCAAAATATCGAATGACATTATGCCTAAGTTCAAAATATCAACATTTCATACATCTAAATTCATAATATCTACGTTAAAAATACCTACTAGTTGAAATACCGAAAAAAAATTATATAGGCAGTATGAGTGTATTCATAAATGTAGGTAGATGTGAAATTCTCACACCCTGCAAACCCGTTGCTATTAAGAGTCATTAGTCTGTTTACTGCGTAAATGTAACGTACGGTTTATAGAATATTATAGATTTATTATGTCGGAACACGTATTAGAAGTTTTAAAAACTCAAAAAGGTAGATTTAAAGTGCATCTAAATGGTTTTACTTATACGAAAAATCGATGGAGCCAAGATAAAATATATTGGGATTGTGAATATAAAGTAAACCGTTTATTTAAGTGCAAATCACGATTAATAACCAACATTTTTACGGAAGTACATTGTGCAACATTGATATCGTGCAGTGGCGAACATAATCATGAAGGGAACCCTATGAGAGTGAGTGTCGCTGCTAACATTGATAATTTAAAAAGTAAAACGGCAGAACAACCTACCGTTAAAACTTGTCAAATATTACAAAATCATATTGCATCTACCAGTGCCGCTATTGCAACGAAGTTACCAACTAAAGAATCTTTAAGGCAGATGATTATTCGTGAGAAAAAAAAACAACTAAAAATACCTATGGAACCCACAGAGTTCGACTTTGACATAGATTTCGAGTCGACAATGCTCAATAAAGCTAATTTTGTCATTAAACAAAGAATTTTTGCTCAAAATAAAAGGGTTGTACTATTTAGTACAAAGGAGTTAATGAAATATCTGAGTGAAGCAAATTACTGGATAATGGATGGTACTTTTGCAATCGTACCACAGATATTCCAACAATTATATACAAATCATGGTTCGATAAACAATCATGAAAAAACATTTCCTTTACTGTTTGCGCTTTGTACCCACAAAGATAAGCCGTCCTACGACATCATGTTTGATTTAATGATTGAGTACTGTACAGAAAATGAAATTGTATTGAACCCATCACATGTAATCTTGGACTTCGAAAAAGCTCCAGCCTTAAGTTTGCGCCAAAATTTCGAGTCAATTACTTTGAAAGGATGTTTTTTTCATCTGAGACAAATATTGTATCGTAAAATCCAAAAAGATGGATTGGCTTCAAAATACAATACCGACACTATATTCAACCAGGAAATAAAGTGTCTTTTAGCGTTGAGTTACATTAACCATAATAATGTAGTTATGTATTTTGTATTGTATTTATGTATTTAATAAAAAGTCTTTCAAATGACAGTCTCAGAATTGCACAATGGTTTGGTGAAAACTACGTCATTGGCAAAAATAACCAACAACCAAAGTATAGTCCAAACTTTTGGTGTCAAAATCACCAATCTACGATACCGCGCACTCAAAATAGTGCTGAATCCTTCCATCACCATATTAATGAAATATGTTCTAAAAGACATATTGGTTTTTACCGTTTAATATCAGAGTTAATGAAGGAAACAAAAGTAAATTTAATTGAAATTCAAAAAATCCTTAACGGAGAAACAGAGCCTAAAAAAAGGAAGAAGACGAAGTGTGCGAACACGATGAAAAAAATTAGTAACATATTGGAAAATATTACAGAGTACTCTTTTGTGGAATTGTTAATGGCTATAGCTTCAAATCTTTAAAGTATTTAGACCGGTATTTTTATAGTTGATTTTTGACTTATGTTTTCGATTATTATTATTCAATAAAGAGAAGGATTTTTTGTTTAATATTTTGTATTATTGTCACTGATTATATTGTACATTTGCGTACAAATGTGTTTTATTTTGGGTTTTTATTATGTAAAAATAGGAAAGGAGGTTTTCCTTGTTTTTTTTGTAACCCACCTAGTAACTGATTACCATCTAGCAGCAAACAAGCATGCAGCAATCATGCAACATGCAAGCAAGCATGGTTTCTGTCACGGCTCCGGCGCTGCAGGGCTCCGGCAGTCCCACGCGAGCTTAACGTCGCAGATGGTCTAAACGCTCACCACCGCAGCTTCGGCTTGTTGGCCGGCTTCGCCGGCCAACCTCAGCTGCGGCGGCGGGTGTTAAAACCACCTGCTCCTCAGCTCGCGGGCTGCCTCGCCCCTCCGCGCCTACGCGATTCTAAATTACACTCTAGGGGTAGGGCAGACAAGACTACGTGGAGTCGGTTTTGCAGCGATACGTTTCTGTCACTAACTTTAGTAGCACAACATATTGACTTTCAAGAAAATATTTTAATTTAAAGACCTAAATAATACCTTCACGATTGACCTATGCTTGTACACTAGACACTGATTTTCATGGATAAAATAGGTCAAAATTGTTCCAAAACCGAATTGGGGCACCCCGAATTTACGTAGTCTTTTGGCTGTTACCCCTAGAGTGTATATAAAAATCCGGAGGCGCGAAGGGAGGACAACCCCCGCCCGCTGTAACAAAGCATAGGCACCCGTGGGAGCCGTAGCGGCTGAGGCTGGTCGCCGGAGGCGACCAGCAAGCCGAAGCTGCGGAGGTGAACATGGGTGCCTATTCTTTGTTACGCAAGGGCGAAGGGGTTGCACTGCCCGTAGCGCCGGAGACGTTGCAGAAGCAACCTTTTTCCACTCATACTACTTACATCAAATTTTTTTCGATATTTTGTAGGTACGTATTTTTAGGGTGAATTAATGAATGTATTAAATGTTGAAAATTAACCCATTTTTACACGTAGGTATATTCATTTTCGATGTTCTATGTACCCATCGATATTTAGGACGTTCGATAGTTTGTACTTCGATATTTAGGACATTCGATAATCTGTATTTCGATATTTGGATCTTTCGATGTAACTTTTGTAGATATTTAGATTTTAGATATATTGGACGTAGGATATTTAACCATTCGATACTATAAACTTTCGTTATTTTAATTTTCGGTTTTATGGTCGTTCGATTTTTCCATTTTCGATGTTATGAACATCGATATTTTAACAGTAGGTATTTTAATCTTCGATATTCAAATACGTACCCCTTCCGGGGCTTGCTCATCGCCCATTCGTCGAGCCTTCCGATTGGTTGCGGATGAGCACACTAGCGCCGCGCTCCTAAGTGTGTTTTTTTTTACTGTACTACGTACCATACGTGTGTCCGCATATACACGTCAAACGCGATAAATATACTTTTCAAAAAAAAAAGGTCGTTCGGTTGAAAACGTGCTTTAATCCCCGCAAGATACCAGATTTACCCTGAACCAGCGCCTGTGGAAAAATATGTGAAGTGAAGTTGAAGCAAGATCCAAAATTACCGAACACGCCTTCTAGCCCACCGGTGTGCGAAGCGGCAAGACGGGATCCTCCCGGTAAGTTTAATTCGAATCTTCCCTCTTTACGCCACACATGGACAATAAGTACAACAGTTAAGCATTTTATTAACTTTACTAGTTCGTAGTACAAGCAAGGGCCGCTTATTATTACCGCGTATTATCTGAAACAGACTGCAGAACACAAACTGACATACAACTAACGAGTGAAGATACCAGACGCGCGGTAAACAGAATCACAATAATTTGTAAGGAAATACTCGAAATCGTGTTTGTCATAAGAATAGACAGAATGTGCCAGAATGATAAAATTGCTCAAGATTTGATATTACTATCTGTGGGAAGAATTAGTATTTTATTGAATGGTTTGTTAAATACATTATCGATATCGGGATCTAGGCACGAGCTAGCACTCTGATGATGAAAGCTTCCAATCCGATAAGTCGATTTTGTGTAGACATCGGAAAACAAACAAAGCTTTCTTCCTTCGTCTTAAAGGTAGCATGTGGATAATAATGATCGTTGACGATTTTTTTAAATTGTAAATAATAAAATTAATTTAAGTGACTTCTTACTCAATGTAGTCTGATGATACGAGATGAATATAATCAAAACACATTTCATGAGCTATCAGTATGTTAGAAATTCATTAATTTCTTCAAAAAATAATAAAAGGTTTACTCTGTATGTCGCAAAAATAATTTCTGCCATGTTGATATTAGGAAATTCCGTCGCTAAAATTCCTACATACCGATACCTACGTATGCCTAAATTAATATTTTCTCCCTTTTTGATGATTCGGACGGAGGCAATTTATTGAAAAAAATTCAATAAGCATTACGCTGCTAAAACTGGATTATATTCACGAAGCCAGAGTTAATATTATGATCAGTCTAAAACGTGACGTCTAATAATATTCCAAAGATTTTGTTATTACATATTGAAGAACTTCGAAGTCAAAGGTTACGGCTTCGGTTGTTTGTTGCTGTTTGCAAAGGTTATCAATGCTATAGGTATTTTATTAGCAGTTTACTTAAACAGAAAAGAGGTTGCCTGTGGGTAGTTTTACAAGAAGACCTGCTTTTCCAATCTAGGGTAAGTAACGGCATTGTTTGTAAAAAAATGATTTCTCAAAAGATTAAATCCTCTGTTGACCATATCAGGCACATGTGGCAGTTATATAGTAGACTGACAAGAATATCATCCGCACAAGGGTTTGATATATATGTAAATACCACGAGATACCCGACGCGTGGTAGCGGTAAGCGATCCGTTCAGGTTATGACGTGACACAGCGGTGTTGACACGTCACCGACGCGACACACGTCACTTATCTGTCTAATATGAGGTGAACGGAGTGGAGGAGGGATAGAACAAACAAGATGATAAACGGAAATTATTTGAATGTATAATAAGTATTTTGTTTTAATGGAACACAAGAGTCAGTTGTTCGGGGTTTTCAAAATATGAGAATTTGAAAATATTTTGTGATAGATATTCTGTATTTGTTTTTTTAAAAGACACAAATAAAATACAAAATACTCTACAGCTTTTTAGGATAAAAATACTTTTGTAATTGAAACTGAAGGAAACAATGATGTAGACATGCCTTGCTCATTTCCAGAGCCTCGCTGGCCTTAAACTACAAACCTTTGAATGTGAATAATCCAAGACTTCAAAGTGTCAAAGGATGTACTCCCATCGGTATTTGCCTTGCAGTGGGAAATGTAAAATTACGACAACCTTCACAGCTCTCACGGAGTAACATGTTGTCATTTTCACGCGTCCTTGTTCATATGCAGTAAGAATGTGAGTGAATATGTAAATGTGACGCGCCACTTAACTTTGACGTCAACACGCAGTTTATGTGTTCCCTCATATTTGTGTGCAACAAGTTCTTTAAGTGCTGTGTAGCAAATTGAATTTACGATGTAGGCAATTTACATAGCACTCAAATATATACTGTTGAAAAACAATTTTGCAAAAACGAACCCTTAAAGGTGTGAAAAGGGGGAAATTCGTATATAAATAAAATGTTATTCCTTGGGCTTATAAACTTGGCACGAATGCGTACATATGTAAATAAAAAGTTTTACATTAATCGATTTTCAAACCTACATCCCAATCATGGTTGAGGGGATGTAAAGAATTGAAGAATCTTAACGCGCGATCCGATGAATTTGAAACTCGGCATTAATAATCTATAAAAAAATAAGTATCACGTGTTTTTAGTTTTTTCGAAATTCGACCCTCAACTGGGTGAAAAGTAATCAAGTTTTCAGGAGAGGAATTTACTGTTTCTTCGATTAACTCGGAAATTCGTATAAATAATTATAAACTAAAAAAATTACAAAACATTTTGACCCATATCGGGAAGACAAATTGTATGAATCAAATCCTTTGATTTAGAAACTTTAAACATGAAAACATGGCACAAATACTTATCTAAGTAAATAGTAAAGACTGTGATGATTAATTTTCCAAAACTACCCTATAAGGGAGGTGGAGGGTTGTGTGAAGTTCATAGGGGAAAGTACACAATCCACGCGGATGAAGTCGCTGGGGATGTGCTAAGTCAAAGTCAAAGCATTTATTTCAAATAGGCACATAAAAGGCACTTTTGAACGTCAACATTTACATTTAAATAGAATTGATTCTAGTCGCCCCTTCCAAAAGGTAGTTTCGCATGGAGAAGAATGGGCAAGAAACTCCATCGTTACTCTTTTAAAATGTGTTACAATACTTGGTATACATTAATTATATAATGAATAAGTACGTTATATGTGAAGACGATGCACCTATAATAAAAATTACCCTACCAAAATAGGTAAAAAGAATTTAATAAACGTAGCAATGTTAAGTGATAGATAGATGGTGTTCACATATTTACAAACATTGTAAAAGTAACGATTTCCCAAATTATGTAACCAATTAATATGTCAGTGTGTGAGTTAAAGTAGTCACAGAATGTAAATCAATGTCATAAAAATAATAAACTATACAATTAAAGTAGCAACCAGTTTAATTTTGTCTAAACCCTAGATTGTCCTATGGAGCTGGACCAGCATGTTTCCAAGCATTCTTATCTTGGATATAATCCTCTAATTTGTAATATGCTTGTTTACACAGTGAACTTTTTATATGAGTTTTAAATTTTCTTTCATTTAATTGCAATATATTACTAGGTATTTTGTTGTAGCATTTAACACAGTACCCCATAAAAGATGTATGTACTTTAGCTAATCTGAAAAATGGTTGATCTATTTTATCTTTATTTCTTGTATTAAAATTATGTCTATCACTTATTTTATTAAAAAGATTTAGATTTTTTCTCTAGTTATTGTAATAAAGAAAAGAAGAGCTTTTATGCTCAGTTAGTTCGTTAGTACTTGGGTACACAAGTATAGGAAACTTAGCTCAGATACCAACGAAAACGAATAAAAATAAAAATTAAATTATTTACCAGTAAGAAATAAGGACGTCGTAGATTTAGAGTTCGTCATAACATACATCAACATAAAACACATTTTTATAATTTACTGATATTAAGAGCAACCATTTTATCAAATCAACGGAGACCCTGCGAAACAAATACTTCCTCATTTATTAGTATCTGTTCAAAGAATATAAAATTAAAATAAAACCACCACTACAAAATACTTCGAAAACAAAACTGACGCTTCGCTGTTAAAAAAAAAATCCCTCACGTTATTTGTTCAAGCGATGTGTGTGTGTGTGTGTGATGTGATGTGAATTGTGAATTATACAAGTGAAATAACGTAATCCTTTAAAAAGAATCAAGTATGATTTTCATGAACTCTTCACTAAAAATACTGTAGAGATTCTCTGCAATATCGCAAATTTAGCGAAAAAAAGGTAAAGAGAAAGTTAATATTTTACAAAACAAACCAAGCTGATTGTTGAGCAAATAAATCCGTTTTTATTGTGCAGTTTGATTACCAGAGCTTTGTTTCGTCATCGTCTCTCACTACACACGACTGCTAACAGATCCGTCTCGAGGGACTGACGGTCGTTTGTTAACTCAATAGTCGAGTTCGCTATTGTAAATGTTTGTTTACAAACACGCAACGTATTGATATATTTTGGTGCTTCGTAGTGAGGTTTTCAATTCTATGGAGAAGATGAAAGGAAGTATATTTGGCCACATGCAGCCTTTTGTGACTGTATGTATTGTTTGTCTGAAACGAAACTTAACTAAATTATTGGGAAGTTGTCATTTTGCTAAAATTTGCTGAAAACGAGTCATACCACTATCAAACGTCTTCGAGTCATTCATAATGATTGCGAAATATGATTTATTTAATATAATTATTTCGATTGCGTTGTTATACTTAAACAATAAATAGCTCAATAACGTCTACTTCACAGACAAACAAAATTGATTGCGCAACCCATTTTTCCTTATCCAATAAAAATATACGATTCCCCTCGGATTCTTTCACAATCAACATAAATTCGAGATGAAGAGCAAATTAAATAAAGAATTTATATTGAGCTCGATTGGCGATTTGATTTTACAAGCTTGCTTTGGTACCTAATGACATTAAGAGGGCTATCACAATTTTTCTTGTATTTGAGTGTTTGAAGAGACTCACACTCAAATACAAGAAAAATTGTGATAGTCCTCTTAACAATAGTTTACTTTGCCGTCTTCCTTCTTTGATATCTCCAAATTATTTATATCCAATCACATGAACATGTTTACTTTGTAAATGTTACCAAAATGAAAGAATTTCATAAACCGTAGCTCTAAACATAACATTAAATACCTGCATGTTCGATGAATGGTTTCAGTACAATCGAGTCCAGATCGGCTGACTGCTAGAAGTTTGTTTTGCGATTCCCATTAGTAGATACTCTTATTTTAAAGGTAGTAAGGAGTGATGAAATTATTCGACAAAAGTTTCAATGGCGTCGCCTTTCAAGCTTTGGCAAAAGTAAAATCATATAGTTTTCACTTTTGAAACAATACATATTGTAGGTACTATTTTTACAATATTTATTGAATGCTACTGTTGTTCAGACATTACCCACAGTTAACCCGATCACCTTTTCTCTGTGTTCACAGCACACAGCTTCCCTTGAGATATAAAGTGATCCATTCTACTTCCACCTGAGCGCATCTCTAGAGGGTTGTCCGCGTGATGTTCACACTTCAATAGCTTTACATACAACATGCGAACAGAAACATAAAATTCTACATTGTAATGGTATAGGTAAGTATATGATAAGACTCGGCCGTCCGTTCAGTGAGAACAACTAAGTATCATTTAACACGACTTTTTCAACGTGGTATCATGTGTCCATCTGCCTAGTCCAACTATGTTAGGGGCGGCTTCCAGTCTAACCAGAGGCAGCTGAATACCAGTATTACATGGAGCGACTACCTAACTGACATTCACAACTCAGTTACTGGGTAATCCGATACTCCTCGATATTTATTTATTTATTTATATATTCTTTATTGTACACCACAAAAAACATAACAACAAAAATTAAACTGAACACTACTTAATATACAATGGGCGGCCTTATCGCTTTCTGCGATCTCTTCCAGGCAACCTTGGAATGGACAGAGATTTTCCTGGACATAAAATAGGATTGTTGTTGGTGCAAATAATAAGTATTTAAACAATACACTAAAATAGATACACATATATACATATCCTAAATAATAGATACACTTATATACATATCCTAATAATAGATACATAAATACGTACATACTAAATTTATAAGCAACGAAAATAAATGAAGACTATAGATAATTACAATTATGAGAACACGATCACAACGACAAGTAATGTTCCTTCACGAGTCTTTTAAACACAAGCAATAACGGCGCGCGTTTAATTTCAACTGGCAATGCATACCACAAACGAGCGGCCTGGACAGTAAAGACTATAAGACTGGTTGTCAGACTTTCGGGCTTCTGACGACCCGTAACGACTATCAAAGATCCACGTATGACACCCGGGACCAATGTCTTAGCCTGCTTTCCGAGGCACGGAGGGGTCTTGGTATGTAGAGATGGTCACCCACCCACGGACCAACCGTGGCAAGCGTAGCTTAACCTGATCGATCGATCCGTGTGGCTGATATTACATAGCCACAAGCCCGTGGTAGCATGTTTATAATCTTAATATCACAGAACAGTAAATAATTCAGGATAAAACTCTAACATAACATAAAATCACGCCTGTAATACTCGAAAGATAAGGCAGAGGTGTACCTAAAACAAACCCACATTTCGCCAGTTATGTTTAAAACTCATTTAATAGAGGGCGAGCAAACTGTCATCAACCGGTCACACGTCCAGACTCCAGGCTGCTGCTGAGACATTGAAAATAATAAAGAAAGAATAACGTTTATTTGGACACAGTTCGTGAAACACAAAATACAAATAACAAAATAAAAAGTAAAAATAATGTTTTAACAACAATGTATGCCTCACGGCTGCGCCAAAACTGTTCATTTCAGCAGCCGTGGCATTTCAGGCATTTCAGCCAGAAATGACATGCCGGAAAAAAAACATGGAAAAATCCAAAAACACTGTGACCGACCTGGGATACGAACCCAGGATCTCATGCTGAGCAGTAGCCCTTACGATCAATAAACCAACGAGGCAGCAAAAATAAAACTGTAACATTTACATTTTATAACTTATATATTTGTGCTTCTAACGTTGCATATCCTCTGTTTTTCTGTATCCGTCGAGAGTTTCAATAAAGCAACGTTCGGATCGCATCCGCTTGATTTAAATCGTCCATCATGGTCGCCTATGTGCACCTGACCGTGTGGGAATCCCCTCGGAATATATTATAGAAGCACCATACAGTTCTGGCTTTTCTTTTTCCGGTAAAATACTTTTTCTTGTTTTATTTTCTGGTTCAAAAAGGAAAAGAATCCGCTTGTTTAGTATTCTTGTAACATCGAAAGTGAATATATACTTGTATTTAGCCTTCCTATAGTTATCTGTGGCGGATAATGTCGCTTGACGGGACCTTAATGATCCATCATCCGTCTGTTGAGCATACGTTTGGTTTTTTATACCTGCACTACACAAAAGAAAAAAGCTGCATTCTGAAAAAAAAAGCACAGCGAATCCTTTTAAAATATACGAATATTTTATGGCAGTTTGGCTATGGGTGAAAGCAAGTTAAACCCAAACTCAAGAGTACGTACGTCGCTTATAAAACTTTGTAACAATTATGTCTTCAGATTCAATTCCATTCCAAAAGAAAACTGGAAATCCTCCAAACTTGCTGAATATTCAGTACGTATGAAGAAGCCTGGTGAATCTTGTTTACAGGCAGTAATAACTCATTTTCATTAGCCGATAATTCGGTCGATATACAGTATGTGGGGGCTCCTAGTAGGCAGGGTAATGAATAATGAAAGCCATAAGTCGATAACGCGGTCTGTACACCGTCTGCGGAGAATCCCCGTAGCGTGCGTAGCGACCAATGAAATTCATCGGTCGGTAAAAGCGCGCGGAGACTCACACCTAATAATAATGACCAACGAAAATGAGCCTTCAAAGCAACTGCCAAACGTGCGGTGCAGGTTCTCCGCACCCTGCATACGAGCTATCGACCAATAAAATTAGCCTTTACGCTCAAAAATCGTCTAGCACTCCAAGCTTCAATTCACGAATTCACGCATCGATACTTAATTCTCTTTATATACCTACTACTATGAACTCTTTGCTTTGCATTATTTTGGATACCTAATAATACCTGCCGGTCGAATTTGTAACAATCTCACCGTGAAAACTTAGGTGAAGTAAGCTATCATTCCACCTGATGCTAGGGATTGACATTATTGACAACTCACTTCATGCTCACTTCACCTAAGTTTTCACGGTGAGATTGTTACAGAATAGCTTGGCTGTTCTATTAAAAAAAAGTTCGTGTGTTCTATATTACTAACGAGATGTGCGGACTAGCTAGCTAGTTGTAATGATGCGGAATGATTTAGGTGAGGTTAATGATGGAATGCCTCCGAGCTTTTTATAACATGGAAGTCCGCTAGGTCTGTTTTTTTTCATGTCCATTCTACCGAACAAAGCGTTTTTGATCCAAAAACACCAATTACACATTGAAAATTGCTCTTGCACTTGACTTAAGATCAAAATAAATCCAATAATGAACCGTAATTGGTGCTGCATATTAATGTATGCAGAGACTTGCAATGCCCACTGTATGTGTTGCCGATGTAAGCGTGGCGCGCGGCTGTGAGGTTGACGTTTACATGAGTTTGGTTAGTGGTTTTGTAATCACTGGTTTCAAGATGTTTTTACCTATACGTTTTGAGTAGCTCAACACTTCTACCGATATCTATCATCGGAAACCATACGTGAATTTAACACTGCTTTACCTAATTAAACACGAAGCCGAGAGGTTCCAATATTCACGTTATTGTTATCAATTGCGAAGACCAGCGTGACTAAAAGATTAATTAAGGAACCGCTGTGATCGCTTTCAATGAGGAACCATATTACTATTTATTATCTATTATTTTCCAAAAATTATGATATATCTAATAGTTTCATTACATTACATAGTCACTGTTTGTATACTTAGCGGAAACTTTAATTACAAGGCAATACAGCAGATTTTACTAACATCCAATGGAAATCAATCGTCATAACCAAGATTACGGAAGTTCCTAATGATATACTCTGAATATTCTGCTACATAAACACAGTTCCCTTGATCTTGGTAATCCTTGTGGATAACGAATACTATGGAATTATTAACATTGTGGTGGGAGCTAACCTCGCGTGCTCAGCCTCTTAGTGGTATCTCGGTTATCTCGACGAACAGCGAATATATTGTGCAAGTGGACGCTGAGCCGTTTGGGTTTAGTTATAAATTATATTAATAGCGGGAGGGCTCACTTTATATCACTCACAACCAACAATGAATCATACAACTTAATTTTATAACGAGATGCACACAGTTCAGAATACAATTTTATACTAAACGCTCTGCGACTAGCGCGAGCCTATTTATACGTTTAAACAATTATCAACGTCAAACAGCAACGCCTTCCGGTGACATTTGTGTTATAATAAAATTTTGATTTAATTTAGTAAAAATAATGCATAATATTTGATGTCTGACTAATAACACTTTTTAAATACTTTTAATTGTAAATTTAGTTAGGTAACGATAATTTTATTTAAATGAACTAAGAGTAACAGTGCCCCAATGTCCTTTTTAGAGTTTTAAATTAATACTTAAATAAAAACAGACTTTAAAATTAACAATACTTAATTTAATACGATTTTATAATGTAATGCAACATCAGATAAACTTATAATTACTGCACTGATTCGTGTTTCCGGTACGTCATCAGCAGTTATGACGTTTGTTGTTTTAGTCTGTGGTACTGTTTTTATTTGACAGCGCTATCATATATATAGGTGTTCTGTATGAGATAGTAGCTCAGGTAAATGTAATAGGTAATGGAAATGTGTGGTGCTGATAAACGCCAACGTCAGAGTGTAATCACAGTCAATCTACGTCAGTTTACACATAAATAAAACTATGTATCTGCCCCCCCTGTGCCTATGCAAACCCTTAGGTTTTTAGATACCTATAATGTAATATTCGTTTGGTTCTAATCGTAATGTACAAAGAAACCGTTTTTTTTTTTTTAATAAGCTTTTAAGTGGTACCGTAAAACAAACCACAATACTTGATAAGAATGAAACTGTGACTGTTTCAATAGCGAGGTCTCGCCTCTTATCTTTATACACATTCGGCTAAAGTTAACTTTTTCGTTTTAGTTGAACGATTTACGCCTAGTAAGCTAAAGGTGGAAGCTTCGCAAGCATTTGTTTAACCTGTAGGGGAAGTTAAGACTCAAATGGAATTTCTGTAGTTTTAATACAATATGTAGCTCATTGTCAGATAGACGTGAATATTTCAGGCAAATAAATCTCCACATAATTAAATTCTTGGAAGCCGATCCCAACATATTTGGGAAAAGGCTAGACAGATGATGTTGAATTAAATTCTTGGGAAATAACACAACTACTAACAAAAGCTAATTAAAAAGAGGAAACAAGTTTCCATGAAAATCACTTTACCTACCTACGAAACGTGCGATAAATTGAGTTCACTGTACGAATGTGCAATGCAATAACTTAGCTTATACAGAGTTGATACGACAGAGGGGCTTTCCTTTAAACTGCCTATACTAGATACCATTTTCAGGCTCTGTACCAAAAATCAATTAAATAGTAGCAGTAGTTTAGTCGCAAATGATTTTTTGAGTTTTTGCCCCGTTTGAACACGATGTATCTTTCCTAACAGCTGATTATGTATATACGCATAGGTTATGAACCTTAAAAACTTACACATGTTTAGACAAATAAATTAATCTCTATCTTTATCTTTAAAACGATAAATCTGTGTATAACCTACGATGCGTTGTTGCCGCTCTGACGCAAGTCACAAGTACAACCAAATATTTTCGCTAAAAAGATGGCAATGCATACACACACACTTGCACTTTCATTACACAGGGTGGTTGCGTTTTACTCTGATTTGTAAGCTATTTTAATTTATTTGAAAGAAAAAAAATCTCATTTTTGGTGCTTTTTATTTTTATACCATATCGAATTAATACTAAACATGTATAGTATACGTAGTGTAATTTAATGCCCCTGTGTCATATCAACTCTGTATAATAATTATGTAAATTTTATCATACTCCGTACTCGAATATATAAATTCGGATAACACCCCGTACTTTTGTGTTAATATAAAAATCATGGTGTTACAAAAAAAAACATTTTGTGAAATTTATTTATCGCGTTCTGGCTCCGTGCTAAGAATGAGACTTTTTATCGGGATTAGACTAATTGCTTTGATTCGTTCTACTCATTACTTATGTCCTTAATTAAAACGTATTTCAAGCGTCCCTTGGTCATAATTAATAAGACCTTCAACATGTCAATTGACACCTTATTCCGTACAGATATGGTTTAAACTACGGTGCAATTGTTAAACATTATGATTCCATAAATCACATGAAGATTAAATACGCGTCTGGTGTGACAGATTTACCTATCACATAGCTACCGTGACTCGCGTGCACGAGGAACGTAGCTAATATCAGACATATTTGATTATATTGCTTATGGTGATTTGTTACTAAGACTTCACTAAGGGGCTGAGTTATGAGGGCCAAGTATATAGCAGTACTTATTTCTTAAAGTTTCCGGTCTGGTGAACGCTGCGGGATATTTTAGAAGAGATTATGTTCTTGTAACGAACTGCATTTTGAGGCAGATCTAAAGTTTTGTTAAAGTATCGTAACTTTGGGTGTAACATCTAAAGTACTTCGGTGCTACTAGCACGCCCGCTTGAAAAGATTATTTTTTTAAATTGAAACAATCAATATTGTAACTATTGAATTTGTTTCTACGATGTTAATTGAAAGTGAAGATTATTGATGTTGAGCGCAGCGAACAAATTTGTTTAGAATTCTATAGCTTTCTAACAATATTTCACTTTTAGCATATTTCACATTCTTGGAAAAGCATGGCTGATCTCACATTTGATCTCACAATAAATTGTATTCCGGAAACATCCATCGATCATTGCTGAGCTTGTAAACTGGAGCAGGTGCTGAACAACAAAGACTCACTTTGAATTTTTGATGCCGAAAATTCTTGACTACTTACAGCAAAATACATATTGCTTAGCCATATAAATAGGTATAGGTGTAAGGTTAGGTTAGGTTTAATCTTAAAATAATATTTATTGTTCTTAAACTTATAATAGGACACACACAAACACGTAACATCACGCCCGTATGTGCCACACAAACACATAACAAATGATCACTTATTCCCGACTTTGAAAAACACTAGAACCAGGACTACAAGTTTAAGAACTCAATACGAAGACAAGTTATGCATAGGTGGATATAAAATTGCATTATTGAGAAAAAGTGTTATGTGCCTGGCTTCTCTTATTTATAACCATGTACCAAAGAGTAACCTTTAAGAAGATATAAAAAATACCTTAAAAAATTACTAATTCAAAAATGCTATTACTTTGTATCAGATTTTTTTAATGACAAGACTATTGAATATACAATGTTCATAATATTAAGTAATTAAATAGCTTTAAGTAAATATAATAATGTATAGTATTAGATAATAAACATTTTTGCATGCCCTGAGGCAAAATGTATAAGGATTCAAAATAATATTGTAAGACCCAATTTCATTAATTACTTAGAGTCTATGCAAATAAATAAATATATCTATCTATCTGTATCCCCTTAGGGTTAGGCATACGTGTACCTATAGTACACCCACATTTCGCTAGTTATGTTGTTGTTATTTGTTGTTGTTACATAAATAACAATAGCAATATTTTGTCTAAGAAAAATTCTTGCAACAGTTTCAAATTATTTCTTTATTAGTGTAAGTTCTTAGAAACACTCAAAACGTTTGACCTTGTTTTTTTACTATCTTATAAAATGTTATATTACTTTCGTTTTATATTCGACCGCAATTTCCGTGCGTTGACCGAAAAAAGGGTGTCGGACGCATAAAATTTGTCAGACTAACCCTAACTTAGATTACCAAACGTATACAAAGGACTTATGTTTCTATGAATTTCTGAAAGCATTGTACGAGAAAATTCATAAGGGTCATGATTTTAACGTGAGTCGTATGAAATAGGTAATTTCACGGTTTTTTCTTAATTTTGCGGTTCACAAAACATATCTTTGAAGAAAAGTTTCAAAAACATTTAATTATACTCTCCTGTAGTTAATTATGTACCTACCAATGAGATAATATTATGTACTGCAAAGTTATAATGTTGTTTCCTACTTCTTTATCAAACAATTTATGAATAAAGATTTAATTGACACTTGAAAATGCTTTAAGAATTCAAATGTTTTTTTTTTGGATCTTATGAATAAAATAACCGGTTTCACAAACAATAAACTTCTTTGTGAAACCGGTTAAGTCACTAAAATTCACTGAGTACACCTCTAATTTTGGTTATTAAAATGTATTCCTATAAATTGACTGCTAAAAGTCTGCAGCTTAAATAGAAAGTTGAATGTTTCTTAGAATTACATTCGTACCATAATTATATTATTTTCAAAGTAGCTACATTAAACTACGAAGAAAACCTGTTAAGCACAAAAGAGCTGCATTTTACTTTAATTACATTTTCATCGTGTATAAAGTGTTCACTTACTGGTAGCACGTCCTTTGTGACAGGGAGTTGCTTTAATCAGTGAGTATAAGAACTATGCGTTATGGTGTGGGAAACTATTACATGCAACTGATGCAACGACGAACTAGGTTTTGCTAGAGCTGTGTTTGAATTAATAGGTACGTACAGCATTTAGCAAAATGTAACATCGCAGATACTTTATTATACAATTAAATATTATTTCGTAAATAACGTGGTACAACTGCCGTTTCCAAAAAGCTAGGCAGCCACGTATCTATAGAACTCTAATCAATTAGCTACCACGCACACACGGGTTAGGCATCCATTGCGCCTCTCCCTCACGTTGATATAATGAACGTCCTGAACACCGCGTAATGTTTGCGTTGTACTCCGAGTTATCTTTATAGCCTCTCTGATTACGCGCTCCGGCTCCGACAATTTGATTAGCTCCGTGACGTTACTGAGACACGGACGTGTAGTTCGGTCAGCATAGTTCCGGGTAATTGATCATAATATATGAATGACGAAGAAAAAGGATAAAATCAATTATTTAGATTCGAAGCAATGTACATACAGCATCGTAATATTTATTACATAGTAGATATGAAAGGACTTATAAGATGTAGTGACAAAATTGAAAAGAATATGTTAAGGCACATGCAATGTTATAACTCAAACGTAATTTGTCAGTATGTCACGAAAAGAAGAAATTAATAGGAAACCATGCACCGACACTGCAAAGTTTCCTACTACGGACAACAATTAGTGCTTCGAAACTGTCCAACGATTCGATTTATAAATTTTGTGAAGTTCAAATATAACCTAAAAATCAATAATCATCTTCAGAGTTTTTCTTTTCGCCCGCAAATCCTACCCGCCATCTACGCCCAGTAATAATGTGCAACGGTGAAGAATCCAGATGCAATCGGCATCCTGTCCCAACAAGCAGATATCTACCATATAATTGCCACGTTTATCGACGATGATGTTGCGTTTCATTTTCGTGACATAGTTTTTACGGAACGGAAGCTCGTGGCTAAATTATAACATCTGCACGGGTTGATCTTCAAGGTTAAGCAACGCTAACCGAGGTTGGTCTGCGGATGGGTGACTATCCATGATATACCGAGACCTCACCGTACCTTGGGCAGCACGTTAAGGTTTTGGTCCCGTCTGTCATTCGTAGATCTTTGAAAGTCGTAACGTGGAGTCAAAAGCCCGAAAATCGGACGAACCAGTCTTTCCAAAGGGTGTAACCCTGTAACTGGGTTGTGAAAGTCAGGTGGGCAATCGTACTATGTATAATACTAATATCCAACTGCATCCAATTAGAAGCCAACCCCAATCTAGTTCGGAATAGGCTAGGCAGATTGATTGTTTTACGGAACGACCTAATTTTGTGTGTTAATTTTGTAATGTGTTTATATGAACAATTTATTAATAAAACTACTAGCTTTTTGAATCCCTTAATATTTTAGGAATTAACTATTAGAAAACTTTCAATTGTTGCTATGAAAAAAGCGTCATTCCCGACAGCAGAGAACAAAACAAAAAACAATTGAGCTCTGCAGTTTTCTCGCCTTGATTTAATGTTATTTTTTTAGTAAATGTATAATCGGTTAAAACCAGAATAGGTTTCCAAGAGAAAAATCTGCCTTATAAATGGGAACAAGTCATAAACCATGTGGAACGGAGAAAATTAAATAACAACAGAGGCTCAGCCTGAGCTCGTGCATAACTTGTGGTATACAGTATATATACCTACCACGATGTTGGCTCTACGGAGACTTTCCTTATTGCGCGTGAACAGTAACAGTTTCGGGTGTGCTGATATCAAGATTATGGAAATTGGTATAGGTTATAAATAAACATAATTAACATAGTTAACTTCCTTTGCGAAAGTTCACAATATAGTAATCTACCAAAGTGACGATTTCGTAAATTTATGAGCACTAAATCCAAGATTTCCCTAATAGCCTAGTTCATCAGTATATTTTTTTAAATGTATTATCCTAGAATTATTCAAGCCAAGTTGGAGTTACTAAATGTTCATTGTGAAATTCTTTTGGCGAGTTTTTCACTATTTGTCAACTTATTTTATGGCTGTGTTCTGGCGAAAATGGTCTGCATCGCTCTGAGGTGTTAATTTACCGTAAAAGTACATAATATTATGAATGACAAATAAAAATCGTTTTAATATTCTTAAATGATGCGCTGAAGTGAAGAAAATCAACGTAACAATTCGTAAAAACAACAATGGTGACGCGTGTGTTGGATCATTAAGCTCCATTTAAAATGGTTGAACTGAATGGTGATGATCCATGCGTCATGTTCGTGAACGGGCGCCGTCAACTGGGACTGGTCATCTCTTAGCTGTCACGGTTATTTGAATGATTGTATTTTTTTATTGTTTTTTCTTTTGTTTTTATTTTCTGGCCGCTTTAAACGTGCACGTCGTTTTGGCATCATTCTCACATATAATTATAAATTTAACATTAATGATGTAACAAATTTTTTGTAACCATATAATTTTAACGAGTTTGTCGCCCTTTCTTCTCCATAGGTACCCAATACGCTTTGGTATGGGCAACAAGCTTCTTATTTCTGACTGACCGATTCCTTGACAATTCAAAAGTGCCTGTAAATGGTTTAATTGAAATAAATGCTTTCGAGTTTGAGTTAAAATTGGCTGTTTTAATCGCCATAGTTTCCCGAAAATACTTGATCAAAGTAAGTAGTGCCAGATGCCACCCCAGACTTACCCTAATCTATATAATGCTGCGATAGACGAACTAATTGCAGTAAAATATTCTAACTATCGCTGGCTCAAGATTCAGTGACCAACAGATGCTGGTCCAGTCCTGCTCTATAGGCCAATCTAGAGTCTAGACAAAATCAAACTGGTTGCTAATATAATTGTATAGTTTATTATTTTTATGACATTTGGTACATTCTGTGATTACTTTAAACTCAGATACTGACTTATAACTTGTTTAAAAAATTTGGAAAATCTTATACTTTTACAATGTTTGTAAATATGTGAGCACCATGTATATATCACATTATTAAACTTATTTGTCAGCAATGATAATTTGTAATTTTTGTTAATGGTAATTTATATATTTTTAACTCTTTTTACCTATTGTGGTATGGTAGTTTTTTATAGGTGCATCGTCTTCACATTTAACTATATAATTAATGTATACAAAATATTGTAACACATTTTAAAAGAGTATTGGTGGAGTTTCTTGCCCATTCTTCTCCATACAAAACTACCTTTTGGAAGGGGTGACTAGAATCAATTCTATTTAAATGTAAATGTTGACGTTCAAAGTGCCTTTTATGTGGAATAAATGTGTGAAATAAAAACTAACTATAACCTTATGGTTCTTTTCAAAATAATATAGTGTATTGTGCTCCGTCATTAGTTACTCTCAGTAGAAACTCAAACACAAAGTCAATTTAACAGAAGCGGCTCCGGGACGCAGTTGATAAAGTTTTCGTTACTAAACTTTCAAAGGAACAGTACTTACTACTGACCGTTAATTGCTTCGTAATTAACATAATTAGTTCCGGAATAATAATGTGGTTTGAGGCATTGTTGAACTCCATTCTGAAAATATCCCGTTAATTTAAATAGTCATATTATAAGCGATTTATCAAAACATTTTTAAAACGTAAACATAATAGTATAAACTCTCACGGTACGTCTCCTACAACCGGAAATGTAGATAGCAAGAATTAAGATACCGCTCGGTTGCCTACAAAATATTTTTGAGAGCATTAAAGGTTTGAAAAAGACTTTTACGGTCATTTAAGGAAGGAGGATAAGTAATGAAAACCCTCAAGAGATCTCTTTGCGATAAAGCGCTAGAACTGCTAATTGTGGAATTAGCACCTGTAGAGGTAAACTTTATTATGTTTTTTCCAAAAAAAATATTTTCTTTTGTTTTGCTCTTTAATCAATTAATCATCCGTTTATTTGTTCAAGGGGGGGGGGGGGGGGGGGGGGGGGTTTGTTGAATGAAGTGTTTTTTTTATTTATTTGGTTCACCAGAGAAAAGGCTTAATTTTTTAATGTTCCCATATTTTACGTGCTTGCTAAATTGTACCTATCTACTGATACAAAGAAAACTTCTATATTTATTCAGAAAACCACAACTACAACTATTTATACAAAAATTACTAAAATCATAAGTCATCAAGGTCCATACAAAAAATAATAGTTTATCTATTTAGTGAAATACTGTGATATACAAAAGCTAACAACATAGCGGCATTATGTACATTTCGGATTTAATTAAAACGACAGCAGACGAATAAAAAGTATAAAGTTACGTAGATATTAGAAAGACAAGGGTCGTTGCAATATTATCTTTGTTACAATAATAAAGTTTTATAAGCAGCTTGGGGGAGGCGATTGGCCCAGATGTAAGTCAGTATTAGCTAATTAAAAACAAAAACAGGTGACAAAATCAACATGCATTGGTAGATTTTATACCATCCGCGTGTTTCACAGAGTCATTTATTGCACGATCCGTTTCAATTTACAGTGGTTGCGTATTGCAGCGTGACCTCTGCGGTTGCAATCTATTTCATATAACTGGCCATTAATTTTCATTCTGAATATTTCCAAATTTTTACGTAAATAAACCCTTTGGTTATTGCAAAAAAAAACTTCAGTTGCAGAAAATTAGAACCGGTTTCATGTCGATTTTTATAAATTTCCTCCCTAACAATCCCATAGAAGTCAAGCTATTTCTTGTTCAATTGCATGATCGTCGTGTCACCTGCGATTCCATAGAAGCGTGCAGTTCTTCAAGGTGACGGCTCGTCAGCATCCTGGAAACCATCCAGAAAAGCATTCCTATACGTATTATTATCATTTACAGATTACATTCGAATGATAGTTAATCTTTAACCATGACTGTTTTATCGGGATAACTTAGGTAGTCTTTAAAAGATAATATTCATTTGAAAGTTTGTGTAATTTGGCGGCTACGAACCTAAAAACCGATTGCAATCGTTTACTTCGGAAACCAAATACGTAACAATGATTTACAATCCGATATATACCTACCTTAAGTTTTCTCGTACTCTCATTGCGTTTAGGCCAATTTATCTGTTCTGCAACTGTTTTAATACCTGATATTTTATTATAAAATTTTGTATTTTATTTTGATTCGACTTTTTTAAACGTGTGGTGGAATTTCCTTTTTTATTTCGCTACAGTATGTATTAGCATGTGAAGTCGCGGAGTTTCATAACTAAGTACAGCATAACGTTAGCAGCCTACTGGTATTAAATTGAAAATTAGGACTACGTTTTCAATTATTATTTGGGCTTATCGAGTTTTAGCTTTAATTAAGGCTACACTATGAAATGTCAAAATGATATGGGTATTTTAACATGTATCTTTGGTGTATGCTTTGTTGGTTGTCCTTAAATAAATAAATAAAATAAAACGATTAAACGTGCAAATGTCTACCGGCAAACTTAACAAAAGTAATTTACAATATTTTTGGTCTGAACGAAACATGGCAAAATATTACAAAATGAAATTCTCTTAATAAAATTGACTGCTAACAAAGTCAACACCACACACGCTCACAATGGTATAAACTAAGACAGTGAAGTGAGTACAAAACGAAAGATCGCTTAAATCTTATTGTGTTATGAGATTTAGATCTCGTTGTGTTGTATCCGCAGTCGTACTAAGCGACTTCTGTGCTCGCCTTCAAAGGAGTACTAGAGCCACAGTCTATGACGTCACAGTTTTGCGTCACCGTTTTTCCCGCACTCTTTTGCTTTGTCCTGAGACCGGGCAATGCGGCTTTTGATATGCTAATCTTACTCTGCTGTGATATCCCTTTATTAATGCTTAGTTTCAGCGTAATCGTGGCTTCAATTTCATAAACTGTTATCCTCATTTTAGTAATATTATGTAATACATATAGTAACGTATGAAAACCTAAAACTTAAACCTAAAATAGGTTACCAAATAATAACAACAGAAATTGCTAACATTACTTACCATTTAGTGCACACTCTGGTCGTATTTAATATTCAATTATATGGGGCTACTATTGTAATGGAGGCATACAACATTGGTTCGGTGTTTGTTGCAAATTGTAGGGCTGACAAGATTACAGGCAAACAAATCTAGCCATGAATGTTAGGTCACCTCAATTTACCTCCATAATCAACTGAAATTATTTAACTTTAATTAATATTGATCTCTTATAGCTCTTAAAGCTTCAGAAATTCAGTATGAAAGATTTAAATAATAAGAAGAGACTTAAAGTCCCCTTTTATTTGTATAGACGTTTAAGTATAAATATTTATATGACATCCAGGAATCCGCTGGTTGCAAGAAGCACAAAACCAGTCGAAGTGGCGATGCTTGGGGGAGAGCCTTGTCCAGCAGTGGACGTCTTTCGGCTGAAAAGAGGATGATAAGTATAAACCGGGGCATCTTAATAAAAAATAATAATAGTTATTAAGTTCACATGGACCCTGTGGGTCACAACAATTATCTAAAATATGAGTATGTAGCTTGATTCATAATAAATTGACGACACGTTTGGTGTAGTGGCTATAGTGGCTAAGTGTAGTCAGCGAAACCAAATGGTCCTGGGTTCGAATCCCGGTAGGGGCAAATGTTTGTATGATGAATATGGACATTTGTACCCGAGTCATGGATGTATATTTATAATATGAATGTATTTACGAAAAAAAAAATTATTTAAGTAGTGTATCAACCAACCATCTGGTATCCATAACACAAGCCTTAAATGTTAAGTGTTTAACTTGGAACTAGATGGTGCTGTGTGCAATGTCAGACGATATTTATTATTATTATTTTAAAATAAAGTAAAGAGGAATTAAAATATTTTTATCATTATAAATCTAATCAAACTACAATAAATAATATCACATTTAAATATATGATATTATAGGTCTTTACAAATTAAACCTCTAGAAATCATAAGAAAGAATCAATTCATTAAAAATAATAAGCTATATCAGAAATAAAAATAAAAAAAAATTACATACGAATTATTCAAAATTCAATTCATTTAAAATAAATAATGTCACAGATTAAAAATAAAATAAAATATTCAAATAAAATTTAATAAAAATATAAATCAATCAATCTAAATCAAAAGTAATTTATTAAAACTGGGATGAGAATCAGCACCTTTTAAACGTCAAAATACATAAGACAGTTCCCCAAAACGCCCGCTCTTCACCACTTCCTAGTGCTTTAGCTAAGAAGAAGAAGTAGCCCAAAAACTCCCCAGCAGTAAAGTTGTCTGTTCAGTTAGAAGAACTGGATTCTATACAATAGTTAGTAAAATTACGAAACACAAAACATAGAATTATACCATTTGCCATTATGTCAGCTAGCACACGCCAATATACTTACCAGCAAAAACATTGAAAACTATACGCAGGCAGAAATAAATAATACAAACGTAAACCGAGCTTAATACCTAAATAAAAGCCACTATAGAGAGTGTTCCTATAACTTTAACTTGAAGTCAAAATGATAAACATATAAATATAATAGGTATTTTACCTATGATGTTACCGTTTTACAATACTGGCCATTTGAAACGTAATTTATGTATATTATTTAGAGGCAATAAATTCTAAATTCAAATTAATTTTATTCAAAAAATATGGAATTCTATTTTCAAATTCAGTCATCTGTTTATTGATAAGTGTTTGGTTTTCACTACATTTGAACCTTTTTCATCAATATGGACACGATAAAAATACGAGTAATTATGGAATACGAGTTCCATCGCGGTAGCAATGCCACACAAACGGCTCGCAACATTAATTACGTGTACGGAGTAAACACTACAAACGAACGCACGATTCGTTATTGGTTTGAACGCTTCTGATATGGACATTTTGATCCAAAAATGCACCCCGTGGTCGCCCGAGATCTTCGACAACGACGAATTAAAGGTGATAGTGGAAGTTGACGATACTCAATCTACGGCTGAGCAGCAGCTTTCAACAAATCCGCTTGTATGCACTCTGGTCACGTCGGACCCGCTCCACCTATTCAGTACAACGAAAGAGGGATAGTGATATCCCTTTAAATTTAATTTAATTTAAACCTTTATTGCTGAACTGTAAGGTCGTACATACTATTTCCGTGAATTTAGTCGATTTCTTGTCTCTGTGCCGCGTATTAGGATGTATGACAACACTACAAGCGTTCAACCAAAAAAATCAAATAATTAAAAAAATATGGCGTCTTGTCAGTGACGTACAAACTCGCGCGTGTGATGGTTACGTGATAAATAATTTGTGTTTTAAGTGGGTTTTCAAGTGTTTTAAGTGCTATGGCCTGTTTAAGTGTGTGATAAATATTATAGTGAAGTGAATTACTGCAGGATTTCAAGGTCGGTGAGTGAAAAAATATTACGTAATTTCGGTTTTATTCCACAACCGGCGCTGACCGATTCATGTTTATTGTTATTACGTGTAAGTGTTTTCAGATCCTTATTTTAGTACAGTGTGTTATTCTAATACCACTACTTTTATAACAAAGTTGAAGCATTAAATAAGCTTTCCACAGGTACCAATATTTTTATTCTACGTATCAGATTTATGTTTATAAAACAACATTTTGTTTCCATTGTCTTGGCGGCCATTGTTATTTTTTTGCCGTCGGCAAATTTTTTCAACTTTGGACGCTCGTAAATAGTACATATTGTACTAATGCTATGTGGTTTTATTAGTGTTTTGCGTTAAGTATATACACATAATGTATTTAAAACCTTAAACAATATAGGTCAACGCTCGTTTTTTCGAACTATAACCATTTATTTGAAAACCAAGTTACGTAAATACTATCGTACGTACGTATCGTACGTAGTGTTTACGTAAATACTATCCTATTTCAAACGAAACTCCGCTATCTTAAAGCCCCGTTCCTTACCATAACAAAAAACACAAGTGTTAGCACTATTC
This sequence comes from Brachylomia viminalis, assembly GCA_937001585.2. Taxonomy (NCBI): domain Eukaryota; kingdom Metazoa; phylum Arthropoda; class Insecta; order Lepidoptera; family Noctuidae; genus Brachylomia; species Brachylomia viminalis. The sequence continues at coordinate 17,202,231 of OW443307.2, read as the reverse complement.
AAAGAAACCCAAGTCGTAAAAATGCTTTGTTTACATTATCGGGCGGCCGAGCGGCGCGGCGCCCCGGCGCGCCGGTGACGCATCTGGCATTCAGCCCACTCGATTATTTTTCGCGCACATTTCCGACGGCCGGTTAGCATCAAAACAATATTGTTCCATTTGCTTCAAATCGGCAAGGTAAAAATACTTGATAAGTGGGTGCCGCATGAACTGAACGATCGTCAGCCCGACGAACGCGCTGAGGTATGCCTTGCATTGCTTAACAGACACAGAAACGAAAGGATTTTGAACCGCATTTTCACTTGCAATGAAAATGGATTCTTTTTGATAATCGTAGGCGGTCATCATGCTGGTTAAAACCTGGTTCAGCGTCTAGGCAATGCCCCAAACGAAAACTTACTCCTGGAAAGTCATGGTCACTGTTTGGTGGTCTAGTGTCGATATAATTTTTTAGAGCAAGTGGCCAGTGTTTTTTATGTAAATCGAAAAAGGTTGGGTCAAAACAGTACCTACTTGGTACTTTTTAACAGAAAATTGTTGCTGTAGTTACAGTTGAAAATCGAGGATCGATGAATAACCGCTCGGTCGCAGAGCGCGGGAAAAATAATCGAGCCAGATGAATGCCAGATGCGTCACCGGCGCGCGCGGCGCGGCGGGGCGCCGCTCGGCCGCCCGATAATGTAAATAAAGCATTTTTACGACTTGGGTTTGTTTGAATGGTGCTAACACTTGTGTTTTTTGTTATGGTAAGGAACGGGGCTTTAAGATAGCGGGGTTTCGTTTGAAATAGGATAGTATTTACGCAAACACTACGTACGATACGTACGTACGATAGTATTTACGTAACTTTGTTTTCAAATAAATGGTTATAGTTCGAAAAAACGAGCGTTGACCTATATTGTTTAAGGTTTTAAATACATTATGTGTATATACTTAACGCAAAACACTAATAAAACCACATAGCATTAGTACAATATGTACTATTTACGAGCGTGCAAAGTTGAAAAAATTTGCCGACGGCAAAAAAATAACAATGGCCGCCAAGACAATGGAAACAAAATGTTGTTTTATAAATATAAATCTGATACGTAGAATAAAAATATTGGTACCTGTGGAAAGCTTATTTAATGCTTCAACTTTGTTATAAAAGTAGTGGTATTAGAATAACACACTGTACTAAAATAAGGATCTGAAAACACATACACGTAATAACAATAAACATGAATCGGTCAGCGCCGGTTGTGGAATAAAACCGAAATTACGTAATATTTTTTCACTCACCGACCTTGAAATCCTGCAGTAATTCACTTCACTATAATATTTATCACACACTTAACAGGCCATAGCACTTCAAACACTTGAAAACCCACTTAAAACACAAATTATTTATCATGTAAACAAAACACGCGCGAGTCCGTACGTCACTGACAAGACGCCATATTTTTTTAATTATTTGATTTTTTTGGTTGAACGCTTGTAGTGCTGTCATACATCTGAATACGCGGCTTTTAAGTACGAAATCGACTAAGCAATCGGATACAGTGTGCCACAGATCTTTTAAAAATGAAAAATTGAATAAAGTTTATCGGATTTCGATTAATTAAAAGGTTACGCGAGTGGACGCTAACGTGTGGCGCCACTTTCTATGCGGCGACTTTGGTCACCTCATCCACTCCAGCGGATAATCTTGTAGAATAAATATATTATCAGAACATTGTATTTCCTCAATGACATGTTGTTGTGATGCACAGCAACATTTCAAGCGAAACTGCGGACAGTATCCAACGTAACCCGCTATTCTCCATGTCTGATAACACATACACACAAAGTGCTGTGCGATGATTGTCGAAGTGCCAATAACATTGAAAATGTTCCAGATCGACTTCGATGTCGGTCATAAGAATGCTATTACAGGAGATCGAGTCACGTGATACGATAGTAATTGACGGGTTATCATTTGCGGTTATCATCAATGTGGGTGCTATTTCCACTTTGTAATGCAGGTCACACACGTTACGATAAAATTGCGCAAAATTGAACTAGTATCCATTAACGTGTGTGGGATGAATTAGCACAAGAATCCGAGCCATTCGATGTCACGCAGACTTATACAATTCTAAACTTGCGCAAGTATATCGTAACGTGTATGGCTACCATAATTCAGTATCAACTATATAGATTGTAACAACTTCACATCACACATTCATTGATTAGTTTACAATAGAATAAAATTCCCTGTCGCATTGCTTTTATTTAGTTTATTTGTGCAAGCAAACTCTTTGGTCGTACCTTCAAAGTCAAAGTCAAAGCATTTATTTCAAATAGGCACATAAAAGGCACTTTTGATCGTCAACATTAACATTAAAATAGAATTGATTCTAGTCGCTCCTTCCAAAAGATAGTTTCGTATGGAGAAGAATGGGCAAGAAACTCCACCGTTACTCTTTTAAAATGTGTTACAATATTTTGTATACATTAATTATATGTGAAGACCTATGCACCTATAACAAAATTACCTTACCACAATAGTTAAAAAGAATTAAAAAAATGTAGCAATGACAAATAAGTTAATTATGTGATAGATACATTTACTTTGTAAAGTATTATATTATTTAAATTATTGTGAATGTGAAGAATATGTGGTTCATTACTTTTTTTTTTGTTTTCTTAGTTAGTTTCACGATCTGGCAGCTTGAGTAATTTGTGTGGCCTACCCAAATGTCCTATCTTTGGTATTGTTCGTCGAATCGTTGTGCTCCTTAAGTTCTGAGTTGAGCGGCACGATTACTGGCAAATGCGTGCACTGACTGGACAGGTCCGCTCAATCTGTATGGTTTTTCCTCAAAAGACCGTTTCAAACACCAATCTACATGGTCTTCACATATGATCTGATCAAGATTATGTCTGGACTTTAAAAGAGACTGTGACCTCTGAGTTTGTTTCGGCCTTTCTTCTCAGAGTAGTCAGATAGGAAACGCCGACGTCATCTAGTTTTTAAAATATGATTGACGTGTAAAAGTGTTTGTACAAACCTACTTACAGACACACAAACTCATACAAAACAAAACATTTCAAGTAATATTTCAGTGTGTGAGTTAAAGTAATCACAGAATGTAAATCAATGTCATAAAAATAAAAAAACTATACAACTAAAGTAGCAACACGTATGATTTTGATTAGACCCTAGATGGTCCTATGGAGCTGGACCAGCATGTTTCCAAGCATTCTTTGACTGCAAATAAATCTTTGACTTTGACTCTTATCTTGGATATAATCCAATCCTTATTGAAGTGAAACTTTTTAGGTGGCGATTCCATAATTGGACGAGAATTGAGAGTGTAATTTCTAGGACGCGTCATATTTAAGCACATATTGTTACATGAGACAGAAGAAAGATATACCTCTCTCTGTTTCTCACACTAAATCTCTCATTTCTTTAATTTTTAAGAAACTTCACTTCTGTCACGTGCACGCCGCACGCGCAAATTTTTGTTTTGAGAGAATGTCCACGTGCCAGTATACAGGGTGGCAGGAACATAGACGCGCAACCATGAATTCAGAACATGATTCTAAACCCCTAGTGCAGAAATTCTTCGTCGGTTATCAAAATAAAAAATCTGCTAGTTTATAGAAAAGTGACCTACGCGGTCAAAATGTATGAAAGAGCAAATTGTTTTTAAAATAACTGACGAATAATTTAAACGCAGGGGGTTAAGATTTATATACTGTATCCATGGTATCAAGTTGTTCTCTCGCGTCCGGCCCTGGTCCAGGCCATGGTACGGAGCGAGAGGGCTTGGGAAGCCGTCACCTCCTTCTGCGAAGCAGTAATGTTCGCGAAGGAGGAGGCGGAACGCGTGAGGGAGAGGCAAAATTTGCGCCCTCACGCCCCTAGCCGCCGCAGGAGACGCCCTGGGCGTCGAGAATCGCAGGCCGATTCCCGGCCACCATAGGCGCGGGCTTGCGAACGGCGAGCAATGGGCAGCTCGCCGTTCGATAAGGACCAGGCCCGGCTCGACGTCGCGTTGTGTTCCACGCGCGCCTCAAAGAGATGTCAGCACCAATGACGGGGTTTGCTAGGACCGATGCCTGCTAGGGTTGCGGAAAAGTCCGAGAGGGATACCGTGGCCCCTGGCACAGGTAACTGAAGGAACACGGGTGGGTTTTAGTCAGTAAGAGTCTGACACGCCCTTCTGCTCTACCCAGAGCGGGAAAAGTTATTTGATGATTTCCAACCCACAAAAAAAAAAATGGTATCTAGTTGTGCCAGCCTCCATTTACCATACAGCTCGTGTCTTCTATATTTAGTACGAGGAGTGTGATGTTCACCCCGTTGTGTTTTCTAGTAATATACTACGAATCATAATTGATTGTAAATGTAACTAAATTGGTGGAAGATACAGAAGAGAAGGGAAGATAAGAGATCGCGGTCTAAGGTCAAAGGTAATTTATTGATCAACAGTTCTGGTCCCACGAGACTACACAAACTTTGACCAAATTTAGAATCAAGATAGGACCTACAATATATAGTTTAATGATTAAGGGTTCTCGATTGATTACATTTTGTCGGATATTGGTGATTTGATTAGAATAAATAAATAAATTCGAATTAGTTTAATTGTTCGTGTGGTATATTAATTAATTCTGGCTTCGTTTAATTTACTTCCTATGGTTACATTTAATAAACACAACTGGAAGATTGAGACAAAGAGATTTTTTTTACTCTATTGGTCTACTATTGACCGTGACGTCGTCGCCAGGTTGAAACCCATGGATGAAACAAGGGACCTCAGAAATGTGGTTTAGTTTGTAAAACATAAAAGCGTAGCGATACCGGTACGCGTGTAGCATAACAGCTACGGTGCAACTCAGTGCGAGCTACGTCGCCGCGTCGTAGCGACACCGCTACACGTGTAGCATATCACCTACGCTGCAACTCAGTGCGAGTTACGTCGTAGCGACACCGCTACGCGCATATTTACTTTGCTGCCAACGTTCTGCGAGCAGAATATTAGCTAATTAAAAAAAAAAACCGAGAGCCATTAGAAATAGTTGTCATTTTCTGTTTGCTAAATGACTAAACGGAATGATGGTGATGAACTTACTAGCGAAGCATTGAGTGAAAGGGGAGTAGAGAGTGGTGGAGTGAACGGTGAAGGAATCACAAAGAAATATATTTCATTAAAAAGAAGAAGTATTTTATTTAAGTAACTGTATTTAATTTTGGACCCTTTTCCTACATGTGTGTGTGACAAACTTACTTTCTATCCCATACTTCCTTATACAAAATGGAAATGTCCGCTGAATAACGCCAGTCAATTGTTCACCGCCAAGTAATGCAATGAAATGCAAAAGTGAATCTTGCCTCTAAGCGATTGACAATTTATTTTATACCATTCCTCCTCTAAAAAGCTTATTTTATTCACTGAAAACAGTGAATAAAAAGCACTTTTACTCACTGTTATATCGCTACACAAGTTGACCATCCTAATAATAATAACAAGAAAATTACTCTTAATTTTAGTAATTGTTCCAAATTTAATGTGCATTTTAATTAATTTAAGTTTCCTTTTTCTTTATTAAATGTTTATTTTCGCTTAAATCTTTCTTTTTCTCGTATTCATGGTATAAAGTATAGTATGCAACTCTTGAATAAAACGGATTTATATCGATGGCCATGAATCACTCGCGTCGCTCAGGATTCTAATACTTGAATCACTCGCGTCGCTCAGGATTCTAATACTTGAATCACTCGCTACACTCGTGATTCAATCATCATGAATCGCTCCCTACGGTCGTGATTCAGTCATGAGAATCCTTCACTAGCTCGTGATTCATCTATGGCCCTCGCTTTAAATCAGTCCTTTATTCACTAATTGCATAATATACTATTATGAAGCGTGCCATAATTTTTTTGGACAATTCGTCTCAAAATTAAGCGAGGCCTAAATTAAATTGCTCATTTTTTTTAATATTATGTTTTGTTTATAAATGCTAATATTTACTTAGGGTCAAAATAGGTCAGCGGTCCAGATCCAGATCGTGGCACGCCATTTGGAGAACCCTGGTCAAATCATTCGAGATTCATCACTTGGCATGTTTCTCTATAGACATCCGCTAAACGCTCCCTCTAATAACTCCTAGCCCCGGCTAATTGTGTACAAGTTGCAGGTAGTCGTAAAATGTGGGGTCTTAGTCATGGTCGATGAGATTCTGTGCTCGGGTCGAAGGCTTTTTCAGGCTTTGTGAGTTCTGTTTTGCTAATGAGCCAACCCGTTAGCAACCAACAGGTCCAGCATGGAATATTAAATTTCGATAAGTACATGAATATATATCAAATTGAATTAACTCCAATGGAAAAAGAATAACTTATTTGTTTGTTCAATATTTTGCATTGCATTAAAATATATCCGCGTCTGTTTGTTGCTAATCCAATGAATATTACTACTAGCTCAAGTGTGAATTATGTATAAGACGTTCTGTGATGTATAACGTGTATCTAAATAATTAACACTTGAGCTAGCACTATCCTTTGAGGTGGTTGAATTGAATTCCTTATGAATAGTTAAGATTTATTTATTATATTTTAAACCAAGTTATATGTTTCTTTAAGGTTCAATTTATTCCTGCATACAAAGAAGTTGTTCATCGAGAAGATAGTTGACTACAAATAAAATATAGGTAGTACCTACCTACCTTCATCTACAATACTCCACCATTTTTCAGAAAACTTTCAAAATAAAGAATAAATGTTTTTGTACCTGGTGTGTTATGGGGTCACGACCGTGTTATCACGTCGGGGTCACCCGTATAGAGGTATGAGGAACAGGGTGTAAAGTTCACTCATATCCATAGTAAAGGGAGGATCCTCCGACCAGGCGGGTATTGAGTCTGGTAGGCAACTGCCCGACGATTGATGTCGGTGAATTGATGTTGTATATAGGCTAGTTGCGCGGTAAACTCCGCTTGCGCGATGCAGGAATTTGCGTGATGCATAGTTCGCAGGTGCTACATACCTATCGCAGTTTTATTTCCGAGAAAATTTATTTTTTATGTCAATGCTAACAGTAACATAATTATGACAAACATCCTAAACAACCTAAACACACAGAACAAAGTGAATCACAGAGATGCTGAACTAAACCGCGGATTAATGGAAATTATTCAAATAAGGGTTCATTCTACTCTATTAGGACCCTTTTACATCCGGAAAATTAATATGGTGGACAACAGATGCGAATATTTACACACATTATACTAACTACAGATTTATAATTATGGGTATCTATCAACCAAATGAGAACAATTTCATTCGTAACATTTCGAAAAGCACGGAGTCCCCAACACACAGTTGATAACTTCCAGAACATTTTATAATAGTGAACCTGTTATCCACTGAAATGTATTAATGAGTGAACACTAATTGTGCACTGCAAAGACAAAGTCGGCGAGAGACTATTTAATAAATAAATGAAACATGCTATGCCATTTAAAACGAATGTGACTTTCTATTTAATAAACAGGAAATGACAAACAGTTTAGAACTTCAGTTGGTGTAAAATGTCGATCATATAAGGGACTTAGTACTTGCGGAGGTCTACAGAAGCCAGTATGTGGCTAAAAGATGACTTTTGGAAAGTCAAAGGATATAAATTGCTCGGAAAATATTTGTCTAAATATATCGTTTGTTTTATGATTGTGTTTCAGCTGGTGGTCTATTATAAGAACTCTTGCGGCCAGATTACCAACTGTAGTATGATTTTGAGCAGATCTAGGGCTATTATAAAACTTTCTCTATTTAATATTCAAGATTGGTCCGGACGTTTGCAAAGATAACTAATTGAGTTCGATGGCGTAGTTATAAGATTGTATTCGTATATTTTTTATGACGGATCCAGGTTATATTGTTTTTTTTTTATCTTTTTGCTTAACGTCAATAGCAGCACACGGCCGTGTCAAACCTCCACCTTGATCAATAATATTTACTTGGTACTCTACTCAGAACAATAACTAAAGCATTGTTCTGAGGTACTCTATTTCTACAAATGTTCTCTTAAACTAAAATATTTGGCAATGAAGCAACAAAAAGTCTTTCGTAACAAAAAGTCCTAATGTATTGCTAGCTTTTTAGAGTATCCAGTGAACTATTAACGCTCTCAAAATAATAATTCTTGATATTTGAAACCGCCAGTAATCACTCGAAACGAAAATTTATTTTCCAATAAAGCAAGTAGAGTACCAAAATATAATAATAGTAGGTAGGTACTGTCTTTAATATATTCCCATAATCAATTGGAAAATAAACGTTGTTATTATTTTAATATCTATTAACAAGGTCGAGTAACAATATTTGTATGCTGCAAGCTAACAGCCCATGTAAGAGCATATACAAGTCTGTAAATCCTAAATAACTTCAAAGCTACGAGTATAATCGTGATTCTGCTTGTATGCTTGCTAATTGCTGCGAATATCTTGCCGTAACTTAGTCTGCGCCAGCAAATATTCAGGTTCGCTTCATTAGTGTTGACATAAATCATCATCATCTTGTCACATGTTCACTGAGCGACTTCGCCGGGGTAACGTTACACGTGTTACGTTTTTATTTGTTGGCATGGTTATGGGTATGTTGTAAATTATTTCATGAATTTTTATTTAACTACACTACCGATCTAGGATACTACGTATGTAAAAAAAAGAAAATGTAAAATCTCTTTGCATAAAATGAAACTTTAAATATTTTTGTTTTCTTTTTCTTTGTACTAAATTTGCTAATATTTTCAGTTTGTGGCAAACGATTTTCTGTTTGAGACACTGTGGACTTTATAGATGAAGGTAATGTAATCAGAAATAATCACACGCAACTGACTAATAGTTTCCTGCTGGTGTTTGACTAGACAATCGTTACTACAAGTTGGTTCATTGACGGTTAACAATATTACCTACTTTATTATGTACTAGGTTTACGAATCGATTGAATTAATTGAATTTAAATTCGGTAGATATTAGGTATGAATAGATGATATAATATGTTGTTTAGATACTAGATGACACCTAAATGATTGCCACGGCTCGAGGTTGAAAATCCAAAAGTTCAATAATATTTAGACGTTCATTTTGATATTTTCTAGTACTTGTATAAGTAAAAACGGGCATCAGTAACTTGTAAAAAGGAATCGTTCTATGGTAAATTAATTCGATGAATATTTCACGTAGCGAACTAATAAATCAGGGTCAAATGTTATAGGAGAACTTCGGGTTTTAATTAAGCCACCTCAGGGAGAATGGCTGTCAACAGTCACCTTGATTTTGCTCTGAATCTTCTAAAATATTGCGTCTGTAATTAGAAGCTTTGCGGGTGTGCCGACAGCTAGGACTCACATTTTGCCAAGTAATTTTTCTCGGTTATGAATTTGTCTATCAGTTTTAACAATATTCATATTATTTTCATATTCAATATGTAATTAATAATTGTTTACCTGGTGCCAGTATTAGCCAATTAGTTAATAATATTAGATTGACAAAAATAAACCCCAGTTCAACTGTTATTTTATTGTATGGGGATAGTTTAACTGTAAGGAAAAAGGACATAATTGAATGTGTCCATTTGATGTTATATCTCAATGAGACCAATAACTGTAAATTTATTTTATGTGCTCTGCCTTATTCTAGATATTTGTCTGATGAGCAAAATAGGCACATTTATAATTTAAATATGTTCATTTATAATAGGACTTGTCGACACAGTGACACTATTTTATATTTTGATTGTAATCAATTTATTACTGATTACAAACTGACAAATAATACAATGTATTTGCCACCTAGTTGTAGGAGACACATTGCTAACCTATTAGCATACAATATACACAGTGACACCGGTACCTGTAGGTTACCGTCGATTACTGTTAGTAGTGGTACTAACACTACTATTGATACGCCTTGTAGTTTAAACTATTAGGTGCGACAACGGGTCAGCCGCATATGTTGAATGTTGTACATCAAAATATGCAGGGTCTGTCCGGCAAAGAGTTAGAGTTAAGTTTATTTATGGAGAACTATGATGTTCAGGTGCTATGTTTGACTGAACACTGGTTGAAAGAACATGAAGTAGTGTTTATCAATGATGATAATTTTACCATTCAAAGTGCATTTGTAAGGAAAAGTGCTATTCGCGGTGGATCTTTAGTTCTTGTTTCAAACAAGTTGAAATGTAAACAACGTTCTGATTTAGTTAATCTTTCCATCGAGCGCACTATTGAGTTGTCTTGTGTTGAACTCGAGCGATACGTTATAATTTGCGTTTATCGACCCCCCTCTGGGGATTTTATTCGTTTCGAATCGGTAATGGAGGATTCACTGAATAAATTAAAATCAAGTAATAAAAGTATAATTTTATGTGGTGATTTTAATATTAATATTTTAGAGGTTACTCCACTAAGTATTAGACTTCTTAATCTGTTTAGGTCCTTTAATTTAATTAACTTGTATTTTGAACCTACTAGGATAACAGCATCTTCATCGACTTGTATTGATAATATTTTTAGTGATTGCGATGCCAAAAATAAATTAGTGTTAAGTGACTTACCGTCTGACCACTGTGGATTATTAGCTAGCTTCCCTATGCCAATACATAAAAAGCCACATAAAATAGAATGCAGGCCTTATACAGCTAGTCGTTGCAACAAGTTTAAAAATAATATAGCCCTTAGAATTAAACCGTCGATTGTAGAACATGATGATCCTAATATAATCTATGGAGCCCTTTTTGATGTTGTGCAAAAAGAATACCAATCTACTTTCAAGGCCAAAACTATTAATATTAATGGCACCTCCGCTGGCTTCAACCAATGGGCTACTCCAGGTATTTATAAAAGTAGAGCGAGACTATACGAGTTATATGGTTTGAAAAATTACAGGTTTGATACTCCTTTCCTAGAGTATGTCAAAAATTATTCAAAATTATTTAAAAAGATTTGTGTTTTTGCTAAATCTAAATTTTTAAGCGATACAATTAAAAATTCGAATAACAAAGTAAAAACCACCTGGAAAATTATTAACAATGAGACGGGTAAGTCGGTTAAACAAGAAAAACAATTAGAGATTATGGTCGACAACAAATTAGTTAATACAGCAGCTGACGTAGCTGAAGCATTTAATGAGTTTTTTGCCAACATACCTATAACTACGACTCGCTCCTTAAATTCGTCCCCATCTGAAGCTGAAAACCTTTTGCATAATAGTGTACCTAAATGTAGTCGCTTATTTAGTTTCGAACATGTAACACCTCGTGATGTAATTAGTGTTTTTAACACACTCAAGTCAAAAAACACTGGTGATTACTGGGGCATCTCAATTAAACTTGTAAGTAATATAATCGACATCGTAGCCCCCTATCTAGCTGTTACTTTTAATAAATGTGTTGATTTAGGAACTTTTCCTGACCTCATGAAGAGTAGTAAAGTCATACCATTATTTAAATCGGGTAATAAAAATAACGTTGGCAATTTTAGGCCTATTTCTATCTTACCTGCATTTAGTAAAATATTTGAAAAATTAATACTCAAGCAGTTGCTAAGACATTTTAATTTAAATAGCCTCCTTCATGATGAACAATATGGCTTTACAAAAGGTCGTTCGACTACAGATGCGGGTGTTGCTCTGCTGAAACACATATTTAGCGCATGGGAGAGCTCGCAAAATGCTATTGGAGTTTTCTGTGATCTCTCCAAAGCCTTTGATTGCGTGCACCATGACACGCTTTTGCGTAAACTAATTCATTACGGTATTCAAAACGAAGCTCTTAACGTATTAGATTCATATTTACATAATAGGCACCAATGTGTAGATGTTAATGGTGTGAAATCTTCCGGGCTACCAGTTCAGTTAGGTGTACCTCAAGGCTCTATACTGGGCCCATTTTTATTCTTGGTGTATATAAATGACTTACCATTCTATTTAAAGGGCATCTGTGACGTTGTACTATTTGCTGATGATACCTCTCTTATCTTTAAAGTAGACAGGAATAGACAAAATTTTGACGACGTAAACAGTGCACTATCAATGGTTACAGATTGGTTTACCACAAATAACCTAGTTCTCAATGCCAAGAAAACGAAATGTGTAAAGTTCGCCTTACCGAATGTTAGAAATCTAGGACCCAACATCGTCTTAGATAAAGAGGTACTTGAAACTGTAGACTCGGCAGTATTTCTGGGCATAACAGTTGATGCCAAGCTTCAGTGGGGATCACATATATCATGCCTAGCGGGAAGGCTCAGTTCGGCCGCCTATGCCGTCAGGAAAGTAAGACAATACACTGACGTTGATACAGCTCGGCTAGTCTATTTCAGTTATTTTCATAGCGTCATGTCCTACGGCATTCTGCTGTGGGGCAAAGCCGCTGATATTCAAAATATATTTGTTCTTCAAAAACGAGCTGTACGAGCAATTTACCAGCTAGGTGCTAGAGTTACTCTGAGAGATTTTTTTAAAGAGATTGGTATTCTCACGGTGGCCTCACAATTCATCTTCGCCAACATCTTATATATTAGGCAAAATATACACTTATACACAAAAAACAGTGATATTCATAATATTAACACTAGAAACAAGGAGAAACTACGTGCTCCCTTTCACCGGCTTCATAAGGTCCATAACTCATTTGTTGGGCTTGGTATAAACTTTTATAACAAGCTTCCCTCTTCTTTGTTAGAATTGCCTTTTAATGCGTTTAAAGCTAAAGTAAAATCCAACCTTTGTTCAAAGGCATACTATACAATCAACGATTACTTAAACGATAAAAATAGTTGGTCGCTGTGATTAACTCAAGACAATGTTTATGTTCTTTCTCCAAAATTAGCTTACCTACTGACAAGTTATACGAGTTCATATAATTGTTTATTTTATTTGACTATATTTATTAGTCACCTTAGTTTAATTTAATTTTTATTTATTATTGACATAATCTACTCATTTCAATGTTTTTTAATGAGTTGTATTGCAATATATGGTTAGCTAGTGACCTCGACAGTTCATCATATTATTCTTTTGAGCAACCGGCAGCAAGTTCGTCATGCTCCCTTAGATGTCAATGCTTGCGGTAGCGTCGGGGGTCGGGTTGCCTCCTTCCCTCAAATATGGCGAGGGGGGTAATGGCTGATCTTTGCGTTATGCTCGTGAACGGGTGCTGCTTGTGGTGACAGGTCAGCTTGCTGACTATGGTTTTGTTATTGTTATTAGAAATTAATGTTTCTTTATTTTACTTCGAAGGTCCTAGTTTGTCATTTGTGGCTACTAGTTACAGCTATATACATATAAACATAATGCAGCATTGCATATGTAAGCGGGCACGCCCTTTATGTCAGGAGGCTTTTTATTATGTATTAAGTTCTGTTTGCGTTTTTGTTTTTATTATTTATTTATGCTTGAGTATAGTTTTAAATATTGGCGTGTGCTAGCTGACATATGGCAAATAATTTTAATATTTTTGTGTTTCGTAATGTTAATTTATTTATTACTATATGTATAGAATCCAGTTCTTCTAACTGAACAGACAGCAGTGCTGCTGGGGAGTTTGTTCCGCCACTTCTTCTTCCCAGCTAAAGCACTAGGAAGTGGTGAAGGGTGGGCGTTTTGGGGGGACTGTCTTATGTGATTTTGACGTTCAAAAAGTGCTGATTCTCAGCCTAATTTGAATAAATGACTTTTGATTTTGATTTTGATTATATAAAAATTAAAAAAAAATCAGAATCACAGTTTGCTTTTTTATCATTAATGATTTATACCTACAAACATGGTATCGAACATGATCATCATCATTTCCAACAAAACACACCCACTGCTGGACTTCTAGGTCTCCCCCAAGCGTCGTTACACCGACGGTGTCATGGTAGGTATACATTTCTCGCCAAATGCAATATTATGGTATCAATAGTACCTTTCGTAAAATGCAATATGCAAAAACGTACCAACAAATATTTTACATAGTCATGTCACCAAAGAGCCTTTTCACCCTGCCAATCCAAAAAGCATATGTATCTGATTCAACGAAAAAGGCGAGACAGCAACTTTTAGTGCACAACAAAAGCTGTCAACACCAGCTAGCATCGACAAAAATTGCGGTTTCCGGTTCAATAACCCACAGGAACGAGTCCTTAGTTTTTCTGCAAGCTACGTAGTCATGTTTCTAATAATGTTCCGGAACTTATTATACAACAATAGATCTTGATTTAAATATAAAAATATTGTATTGTTATGTTGGTCATCTCTTAGGCTAGGTATGTACACCGCTTCATATTTTTTTTAAATAAAACTCACATATGCCAATATTGTATTCATTTTGTATATTATGTATGAACTCTTGATAAACAAATAATAATTATATTATTCATATAATTAAACACATCGTTACTGCTAACGATGTGTATAGTGCATGCTCAACCGCAACATTGAAACCGCTTTATTAACGCAATGATCTACCGAGCAGAATAATTATGTAAGTTTGCACAAAATAGTAGATTTTGTTTCCCAATTCGTGATCAGGAATATTCCTATATGTTCAAGCGTCGGTTGGCGATAGAAAATGCAAATTATTGTGTTCATTTAAAAAAATGAATGGTAAACTTATTTAATCGGTTTTTTTATAAACATTGCTCTCCAATATTCTAATAAAATTCAATCTTTAAGGAACGGTATAAATTCGTTTATAGAATCATTCATAAAGCACATAGCTGAGAAGAAGTAGGTAATAAACGTAGTCACAGCTTGCAAGTGGAATAATTATCTGCAGAAGTATTCCTAGTCGGATAGCAAAATTCTAAAACTATACTTAGCTTTCCAATCTTGTTCCATTTCAGTAAAGCACATGATAATAATATATCAGATGTTCCTTCAAGAGCCAACTTATCAAATATGTATGGAATTTCTCGCACAATATCTGGTATGTTCGAGAAGTCGGTTAGGGTAGTTGGCCACTCCTGCTCTGAAGTAACTGCACATTAGCTAATCGAGTGGACAGTTTAGATAAGAAGGTTATTCATAGTGTACAGCCTCACTTCGGACGACACCGGACTGTCGCGTGAAGATAAGCTTGTAGCATTTGTTGTGTGTTTATTAATGCCAGTGATCTTGTTGGAAGTTTACATTGTAGATTCTTTGAATAGTAGCTGAAGTAGGACAATGTTCGCAGTCGTTTAACTCCTCAATAATAGTATAAGTTATTTGCAAATGTAAATATATTTGTGCTAAAACTAACGGATATAAAGGATCAAAGTAGCAATTACATAAACAAAGTTTCCAAAGAAAACCCGGTTGACGGACCTTTCTCCCTTTCGTAACTTATTACCGTAATTGGGTCAAAACTACTGGACTTTAAGCATATTTGTTAATATTACGCCCTCGTCCGCACCCCTCGGGGCTGTTGCAACAATCGTGAGGATTACAGCCGCATGTGCTCGACTACCTGTTTGTGTTAACCAAAAATGTTGCCCGAAGCATAAGTTTTATGAAAGTATTGGTAGGTTAATTTGGTCAGATAATTAAATATATTATGCAATTGTATATGTTCTGCAGACGCTGCACCACCTCCCTCCACCACTACTGGCTAGATTTTTGCTCACTGTCCGTTTTAACAGACTCTAACTGTTGTTCGATTGATACAATTAAATAAAAAGAGGACCGGCATCCAAGTTGTCCTCTTTTCAAAGTAAATCATACAGCACAACAGGCTCAAACTTCGTTCTGTCTTGTCTAATTCGGTCCCAAGGATCGTCCCCAGAGTCCAAATAAATTGTATTTAAAACAATGATATTATAAACTATAGATACGTTGCCCGCGCTCTGTAGTGGCAACATGAATGCAAGGCAATTGCCGGACTTCCATTTAGTCGCGTACCAACCAGTGCCGCGGCAGTATGTGACATTAAAATAACTTTTGTGTATAACTTCCTCAAACAACGTTAAAAAAATGCCGTCCTGTGTTTTTAGGACATGTAAAAACTATACGTTAACCGCGAAAGATAGAAAAGTATCATTTCATGCGTAAGTATCAAGAAAAATGTATTTTATTTTATATTTTTCGATGCCTTCTAATGGCGGCTGGCGCCTGAGGTAAGTCACGTGCCGTTAAGGGAAGATGGGGTACTTTGCATCAGTGTTTATGTTTTATAACATTGTTGTTATTTTGATGAATTATATTGTTTGAATATAATATTATATGTTATGAAACCTAATGATCAATATTATAATTAGGTTATATATATAAAATGTGAAACATGCATCGGTTGTCTGTTTTGTGATATCAAATTATGGTTTCATAAATTGATTATTTAAAAAAATATGGGGGGACTATGTTTCCCAAGCGAGGACGTGTTTAAAATTTGTCTGAAGTCAGAAGTTATAATTAAAAATCATATCAAAGAAAAGGGCCACATTATCCTTCCCGATCCTAAAGATATCGAAATCTTAAAAAACCGAATTTTAAAATCATTTATTGGTTGCAATAACGTATTTGCGTCTTTGCGTCCCCATTCTCTAGAGCAACATCCGACTTTTGATCATAGGATACACCTTATCCGCTCGGTCATAGATAAATTTATCAATGTTCGCCTACATTTTGCACACAAAAGTTCTGATCTAAAATCTGATTATAAGAGACAAAAAAGAAATAAGTTAAGTTTGTTTGAAGGAATTTGAAACTAGTGAGCCTTTTTCAGTTACATTTCGTGATTGCCTGGCAATTTGAGTGCTTAATGCGGTCTACCCAAACATCCTTTCTTTGTGATATTGTTAGTATTTTAGTTGAGCTACCTGATTACTGACATATGCGTGCATCTTATCTCATCTTGAGGTCACCACAGACATTTACATAAGAGATTCTAACTTCATTTGACCATTATAAGTATGCATTGAAAAACTGACTTCTGATTAACTTAAATACAAGAAATAGGAACACATTAGATCAACCACGTTTCAGATTAGCAAAAGTAGGTAAATGTTTACTTTATGGGGTACTGTGTAAAATGTCCAACTAAATGAGAGGTAATTTAATTTAAACGATTGTTGTACCTACTTTTTATTTTCAATTTTTAATTATTCACATTTTTTTTAATAAGTATTATTATGTTTATAATATTACATTTTGTTTTATTAATAAGGTAACAATAATCACTCTTGCAAAATACTGCATTCATATTTTTAAGGATCGAAAATAATATTATTTTACCCGTAAATCTACTACCTATATCAACACAAGAAAATCGAGTGTCCATTTTTCCCCACATGCCTCCTTTTGTTCGCGCTCGGCCAATGAGCATGCACCACAGAATGACAACGGAGTTAAAGAAATATATTTATCTCTCTCTAACAACAAATATTCCGTAGATGACAATTAATTTTCTTTCCCTTTCTTCGTGCGTCTAAGTAGCTATCTAGCTACCGACAGTATTTACGCTGTTTTCGACAGCCGTGATGTTCATGCATGACGCGTCTATTTATAATACGTCATTGATTTAAAATATTTATTTACACATTAAATGCAAGCGAGTGACATTGCACTTCTTCAAACAGCAGGGTATTATACCGTTTGTTAAGAGTTTTTACGTAAGGTTCTAGTTTACTTTACGTACCTAACTAGTTTTGATAATATACCTACTATAGACAGGGAGGAAATTAAAGTAGTAACGTACAATGCTCTGCGGGTCCAATTTAATAATGCGTTCAGGGCGCTGTTGCGTCTTCCACGTTTCTGTAGCGCATCAGCAATGTTTTCTGATGCATAGCTTTATGGCGCAAAAAGACCGCGTCATTCATTAGACGGTTGCGTGGAAGTTGGCACAACATCTTGAGTGCCATTGCTGCTAGGCACGATTGTCCCCTGACATGGATCTTAGTGCAGCGGACCAAGTCCCTGCTTACTATTTTGTACTAGTTGTATGTCTCATGTATGGATCAAAGTTATCTGAATAAATAAATGTATTGTTATTAATATTTATAAAAGGACTTGGGTAGACATATTATAAGTTAAACTCTTATCAGGACAGTCTTTGTAGTAACAGCAAAGTAGTTTTATTTCAATTATTGTGAACGAATAGTTAAGCTACGAGACGTGCAATAGTAACTGAAGCTGAATGTTTTAATTATTCGGAAAGTTCCAGAGTTTGATTACCGTATAAGGTTCTAGTACTCTACCATTGAATATGTAAAGTGCCTATAGGAATAAACCTGCGTCCTTTGTGCGAATAAACTATGATAAATGTAGGTTAGTACCTATTTGTGTGGAATCCTAACTTTCAGACACTATAACGGAGTTAAAACTAAAATTATAGTAAACTAAAACGTCACTTAAACTCCCAATTGCAGCAACTTTTGGCGCGAACCCTAATAACACTTAGTACTAATTGAGACGGAGATAAAGCATAATATTTTATTTACAAAGTTGATTTATTTGGAGAACGAACTTTGGAACAGAGATAAAATGGTTTTTCAGACGCAATATTTCTAGAAGAGATTAAAGAGCTTTTTAAAGACTTGAACAAATAAAATGTGATGATACATTATAATATCTGTAGGTAAATATGGAGTTGTGTTTAAAAGTTAACGCGAAGTGATATCGCGGAGATAAACGTCTAAAATTATTCGGATATAAATCGTCGCACTAATTCTATATTTATTAAGTAAGTTGTGCTCTCCCGATATTTTAAAACAATATATTTTGGAATGTATAGTTTGAATAGATTTAGCTGAAGACAACAATGAGTACGTAATAAGAAAAACTTAAAATCTAAATTAAATATGCAAAAGTATAGAATGAATTAGACAATTTAAGATGGTAGGAAAACACAAATAAAGTTTACATCGGGTGCTAAGTAACATATTAGAGCTCATTTACCGAGTGTGAACGTTAACTCGCTAATACCACCAAACTGGCTGCAATTGGCGTTTAAATAAACTTTTAACGGCGATTGGGTATTTGTTGTAAAGCTTCCAGTTGTATAATTTGGTATCTAATTGCACATATTTCACGCTTATCGTTAAAGAAAACAGAACCGGAAAAATTTAACAACGGGTGTTGTTGATACAGCATTATCGAAAACCTATAAAACTGCTATAAAATGCACCCCACATGTTAAATTGCGAGCAACTACAACAAAACGCGGTCACATTGTAGGAGTATATGCCATAAACAATTGCGGGATGGATCTAGCGGAAATTATATTTCCACACAATATTTCAGTCCTCGTGGTTGAAAATGTGAAAATGACTGTAAATTCGTAAAACATTCTTTGAAGCTTCATCTTAAGCAGCTCGGTAGTAAATAAACATCTTTATTTACTTCGCAAAGCTGAGGAAATCTCGTAAAAAATTCAGGAATTACGTCGCTTGAACAAATTGTTGACGCGTTTTTGTAGATTGCGGCAACAGAAGAAAGCGTGGGAGTTACATTGTAAGTGAAGAAATGTTTATCAAGCCTCTTGTCGCCTTGAGAGGAAATGTCCCGTGTGACGACCACTCACTGTTTTAGTGCACATTCTAGAAATTCAAGCTGCAAGCGATGTTTGTATTTAGGAATTTATAGCTTGTACAGCTAGTTAGTGGTCACGTTCTAGTTGGCAGACGCTGAGCTTTGCTGACAAATATTTCGCTATAGGTTTATAGAACCCACAAACAAAAGCAATCCTATTAACCTGGATTGCTCTTTTTGATTTAGTATGCATGCCTTTATAATATATTAATTAATGCAGTAGGTATATCATCAGTATATGAACTAGGATCGATTTCCGCGTGCGATATAGGATAACATGAGTGATTTATTATACAACGTGGCGCTACAATGGTGACATTAATTTAACACACGGGTAGGGCTAGTGCCCATTAATCATATAAATATTGATAGGTTAAAATAATTCGTAAACTGATTTTTTTTTTTCAAACAAAGTAAATAATAAAAATGTAACTAAAATTGGGACCACCCTTGCAAAAATTCATTCATGAAATTACTTACCTAGCTCGCTTACGTTAACTCGGAGCGGCAACGTGTCGCTTCGCGCGCTGGCAACCGCGCATCGCGTCTTGTACCTACTCGTGATCGGTCCGATTCTTTGACGGCATATTATCAAAGAAACCGAGCGGCGCAAGTGTTACAAACACTTATCATATCACCCTCTTTTGTTACTATTAGTAATAACTGTCATCACTAATCACTGCCATCACAATCACAAGATACACAAGCACTAATAGCACAAATAAATGCGTCCGTATCGCAAGAGGTGTAAACGTACCTACTAGATAAGAAAACGAAAACAAATTAAAGCGTCTTTATCGCAGTACCATAATCTAATTATGTACTATCCTAATTATGCAAAAATAAATAAATAAAACAATAGGTAAGAGTCTTTTTCGCGACGTAATTATGCGCACTAGTGTAAAAAAGTGCGTCAAGGACACGGGTTCGACTAGCACTAGAAAAGCGAAAAAAGAATTCGAGTTCGGTACGGCGGGTGGGTGGAAGGGAGAGGGCGCATCGCCTGCGCTGCTCGCCAACAAAGGAAATTTCCCTAAATTCGCCTACTCTATGCATTTGTTTCATCCTAATAGTATTGCTTGTTCGTTTTAATTTCATTGATGCGAAGTTATGATCTGTGGCCCCGGCAAATGACCGCTGCGCGACAGTTCTTCAAGTACAGGTTGCTCTAAGATGCTATTTCCTAAATTCTTTAATAAATCTGTAAATAATAACGTTTAATGGAAATAAAAAATTGTCATGAAACGAAAATGTGAAAACGTATATGTGTGTTAAATTAAGGTCACCATTGCAGCACCACGCTGTATACACGAGTTGCATTACAACTCGTGTATACAGCGTGGTGCTGCAATGCTGCGGAGTGACAGGTCAATATCATAACAGTCAAGTGTAGCGTCATAAATGGGTCAATGTGATAAGTTCGCAACTTTACACTTCACTGCTATGCAAACTTTTTATGGCGGTCGTTTCATAAGCAATTTGTAACAAAATATTATGCGACCTTTTAAGTAAATTAGAATTTATGATTTGTATGAAACATGAATTAATCACACAGCAGAAGTTGATGGTAGCCCACGGCAAAACTATCTTTGATAATATTTTCTTGACCAACTGCAACTAACGCAAATTATTATCATTATTATTCATTTCTTCATTAGAAAAAAAAAGACACAACACAACACACACTATACAAAGACTCACAGACAATATTCAATACACATACAACAAACAGTACATTAACAATACAATACAAAACAAAACCTCCACCGTCCCTTTAACCCTTACAAATTAATGGCTGACGACTGTAGGTGACGTACAAGTCACTGCAGCATCGCATGTATGGACAGTCGAGCTTGTCTGCTATCATCATCAGCACGCTGTAAGGGCTGCCGCGCACCCTGCGCACCAGAGACGCTCTCTGTTTGCGCATCGTTGCATAGAAGCAGTCGACACTAGCTTCAGCAAATATGCCCGAGCCACTACAGTGTCGCGGCAACCCCATCAGAGCTCTGAAGGCGTTGTTATATTGGACGCGGAGGGCTTCGTATGCTTTTTAGGTGTGATTCACCCACATGTTGCACGAGTTAAATGTGGTACAATAAGCTCTATAAAAAAACGAGGCTCTAAAAATGACGACCGTCTCAATGCTTACGACACGACTTACGAGAAATAGAAGAAGTCTTTCTAAATATGTTCCTTAATTCAGCGCTGCATTTTATTCCGCAGCAAAAATAATCTTTGGAGACAATGACCGACTCATCCTATTCAGCTTAGCTTATGGCCATCTAGATAGTGGTATCATTTAATATTCGGACTATTTCCACTAAACTGTCTACTTTTGTTATTCCATGATGATTGTTCAAAATGTGTGGCGTAATGTCTCATATTCTTGATACAAAATAATATATTTAATGTGTAAACCTTCGGTAAGCTATGACTCTGAACTGCGTTGAAGATTAATAGGGTGTCAGATATAACAGGTCAGTGGCGACTTATTACATGTTGCATAATTTCTGTTATAAAATCAAGAAGTTCCCAGCATATCTGTAACGTTTAACGTGGGGTTACTGCAAATTAAATTAATATGTATATCGAAAAACGAATGAAGTATTAAGGGAAGCCGGGGCATTGCAGGCCCCCGGGCAAAGATGGCCACCCGCTCTCACTCGCAAGATAATAATGGTTGTGTTTGCGTAGCTGCGTGTATTTCGTCGACCGAACCAAAATAATTATGTAAGTTGATGCATTTGCTGTTCTAGGCTAATTAGTGATTCCGTCAAATGTTCAGTTATTTAGTAAATTACTACGATCAATTAGGTTACTAAATAACTAGAAATAGTTGTGACCCAACAAATATTCTTTCGATTAATCAAAATTAATTTTTTATGATCTCGGTGTCATTTTGAGCGGGGCAAAACGGGCAGGCTGAGTTTGTTAAGATTATAATTATTCTGCAGATACAATTATAGTGAGACAGAAAGCAGAAAGTGCCCATTGGAGCTCGGAGGAAATGAAAGCAGCGGTAACGGCAAGCGGGAGACTAAGCAGTAAATTAATCTGTAACAAACGCGGCAATACGGCATTTATAACCAGCTCATTTTATAAAAACAAGCTGGAAGAAAGCCACATACAGGAGTCAGTGACTTCAGAGAAGAAATGAAAGAAGAAGAAGAAAAAGCAAGTCAGAGGAAGAAAACGTAGAGTGTTTTTATTAT
Organism: Brachylomia viminalis; assembly: GCA_937001585.2. Lineage (NCBI taxonomy): Eukaryota > Metazoa > Arthropoda > Insecta > Lepidoptera > Noctuidae > Brachylomia > Brachylomia viminalis. Next base: position 17,179,498 of record OW443307.2, on the reverse strand, counting down.
GGATATTGGTACTCGGAATCTAGAGAGTGTTTTGTCACTTGCGGTTTGTTCTTTTTTTTCACTTTCGGTTGAGCCCACTGTTCCTGTGCCACCAAAGAGAATAATGATAATGACTCCCTTCACATTTGCTGCTTTTATGCTCGGTTTTAGACAAACATAACAGTATAAAACATGGGACAGAACAGGAAGTCTCTTTTTTTTTAAGATATCTGTTTATCTCCAAATGCTAGTGGACTAAGAAAATTTTTTATAATTATTCAACGTTAATTTTTAAGAAAATTAATATGATATACACGGTTTTTGTTTTTTTTTTCATCACCTTGTTTTTTTTTAAGTTTTATTCAAGATTTTCCTCAAAGGGCCCGCACTACCCCGGGTTGCCCTACTAAAGAGTTTTAGTTTAAAGAAACAAATCTACCGATGCTATAGAGGATATTACGAATACACTATGACCTCACGTTCCCGTTAACTTATAATGCTAATAGAATACACAGTCACGTGAGCGAAGCTGACAGCTAATAGCTAGTAGGTACGATAATAAAATTAATGCAACAAATGACTTACGCCGTCTAAACACTACTGGTTAGACGTTGCAACTTTCGTTGTTGCTTCAACATACGACACGCAACGGGTCATTAAATTGCACCGCGAGAAACAGTTTATAACCCTTTGACAAGGCCTTAATTGTTTTGCCAACACTAGGAGTTGGTTGTGTGCTGAGCACGTTCAGCGCAATCTACTCTGAGCTCCATTACCGGCTCACAACACAGTGACCACTGCTGCTGATGCACTTTATAACGTTTATAGCCGCAAAACTATCGCATATGACACTTAATACGAGACGTGAACACATAACACGCATGCTCTCTAGGTTGCGTTAGATAAGGCAATGCCTACTTACCCATATAAACGAGATTACTCTCACCGAGGCGCTGTACAGGAAGCGAGTCTTATATGCATAGATATTCTCTATTTACAGCCTTTTTGTGGATTTGTGGGAAATACGGGCAATATCTGCTAAGAGCTTTTTTTTTTTGTGTATTGCATTTCGCAGTGGGCCTTGAGAGTCCGACCGGTCAATCCTGTGGTGCCTTTGAGCTAACTCAAAGCCTCCAGCCGGGGGCATAATATTAATTATAAACTAAGCGACCATCACCTAAGGGCACCCCCTGTGGGGTACGAACCTCGGCTTAGGGCGTCGCTGGGGCCGCTGGTTGAACGCGCCCCAAAGGGTCATGGCCATCCGGCTGGTCCGGGGATACCGTACGGTCTCCGGTGAGGCGGCAAGCCTCCTTGCCGGATTACCGCCATGGGATCTGGAGGCAAAAGTCCTCGCGCACGTTTGGGAGTGGCGCGAGGAGGCGAAACGCCGGGGCGTAGCTCCGCTGCCGCGAGAAATCACGGTGCAGCGGACAGAGCTCCGGCGGGATCTCAGGGCGGCATGGAGAGTGCGATTGTCGCAACCCAGCGCTGGGCACGCCACAATTGCGGCGATAAGTCCCCTATTTGAGGAGTGGCTAGAGAGGCGCCACGGCGTCCTCACCTTCCGCCTGACGCAGGTCCTCACCGGACACGGTTGTTTCGGGAGGTTCCTGTTCCGGATAAGGCGGGAGGAAACGCCCGGGTGTCACCATTGTGTGGATCGCCCGGAGAACACGGTGGAGCATACGGTGGAGGTCTGCCCGGCTTGGGCGGAGCACCGCCGTGTCCTCGTGGAGGCGATTGGCGGTGGCGATCTCTCGCGTCCGGCCTTGGTCCAGGCCATGGTACGGAGCGAGAGGGCTTGGGAAGCCGTCACCTCCTTCTGCGAAGCAGTAATGTTCGCGAAGGAGGAGGCGGAACGCGTGAGGGAGAGGCAAAGTTTGCGCCCTCACGTCCCTAGCCGCCGCAGGAGACGCCCTGGGCGTCGGGATTCGCAGGCCGATTCCCGGCCACCGTAGGCGCGGGCTTGCGAACGGCGAGCAATGGGCAGCTCGCCGTTCGATAAGGACCAGGCCCGAGTCGACGGCGCGTTGTGTTCCACGCGCGCCTCAAAGAGATGTCAGCACCAATGACGGGGTTTGCTAGGACCGATGCCTGCTAGGGTTGCGGAAAAGTCCAAGAGGGTTACCGTGGCCCCTGGCACAGGCAACTGAAGGAACACGGGTGGGTTTTAGTCAGTAAGAGTCTGACACGCCCTCCTGCTCTGCCCAGAGCGGGAGAAGTTATTTGATGATTTCCCACCCACAAAAAAAAAAAAAAAAAAAAAAAAAAAGGGCGTCGCTGGGGGAGGACAGCAAGTTGGGGACAGGCTGGATAAAAATGGCTGGCTCTGCTAATCCGATCAAGAGACAGGGAGGGGAATTTAGCGGGGTGGAACGCGGACGCGATGGATCTCGGGGCGGAATTTCGATTTGTGTCTGTGTCTGCTATATACTGTACTGGTAGCCCTACTGCTTTTCTGGAGGAGGGTAATGAGGTCGTCAGGGTCGGTCAGTGTCTGCTAAGAGCTTGATAAATTGAACGTTTATAAGCTGATAGTGTTGCGCATGTGCTGCCATCTGTCAAAGTAATGCCGTGTTTTATTTTTGAAAAGATATTACGGAGGAAATTATAATTATTTAATACGACTGGAAGTTTAGTGAGTGGGAGGTATCGTTTACATGTAATTGATTCCTAAAGTTGACAGATGTAATAACATCTGTGTCCAAATGAGATATACCTAAATAGTACGCCTTACCATACGTACCTACACCTGTATCTATATCTATACTAAATATATAAGGTGTATCTATTCATACACGAAATATTTTAAGAGATACACATATAGCTGGTACAGAACCTATAGACACGGTTTTTTTACCTAATTAATTTTATTTTACTTAATTATTATTATTTCAAAACTGCTTGAGACATTCTACTTATAACCTTCACTCCCTATTCTATGAATGACCCGCCCAACGCGGCGAGGGAGGCGGTGACGCACGATGGGCTGAAATCGCGAAGTACGAACTTAAGGATTAGTATATTATTATTTTTGAAATCTACAATAGAATATTTTTCGGTGACATAACTTTTTTCATCAACCCATTTATTGCCAAGTTATATTTCATTCAATATTGCATGAAAAAAAAACATTGTATGGATAAGGCTTAGTATTACTATTGTGTTGCAAAATATAGTCAAATTAGACAAGCTTGTAGGTACGTGCAAATATATTCCACACCACTCCCATTCCAATTCCAAACCGGTTTTCTTATCAGTAGACGCGCAGTCATTGGTGACGTGCATCAATCAAAGGGCAGAAAATCTATGAAATTAAGCTAAACCACTTTATATTGTTATTACACTTATATTTACCATCAGTAATAGAGTAACAAACTCCATAAAGTGTTATAAGTTTAAAAATCAGGACAAAACTTAAATTATAAAAGTTTATAAATTATGAAATAAAATTTTAATTTAAAAACCCCCGACTAAAACAAAAACCTCTAAAAAGAAAAACAAAATGAAACCGAAAGATCTAGTCACTATAACAGGTGAAGGTAATATTTTGATACAAGCGTCGCGACGCTTGGATCAAAATATTATTATTATTATCATTCATATCATTATTGTTATATTATTATCGGCGGCGCCGACGCGTCGGCCTATCGCCTAGGTGTATGTTCCGCCAATTCCGACGGCTGGCGCCCAAGTTGCTGGGCGCGGCTGGCGCGCTCGCAACGCTGCTTCCTAATCTGGGGGGCCCGAGCGCCGTCTGTAGACGGCTCTACGTGGGGGTCGTGCGATCCATGGCCCTGTATGGGGCCCCGGTGTGGGCATCTGACCTGACGGCCGGCAACACTTTTCGCTGTTTTGCGAAAGCCGCAGAGGGCGATGGCCGTCAGAGTCATCAGGGGGTATCGCACGATCTCCTACGAGGCGGCTTGCGTACTGGCCGGATCCCTGCCCTGGGACCTCGAGGCGTAAGTACTCGCGTCGTTGTATCGGTGGCGCGAGTAAGCGAGGGTGCGGGGCGAGTGACCGATGCAGCGACACATAGAGCTGAGTCGGTCTCAGCTTCGCGAGGTCCTGGTGGCGGAATGGCGGGACAGGCTTTCACGCCCTACCCCGTCACCATCGAGGCGGTCCAGCCGGTGCTCGAGCGCTGGCTCGGGAGGAGGCACGGCTCCCTGTCGTTTCGGGTGACGCAGGTGCTCTCGGGGCATGGTTGCTTCGGGAAGTACCTGTGTCGCATAAACAGGGAGCCGGACGCCCGGAGGAGACGGCGCGGCATACGCTGGCAGAGTGTGCCGCTTGGGAGGAGCCGCGCCGTGCCCTCATCTCAGAAGTAGGCAGTGACTTGTCGCTGCCGGCCGTAGTCGAGTCGATGGTCGACAGCGACAAGTCCTGGGACGCGGTGGTTTCCTTCTGTGAGACAGTCGTCTCGCAGAAGGAGGCTGCGGAAAGGGAGAGGGAGATCTCGTCCACTCACCCGGCCCGCAGAAGGCGCACCGGGCGTTGGCGGTGGGCGGACAACGCCCTCTTCCAGCCCCCCTAAATGGGTCCAGGGGCGACGGACTCGGGGACGTCCGTCGCCCCCCACACACCAGGACCCGAGGTGGCGGCGCGTAGTAGCACTCCCCCCCCAGACCCGAAGAGGCCGCTGCGGGCCGGCACCAGTCGGGGGTTGCGGGAGGATAGTACGTTCCCCTACTACGTTGCCCTTTTCCGGCCCCCTTGGGGAAGTCCTCGCCCCCTATTTGATGGACCCGAGGCGGAGGCGCGCGCGGGTGTCGGCGCGCGCCTCTGAGGTGATGCACGGGGTAGTTAAACACCTCACTACCCCGTGCAGGAGACGAGGCCCGGACAGACCGGGCCAGCACTAGTGTGGGGCTGCGGAAGAATTTGGATTCCCGCGGCCCCGCGCGCACGTACGAGGAGACACCGGGGTGGTTTTTAGCCGGTAAGAGTCCGGCACGCCCCTCTGCCTTTTCCCCAGGCGGAGGCAGTCCATGAGGATTTCCCCCCGTAAAAAAAAAAAAAAAAAATATAGTACGTTCCCGTGACCCCCGGCGTAGGTGTGAGATGGAACACCGGGGTGGTTTTTAGTCAGTAAGAGTCTGACAGACCCCGCCGTCCGCCCCAGGGCGGCGGACATCCATGAGGATTTTCCAACCCGGAAACAAAAAAAAAAAAAAAAAGTGTATGTTCCGGGTTGGCGCAAAAACGGCTAAACGGATTTGGGTGACATTTGGCACACACATAGTTTAACTTGTAGTATATAACACATAGGGATAAATATTCCACGGACCGTACTACGGGGATTAAATCCCCGTAGTACGGTCCGTGGAATATTTATCCCGATATTCAAGTGGGCGAAGCCGCGGGCAAAAGTTAGTTTTAACTAAAACATAATAAGGATGAAGGTAGAACGATAGGAGTGTTGAGAGCACTGAGCCGTGGCCCCGAAGAATAAATTGTCAAATTGGCAAAATTACTGCTGTTACAACAGCAACAGTAATGTTATGTGTTGTGAACTATTATAAAACCATTAGGTATCTTTTTTTTTTTGAGGGTGGGAAATCATCAAATAACTTCTCCCGCTCTGGGAGGGCGTGTCAGACTCTTACTGACTAAAACCCACCCGTGTTCCTTCAGTTGCCTGTGCCAAGGGCCACGGTATCCCTCTCGGACTTTCCCGCAAACCTAGCAGGCATCGGCCCTAGCGGACCCCGTCATTGGTGCTGACATCTCTTTGAGGCGCGCGTGGAACACAACGCGTCGTCGACCTCACGCGTTCCGCCTCTTCCTTCGCGAGCATTACTGCTTTGCAGAAGGAGGTGACGGCTTCCCAAGCCCTCTCGCTCCGTACCGTGGCCTGGACCAGGGCCGGACGCGAGAGATCGCCACCGCCAATCGCCTCCACGAGGACACGGCGGTGCTCCGCCCAAGCCGGGCAGACCTCCACCATATGCTCCACCGTGTCCTCCGGGCGTACCACACAATGGTGACACCCGGGCGTTTCCTTCCGCCTTATCCGGAACAGGAACCTCCCGAAACAACCGTGTCCGGTGAGGACCTGCGTCAGGCGGAAAGTGAGGACGCCGTGGCGCCTCTCTAGCCACTCCTCAAAGAGGGGACTTATCGCCGCAATTGTGGCGTGCCCAGCGCTGGGTTGCGACAATCGCACTCTCCATGCCACCCTGAGATCCCGCCGGAGCTCTGTCCGCTGTACCGTGATTTCTCGCGGCAGCGGAGCTACACCCTGGCGTTTCGCCTCCTCGGGCCACTCCCAAATGTGCGCGAGGACTTACTTTTAGGCACTTATGGTATAGTTTACGATTTCATGAAAAAAAAAAGCGTCTCTTGTACTTGTTTATTTGCGAGTCACTGAATCCGAGTCCCTGTTAGTGCCTTCAGAACATGTTCAGCTCACTACAACAAATAGGAGACCTGAAAATAATGAATCGAACAAGTATGCAGTAGAGATAGGTTACTTATATAAGTAAGTGTGTTTGTATTTTTAGGGGTATTTCAGTGGTTAAGCACGTCGACTTGTTTGAGGAAAAAACGTTAAAATTATTATCTATTTAACTTGTAACTATAAAGTTCTTTAAAACAAACATGGTCAAATTCAATCGACAAAGTTAAAATATACAGCTTCATGTTTTTCTAACAGCATCGAAGGCTATATGTAAGTATAAGCTTTCCTTAGAGAGGAAGAGCTCTTACCAAAATATCCTGTCTTCTCTTTTCATTTGTGTAAATACTTCTCCAGCAAGGTTTTCATCTCAACACAGCCGTAAAAACTTCATTATCTTCCAACTCATTACGGATTTCAAACGCTATCATATTCTACCAAGTTGCTAGTCTCCTTCTATAATCTCTTAATTTTGTTTACCAGCAGCTAACGAGACCTCACTAATGGGAGGGCACTCACAATACCCGTAAATATTAGAATAACACTAAAAGTTGGGAATTCTAGGACTTTGAAGGCAACCCTGCGGCCTGTACGAGCTATTATGTCTGTTTTAAACATAAGGGGGTTAGAAATACGCTGTATGGTGGTCACCAATTGAAACTTTGATACATTTTGAGAGATTCGCGCGTGTTAGGCTAAGCATATCTTTACGATCGTGTTTCTCTTTAAGGTGTAAGTGTGTGCGTGTGAGTGTAGTGTGTTTCCTTTTAAGTGTTTCTCTCGTGTTTTAGTAAAGTTCCACCCACACCAACAATATTTTAGCTTATTAGTTGTGACTTAACTTTTTTTCCTTTAAGTTAGACTACGCCTGGATCTGAACTATTCTAAACAAACTAATGATCACTATGGTTTTGGCTCAACACATTGCAATGTGCCGATTTTTGGGAAATACGTGCAATAACAACACGTAATATTCTTATGAGTTTTGTGTTGGTAATACCTCATCAGAAGCGCTTTCACGGCGGGATAAAAATGATTAGCTATGCTGATAACGATTACAGTACAAAATGTAGACATGAATTAACGTACAGCGTATGAAGTATGTATGAAACATTTTTAGCCGCGCGATCTCTTGTATTTATCCTCATTATGTCAAAATTATTCAACCAAAAGGTATTCATCCTATGTACGAACTCTGATGTACCAGCCAGTAACTAGGCAGTAATATCGACTTTAGAAAATTATATAATTTGTCCTCAACAAAATCCTAAACATTACTTTGTCCTCATTCCAAAGGTTCTCTCAAAATGTTAAGATAAGTATGATTTACATAAACACTTAGGGCCAAGAAAAGAATACAGCAATTAACAAACACTTCAGTTACAAAGAGTTACCATAATCTGAGCTATTAACAGCGTTGAAAAGCCCAGAGGAGAGCTCCGCAAAAACAACGTGTTTGAAGACCCATTTTCATAAAACCATAAAAGTAATTGCTATAAAAACAGCTTCTTTATAGTAGCGAGACATATTTTTTTCACGGTGAAAGGAAATATGCCTCGTCTGAGCCTTTGAATGAATTTTAATTATTAAGACATTTTTTTTTTGTTGCTTTTTGTTTATTTGGTTATTTAAAGGTATATAATGCTTTCGTCATGTCCGCAATCGCCTTTACGTGTACGTTAAAGGAATAGAGTTGATGTTGCTTGTCAACCGTCTTGCCTTGATATGCGGATTTTTGTTTTTATTTTTTTTGCAATGTATGACCGAAACGCTTGTGTGCTCGAAGTACGTGTAAATACAGGAATTAACAATTTACATACTTATATAATTTTCCGCAAACATGCAATGTCAAGTGTAAATATCACCCTGTGAGGTTTTCGTTGTGTGGCTAAAACCAACTGTAAAATATAAAAGTGATAAGCATTTTTCGAAAAAAAAACTCACTTGACGCATCCTCCATTCTCGTAGGATGCTTGTCGCTCTCTAATGGCAGGTCCATTATCTAAGTCGGCAAAGAAAGTGCGTACATCCAGTTAACATGCAAAAATCTCGCTATAGCAAAGCGCGTCATTGCTGTATTACGAGTTTTTAATAATGACTGAAATACGTCGAACTTCACCTGATTTACGCCAAAATGATGAAAATAGAAATTGATCAAATTCAAATTCAAAATATTTTATTTCACATATAATAATAATAAAAAATAAATAAAAATAAATATCGTCTGACATTGCACACAGCACCATCTAGTTCCAAGTTAAGCACTTAAGGCTTGTGTTATGGATACCAGATGGTTGATACACTACTTAAATACATTTTTTTTTCGTAAATACATACATATTATAAATATACATCCATGACTCGGGTACAAATGTCCATATTCATCATACAAACATTTGCCCCTACCGGGATTCGAACCCAGGACCATTTGGTTTCGCTGACTACACTCAGCCACTGTAGCCACTACACCAACACTATACATGGGCACTTATGAAACCTCAGAAGCTGCACGCTCCCAATTGGTTGTTTCCTATGGAGAAAAGCCGACAAGAAACTCCACTCCAAGTGGAGTGGAGTTTAAATGTAATAGGAAAGTTCCTATTCCATTTAAACGATCGATCGTTGGCTTTACCCAACTTTAGGTTTTTTTAAATACTTAATTCAATTTGTTAAAGTAAAACTTTAAGCTCAACACAAGAACACAAAGAAGTACAGTAAGCTATGTTTATTCCTACGTAATAATCAAGGAGATGTATCTTCCAAGTCTGAGTCGGCTCTAAAACGCAAATAAAATGTGCTTCTCGAAGCTTTTATTTAATTTAGTGATTCTGTTCAAACACAATCATGTTATTTCATTGAATCACCCTTTTCGATGTAATCATGTCGAAAAGGACGAAGGAGAATTGAATAAAAAGGGATTAATAACTTTTTCCAATTAAATGATTAATATTCGATTTGAAAAGAATCTAAGAAGTAGCGCGTAACGTAGTGCTCGTGAGTACTTAAAAAAGTATATTAATAAGGAGAACGAAAAACAATGATGTAAACTTAGTACCTATTTTATAAAATCGCAAAATAAATGCTGACACCTTACCCCAAATATATCTATCCAAGTTTATAATAATATCTCCAGCGACGCGGACGGTACAAAGTAGGTACTGTTTGTGCATAAAAACCACAACACAATATCTCCTTTTTATGAAAACGTAAAGTATCCTCTCTACGTAAGAGCTAACGCCCTTGATACGTCATGTTCGTGATAGTTTATCACACGCAGCCATTTACAAATATGTACGTACTTTATTTATGAGCAACTGTTATTAAATAAAAGGAACAGAATCAGTTTGATGGCCTTCGAGACCATTTTGGTGGTTTGCCAGTGACAGAGAAATATTGGAATTGGCAGTGCTACCGTATCTTGGGTATCATTTATAGAGGAAGGTGAAAAGAAACGAAAAATATCAAGCAGGACTGGTTTGATATTTTTGCTATTCATATGTGCATATCAGCGAATTCAATTAGTAGGCGTTAGCGACAGCCCAGTCACTAGCCAATCAGTTAGTTGTTCACTTAATGAATCGAACCGGAACGTGGCGTGTATCGGTAATTCCATTTAGACGATTTTCACGGATCACTAGCGTCGAAAAGCGCGCGCAATTCGTACCATTATAGGTTTTAGATCAGTCGATCGTGAGCACACACACACTAGGGCTGCCCAATGAAGATATTTTCAATATCTTACCAATAACTATCAGCCTATTACACAGCCCAGGAGGCTGTGTACTAGACTATTAATAGAAATATTCGTGGAGGAGAAAATCCAAGACCATGGTGCTTCTATTCAGTAGGGCTTATTAATAATGGTGTAATTTACATAATAAATATAATATTATTATTTTTCTTAAACACACAAATAGTGATTATTTACATGGCAACGACTTAATCGTTGCCGTGCAGAAACAAATTGCGTTTTCTGCGTTCCGTGGCAGCCCCGCAACTTTAGTGGAGTAACATGGGAGACCAATATTTTTTTTATTGCTTTTTAAACAATTTAGTCACGTATGAGGATGTACTTCTCCGGGAGAATTTACTGTTATAATGTTCGATTTCGAATCGGTAGGAACTCGGGTTCCACAATTAATAAATGAAATGGGTGTTATTTTTGATAGACTTTTGTTGTATAAATAATTGACTTCTGACGCTACTTTCCAATAAAAGTCGTCTGTTGGTAACGTTAAAAAAAATATTGCTACAGTGGCATGTTTGAATGAACATTAATTAAAATGAAGTAGATGGGTGTGAAAATCTGTCAGCAGCATTTATTTCAACCGGAATAAAACGTGACGCTTCGTTAATGAACATCAAATACAGAATTGGCTTGCTCTCATTTTCTAAAAGAGTAAAATACGTGTACCTCCTATTTAATTTCCTTTTCATCTCAATCAGTGCGTCCCACCATTCAATCATTCGAACGTCCGCGTCAGATTAAAAAAGATTTCATCTCTAATTTCCATTTCATCACTGGAAGCGTTCGGATGGACGACGTGACTACACAAAAGCCTTTTTATTCCAATAATGAATGTTTATTGCCTGAAATTAATACCAGATTTGACGAAATCTTTTGTGGAAATCAAACAATCCGTTAAATTATCCAGCAGGTCCTGTTATTCTTTGTGATGTAAAATTCGCGTAAATTTTTTTATTAAAATATTTTCGTATCACAAAAACATTTTTGATGTGAAACATCTATAGGCGAACGTAAAACCGATTGCTGGCGTGGCGACGCATGCCGTGGTGACGCGTCACCATACTATTAACGAAGTCACTGATTAAAAGAATTGAGTTGTCAAAATAAAAAAAAATAAAAAAATATATTGTTTGTTTTGTTTATTTAATATTTATTAAATAAACAAACATCATCGTAATATTTTATTTTTACATTAGGTCATATTAGTTCCTGTCGTAATCTGTTCTTTTATGCATATTACTCGTACAAAATAATTTTAATGTTTCACATCTACCAGGCGTCCCGTGACGGCTCACATTTTTTTTTTACCTACTTACTTTCATACAATGTTACGAACTGATAACAAGGTTCCTTAAATTTTTCCGTTTTAGGATATCACTTGGCAATATTACGAGTGAAGACAAAGATTTTTTTAAATTTTGTCATAGCTCCGTTTTCCAAAGCCCGTAAAGGACTGTAAAATCTGCACAGTTTGTTTTTACAAGTTAATAAATTATGCGTTTGGAATATATAATACGTTAATTTTTGGAAAACATAAAACTAATCCTGCAAGCATGCAACTATATTATTATAGTTAACGGTATTTTTCTCTTGCATCCACTTCTTAATAGGTACTTGAGAATATGTATAAAAATATTATAATTATGAAACGGCACAACCGTCAGACATGTGACATCTACCAACCCGCACGGGGCCTGCGTGGTGGACTACGGCCCACTCCCTCTCACCGAGAGGAAGCCTGTGTCCCAGCAGTGGGAAAATTATAGGCTGACGATGACAACCATCAGACTGTGATAGCTTATTATTTTTTCGACCGAGTAACATCTTTATCACAGTGACATACTGAATATCAACCCTTTAATATGGGATTGACATCGTCGCTTAAGTGTACAACAATCCCTTATAAAAATAAAATAAAAGATTAAAGATTAAATAAGATTATTAAAAAAAAGCCCTTAATAATAATACTCAATCATTTGATTGGAAATTAAACTTATCTGTAAGCCACTCAAGACAATTGCTTTTGATAACGAAACCTAGGCTCTTTTCCTTAGGAAACGACCAATTGGTCGTTTCCTAAGGAAAAGAGCCGGCAAGAAACTCCACGGTTACTCTTTTAAAAATAATTAGTTTTACAATGTTTTTAAATTACAGTGTTTATAGGCAGGCATGGGAGGATAGTTTTGGCCTGCCAACAGGTACCTGGTACTTAACAAGATAGAAAATGGTCTACAGTTTACAAGTTAGGCCTACAACGTTCACATGTTCACAAAATACAAAAAAATCTTTTTAAGATAAATAAAAAAAAAAAAAAACTAAATATTATTTAAACCGAATTACATGATTGCCATTATTGCCAAAGCCTACATGTCCCGCTCTACATAAAACTGTCAAAGAGATGGAAAAAATGTTTGTGTGCGAGAGTAATATAATACAGTACGGCTTAGTTGTTATGTGCACGCTGTTTCACGCGCGGGGTGAGTAGAGTACCGAGTAATGTAAGTAAGTGTTAATGATACGGAAAGCAGTTTTAGATAACAATAGTTGCTTATAAAGATCAAAAGGTTTTTATGACGGCTCATGATGACGTATATTCGTCAGGAGCTGATAGGGGGGCCATAGTGCAACAAACAAGCATGCGTATGGTAATTTCTTGCTTAAATAGACACGGCTATTTAAATTGCGATCAAACCTCAGTTGGAATGTTTAAATAGAGTATGTTCTCTTACCTTAAACAAAAATAAACGAAATGATCAATTAATAACTTTTGTGACACTTCAATAAGCTGATAAAGCTCCATTGTATTACTTAGTAACAACCAAAATACCGCCAAAATTATTATCTCCTATAACAAGAAAATATTACTAGAGAAATGGTTGCTATCTTTAAACTAGGCACCTAAATGTTACTCCATAGATAAATATGTCTCTATCATGTAAGTGGGAGGTTCTATTAGGCCCATCTTGGAGACAAATACGATAGAAAAGCAATATACAGTCCAATGACAACACGCCTAAAGAGCTCTTTACTTTTATTATTAGTAGGTTACCTATTTCTAAAAACTAAACGTTTATAACATTTCGATCCATTAAAGATTATCGGTACTTTTATCGGTTATATTTTTTTCTTATTCCAGGTTACGCCAAGTCAATAAAATTCCAGACAATACATATTAAGTCGTATTTTGTATTTTATACGCTTAAAAATCGATAATGTAAAAAAAATAAGAAATATCAAATATATAAATAAAAAATCATAAAAATACATGAGTTACACTGACGTACAGCCCATTTCAGGAACAAATAAATTGGTTCTGGGAATACATCGATCGAATTGTAGTTTAGATTACAGTCTCATCTACATATATCATAAATTGTTTAAAAAAACATCTTTGATATAATTTTATGAAAATATTTTTTTATATTCAAAATGAGGAAGACTTATTTTTGTATAGGTATAGACGCTACCCGTTGCACCATTATTCATTAAACGCTTTTGCTCCGGGCAAGGCAAAATAGACGCTTGCACATCCAAGTTTTAACCGCGTAGCGATGACGTCACGCTAGACGGCGCGGCGCAGCGGTGCGTGACGTCGAAGCAAACCCGAAGACCTCCACAACATTATTGCTATTTTTCGTAATGTAAAAGCGATTGTATATCGTCATAGAGGACATTGATCTTCCATCCAAGTAACATTGCATAAAAATGGGTGTCATTAAACAGTATCTATTTATCCAAGCACATTGGCTCTTGGCTAAATAATAACAGCCGCACGGGTCCATCAAAGGTTAAGCGATGCTTGCTATGGAGTGGCATCCGGTCAGACTGGGAGTCGACACCAACATAGTTGGGAAAATACTAGGCAGATTGATTGTTTTACTTTATTTTATCCAAGCACAAAGGAAAACTTCAAAAGCTTAAAGCAAACAGTTAGAATAAGAACTTAGAACACCGCTGCAGAAAGTTTCTGTTTTTGTTACGTGAGACGCTTGAACAGGTTGTATTTTATTCAACTGTATCATACATTCTAAGCTTCGACATAGAAAAGTAGATCGTTTGAGATCCGTCATCGGCAGAATGTTTATAGTTAAAAGTGGTTACAAACACATTTTATCTGTACCTACTGTTTACTTTAGAAACTAGCATTCTTAAATTTGTATGTTATACTTATTCCTTGTCTCCTTATAAGAAAAAGAAGTACATAAGTATTTATGGGCGAAGATTTCAACTGACAGAGCGATCGCAATAAAGGCAATGGTTGTACATTCCCTAATCTTTCCTATAATTGACTATGGTGATGAGTGTTACTATGACCTGAACGCAGATACCCTCAATAAACTTGACCGCCGTCTAAATAATTGCATTCGATTCGTTTTCAATATTTGCTTTTAAAATGGTTACCCATTCGTCAGCGCAGAGAGTTCAGGGCTCTGTCTATTTTGTTTTCCATACTCGACAAACCCAATTCTCCTTCTTACCTGACTTCCCATGTTCAATGATTATACTCTGCACATAGTTATAACCTTCATTCCAGCAACAACGACGTCTTCTACGATGTCCTCCTCACCGCTCTGGTTACATTCACTCTTCTTTCTTCGTCCAGGGGGTATTTCTTTGGAATGCGCTTCCTCTGAACATCAGGATGGCAACCAGTCAGTTATCTTTTAAAGTGAAAGCACGTAAACATATTCTTTAGAAATTTGCAGAATTATCCCAGCACTGAATTGCTGGATTCATTTTGATCCTCTGCCTGTCGTTATTTCTCCTGACAAAGTTTATTTTCGTTATACATCTATGTATTAATATTTATTCTTTTTCGAATTATCTATCCCTTATAATGCACCTGCCATGTTATCTCTTTGCATCACCCTAAGGTTGACTGGTAGAAAATGCCTCAGGCATTTAGTCCGCCTTCGTACAATATTTTTTAAAGTTTTAATAAAAAAAAAATAGTATTTAAGGGCTAATCTGTAATGATAGACAGATCATGAATTCGTTAAATTGAACTATTATTAAATTATTATGTGTCTGTGTTACAAAACTGCTGAAATAACTGCCCTGTGAATAAAGTTTCTAGAATCTTTGGAAGGTAATCCGTTTATAAATTCTTGTCTAGTAAAATTATTTGACTTTGTCACAAAACCGGGAAGCACAATCATAAAATTCTTCGCAATTAATCTATTAAGCTGTTTCAAAATAAACTAGATGATGAAAATGCGTAATTATCAGAGTTTCCACTCAAGCTATTCTGGAGCATGACATAACTTAGTAAACGATGCTATAACAAAATTAGGGTTTATCAAAAGATAATCTGGAGTCTGTGATATCCACAATAAGACAGAGGCACATAAAATAGTTATGGACTGGAAGCTTACTGATCGTAAATAAATTATTCTTACCATAAGCAATACGGGAAAAGATAATCATCGTCCACAAACCATTAGGATTGCTTGTTTTGGAAGAAATAAATAATCTCAAATTCGCGTCGTCATTGAGAATAATGAAGTATTCACTGTCGTCCGTCGAGTAGTCGAAAGCCTGTCTCTTGTCTGTTATTAATGGACCAGGGACGTCTTGAATCGTTATGGATACTAAAAATAACATTGTAAATGCCTTCTTTTAGGACTGTCTCGCTACAAAAGAATGACAATCTGTACCCTTCGTTGGCACGACTCGACTTTTGGCATGGTTGACTGAATCGCAAGTTTTTCTTGACTCGGTTGTCTATAATTATATTTGATGACAGTGACGTTAGATTAATATGAACTTTTAATAACCTTTTATCTAACCTGAATCTTGTTGTTATACTGAAAATAATTGTTGACTTAGACATCCCCTCAATTCATCATCAAGTAAATAAATTAGCGTAAAACATTTTTACACAATTTTGTAACCTGGCACAACAATATAATTTCATTTTTTAAATGTATTTATTTATTTATTATTATTATTAATTACAACGGTTATAGACCAGTTAGAGTAACTAATTAGTTCATAACTGCGTACAGCGTTAGTATTAAATAAAATAAAAAATACATTTCATTAGGTTACAAATTATTTAATGAATTACGTGCCATACAAAAACCTGCCATTTATTTTTAACTACGTGGCTTAATGAAATACTGACATGAGTACACAATTATAATTTCAGTTACGTCACCACACAACGCCTATGCGACAAGATGGTTTTATTAATTGAGTTTCCGTTGCTTTTTCAGAAGCATGTGTAAGTAAATAATAAATGTTTTAACATATCTTTTCATTCAGTGACCAAAACAATGTCTTACCTGCTCTGTACACTTTTCGCGGTCATTGGCGTGAAAACAGTCGCTTTTCATTACCTGCTGCATGCCGCTAGTTTAACCGCTTTAGACTTGTGTGACCTAGTTGACATGAGGTTTTATCGGTGAGCGATTGTTTAAGTAATCTAAAAACCGAGCTTTTTCGGTATAGCATTTATGTGAAGTTAGCTGTTGTGATAAAAGAAGCTTATGGGAACATAAATGAGGAGGATTATATGGTGTTTTTTTTAAATGGAAACCTTAATATACTTTACACTGGGCTGCAAAGAAAGCGGATCGGTTATAAAAAATGCGATAACTTTTAAAATATGTGTGCAATCCTTTTAAAATAAAAACCAACATAAAGTTTATTTCATTACAAATATAGGAAGCAGTAAAGCCTTTTTATTTATTTTTGGTGATTGTATTAAAAACCATAAATAATAAAAATATCTAGAAGATTTTTTAAATTTTAACAATTTTGCGTCGTGTCCTGTGTGTCGCTATTAACCGTTCAAAGAGTGCTCCAGCGTTTTGAAGAGATTAGATCTAATATTTGCAGACCAGGAACTGGCCGAACAAGGTGCACGACAGCGCAGGAGGAGCGATATATGGTGTGGACAATGTTGAGTAATCGATTTCAAACGGTTGTTGAAGTCAAAAATCACCATCTACGTCCTGGAGAGAACAACCCGAGCACGTATACAGTGAAGCGGCGTCTTGCTAAAGCAAACTTGAAGCCATTTAGACCTGCAAATGGTCTAAAACTCGAAATGCAGCATCAAAATTCAAGGCTGACTTACGCTATTTTATTTACACATGAATTGGACTCGGGATGATTGGTCAAGAGTAATGTTTTCGGACGAGTCAAGGTTCATGCTATACACGCACGATGGGAGGCAAAGAGTCTACAGAAGACCAGGAGAGAGCGCTATAGCCAAGCTTGCATTGAAAAGAAAGTGCCATAAAGCGGAGGCTCCATACACGTGCGGGCTGGAATTTCTTCCGAAAGCCGCACCGTGATAAAAAATGGCACTATTACTGCAGAAAGATACGTGAATGAATCTTAAATGAGTATGTTGGCCCATTTTTTATAAATATGGGCGAGATCGCCATCTTTATGCATGATAACGCTCGTCCCCATAAAGCTCGGATAGTGTTTGACTACCTTGAAGATGTCGCTATCACATGCATGGAGTGGCCAGTACGCAGCCCAGACTGAAACCACATCGAGCATGCCAGGGACGAACTGGGATGATGTGTACACCAGCGAAATTCCCCTCCAATGATGCTTCCTGAACTGAAAGAAGCACTGATAGAGGAATGGGAGACTATTCCTCAGCATCGGCTCAGAAATCTGGTTGAAAGCATGCCAAGCCGTATAACAGCTGTATTCACAGCTCTTAGTGTTAATACAAAATACAAAAATTTCACAAAAAAATCATATTTGATCCGTACCACATTTTTCAAAATCTAGTGAATATGGAAATTTTTACTTAACTTACTTTTATTCAAAATACGCTTCATAATCTTCTTCTTGAACTTTTATGACGTTGATTTAAGCACTATGAAATTATCTTTATTACAGTCTTCATAACGCTTTCATTTATTTTGTGTTCAGGTTATATAAAGAGTAGAAAATATTATATTTATTACGGTGTTGTATGGGCATTCATTCACTAACGCCCACTACTCTCGAAATGAAAATAATTCCAATCTTGGTACATGCCTAGTAATAGCAAAACTTTCAATTGGGAAAAATCCAATAAGTAATAGAAAATTACAATAAACATTCTGCTTTTCACTTCATAAGCTGAACAAGGCATTAGATATTGCCGAACTTAGCCAGACGTTCAGTTAAACATTTTTAACTGAATCGACAGACTGTAACTATGCCAGTTGAGTACGGGTCCAGCTCTATCGCGTAATATTTTGACTAGTTGTGTGTCAATGCCTTGATAAACAATTTATAATTACTCTTAGTGTTTCCATTAAATCGATTGGTTCACGGAAATAGATCCATTCTCAATATACAATACTTCCCGGTACCGACGTAGTTTAATCCTGGTTTCGACCAACTATGTGAAGGTGAAATAAAAAGAACAAGGGTATACCGATCATCACTCTCCTGTCCATATTCCAATTTATTAATGGTCGCCGCAACATATATTTTTCTTCGATGCTTCTCTGTTAATCATCATCTCTTTTTAGCCATATCATATTTCATACAGTCAATCCATCGTGTTTTTGTTCTTCCCTTTTCTCGTATAGCCTTCCACATACGTACTCAAAACTTTCTTGACGACATTTTCCTCATTCCTCCCCATCACATGCACCATGACAACCGATTTCCACGCAAGTTGACACTTTCAGACTTCCTCTTATAGGTATACTCATTTCTTATTCTATACATTCGTGTAACACCACACATCCCCCTTAGCATTCTTATCTCAGCTACATGCAATTGCTTTTCATTTATGCCTTTTGTGGCCCACCATTCTGATCCTTACAAGGCAGCAGGTCTAACCATTGTTAGATTACTGACAATTGCTAATGTAGTCTAATGCTGCACGATTACTGACCATTGCTTGCACTGACTGGACAGGTCCACTCAATCTGTGTGGTTCTTTCCTCAAAAGACCATTGCAGACACCGATCTACATAGCCTTCACATGATCTGACCAAGATTTTGTCTGGACTTTAAAAGAGACTGTGACCTCTGACTTTGTTTCGGCCTTTCTTTTCAGAGTAGTCAGATAGGAAACGCCGACCTCATCTAGTTTAAAAAAATATATGATTGACGTGTAAAAGTGTTTGTTCAAACCTACTTACAGAAATAAAATCATTTATCATTGATTTATAAATCTGTCCCTTAACTTTAAGGTGAATGCAAAAGTCGCAAATTGTTCCCGTGACCTGCCGCCATTTCATTCATCCAGTTCTGGTTTAACAGTCCGATCTACTTCGCCATCTTTTTCAAAGGAATACCGATCTAGGTCACAAAAAGTGTGAAAATCTCGAACACTAACATTCCATTACTATGCCGCATATCCCGAAATAAAACAAGACAGTAATAGAACGGAATAAAACGAGTACCTATGTAATACATCATACACTTCGTTATTACCCGACCTCACTCGTCTCGCTCCACATTCTTACTTCCAGTATTTTAATTACTGAAGCATTTCTTCACTGCGGCCTCTCTTGTGGTTCCACATATTTTAAGAATATCATGAGAGATGCGGTGAATGAGAGACGAGCGAGCAATGGTATATAAGATTGTTTGCAATTGTGATACATAAAAACCGTAGGTAAATTAATTATAAAGCTCTCGAAATGTTTGCAAATGAAGTAGCGGCAATCGCAGCATTCGTAGCTAAATATATGTATCGTTGAACTTGGTAACAGTTCACTTAGCTAAGTGCAAATGTCATGCTGTAATAGGAATGTAGTTTTGGGAATCACAAGCTCTTTAGTCTTTGTCGTATGCCGACTCAAATGTGGTGTATTGACATCTAAAACGCAGTGCAAGTGATTTACGAACTAATTTTACCTACCATTTTCAATTAAAGACTCCGACAAAGTAAGTTACTGATTGATACTTACATATGTGACTATTAATTAATAAGAACTTCGGCTTTACTTTAACAATGCAGTCATGCTTTTAACATAATTACGAGTATATCTTCGAAACTATCAAGAAAAGACCCTTACATTTTCTATTTATAAGACTACGCGATAGTAATAAATCATAAGACGTCAGAGTTTGTAAACAACATGTAAATTACTAACTCTCCAATTTATATTGTGTACCTAAGTATGGCCGCGTTGAAGGTCTTCCGCGTAACTCGCCTTATATTGTTTTTTTTTTATCTTCGCAGAAATGTGTAAAGTGTGAAAAAATAATAAAGACAAATTGTGTTTCACCCACATGTGAAGCGAAGCGTCTCTAAACGTTCCCGACTATGAAACGTGAAGGTATTGCTATAAAGCTGTTAAGTGCTGTCGTGCCGTAATCATCTTTCTCTTGCACTTACCGCTATTTATGCGGGGTTGACGCAACATGTTTTTTCTTCCATAGCTCTCTATTAGTCGTCATCTCGGTAATCACTCCATTTCTAGCCATATTATCATCTTTTACGCAGTCCATCCATCGTTTCTTTGCACTTACCTAACTCCTCTATCCATCCACATTCATAATTAAAACTTTCCTTCGACATTCTCCTCACTCCTCCGCATCACATGCCCATACCATGACAACCGATTTCCTCACATTTTTTCAGTCACCGGTGCCACTTTCAGAATTCCTCTTATAACTCATTTGTTATTCTATACATTCGCGTACCGTACGCTACCGTATCGTGAAGTTTAACACAAAAACTTTAAAAATACACTGTTGAACAAGGATCGGAACACTTTAATGAACGGTGCGAGGTGATCATTCTGTTTTGCAAAATAATAAATATTTTAGCAAGAGTCAAACTATAAATAAAGCCTTAAGTATAGGTTCATTGTCCCTAGCTGCCGGTTCCAATGAAACAAAAATAGGCCATAAAGAGCAATTTTCCGACCACAAAACGAAATCCAGCAAAAATCGGGGTCGAATTGGGCAAATGCGGTCGAGCTAGTCTGAAACCACCTTCCCGTGCCCTTGATAACCAAGATCGTAGTTACGTTACCTGTCGATTGGAACTTAATCAAATGATCTTGTTTAAAATTGGGCATTTTGGTGACTGAAGATTTTTTAAGAGAAACATATTTTTATCATTATAAAACCGAAGTATTAAGGAAAAAACAAATAACAGCACACTAAAAAATAATAATAATAAAGCACTTAAAACAGCAAACTGTTATATTTCATAATAAACAATACAAATAAAAACACAAAATACTTAATTTTTTTAACCATCTTTGTACTACATAGCAAGTGATACAAGTGTCCTTTTAAGCAATTAAATGCCTGTATTAGGACACTCCTTTATGTTTCTTTAATTTTTTTTTCACTCATTATGTGCAAAGCTCTGTATAATATTTATAAACCTAGAAGAGGAATTGCATCTATTATGCTCGTACAACTTTTCTTATGCTTTAATTTATTTATTAGTCGGAAACAAAATGATGGTCTGTATTTAATTGAACCTCAAATCCAAGACAGGCTACCCAAAGAGCGAAGTAAATCGTGGGAAAAGAGGTATCTTCCACCTCAAGACTTCTTAAAGCCCCATGAACGAATGTCTGCCTCCCGGTCGTGAACTGCAGTGGGCTATTTGGCAAGCACAAAATCGATTGCGTATCCAAGTAGGCCGGTGCAAACATAATTTGGATTGCTTTAACCCGACCACATCAGATTAACAAACGGTGGAAACTGCGTTTCTTTACAACACAAACAAAAGAGCCTGAAGTCTGGATTTGTGCCCGGTTGATGGAAATAGGCTCGCCTCTATGCCTCTATGGTGAAGTTGTGGGTGTACTATAGGTACACCTCTGCCTAATCCTTTGGGAATACAGACGTAATATTATAAACTAAAGAAAATCAAAATGTTCTTATAGCATCACCGCTATTAGCAATTAGATTCTAATAATAAACTCCGGTTTTATTTAATTCTGTATCGCAAACTGCAGAGCAGTGGTGGCCCAGTGGTATAGTGACATGAGAAATAGCGGAATTTCGCTCATACCTCCATAGAAAAGGGAAGATTCTCCGACCAGATGGGTGTTGAGTCTGGGCAACTGTCCGACGATTAATGTCAGGACGTTGTATACATGCTAGTTGCGCGGTAAACTCTGCTTGCGCGATGCAGGATTTTTCGTGACGTCAGTGTGACGCGTAGTTCGCATGTGACGATGTAGATACCGCTACAATGGTAACGGCTGCGAATTACGAGTTGTAGGTCGTAGGTTCGAACCCAGACAGGCCCTTTACTTTGTGCAAGTTATTTTCATCACCACTGCTCTCAAAACGGTGAAGGAAACCAGCATGTCCTAGAACCAAAAATTCGAAAACATGTGACATCCACCAAGCCGCACTGCCTGCACGGCCCACCCCCTCTCATACAGAGGAGGCCTGTATCCCAGCAGTGGGAACATTATAGGCTGATTATGGATTATGGTATCGCAAACACTACTCTTGATTTTCGACCTATTTCAGAGTAGAGTTCAATTGATTCAATTACATAGGATAAAGTTCCCGATCAGGTACAACTTGTCTCTCTATCAGAATTCTTTCTACCTAGCAAGGTACTTATATATTGAATTCAAAAATTTTGTTATATGCAATAAGGCTAACAGCAAACTAGTTTGAGACTAAGCTATCAGATGGTTACCGCTAAAATAATGTGACCCTTAAAAGTTTGTGCAGAACTACAGGACCATGTATGGAACTAAATCGAAACTTTTAGCTCATATTTCAGTACAGAACAGCCAATAAAGCTTCACGTTGAAAGGAAAAAAAACAAAACAAAGTTGACACTGGACGCGTCCCGTTTATGGCAATTGTGCGCCAGTAAAATGTAATAAACAGCGCACATTCTGCTTACCCAGCACTCAGTGACCGGTGAAATGGTCACGTGAATGAGCAACAATTTGCATATCGTTACAAAACCCGCACATTTGAATTTTATTGATACTGTGTAATGGGGCCATGTGTCATCTGGCACCATTGTAGCTTTACTTTGTGGAAACGTAGAGCTTTTGCACGTGTACATTATAAAAAGTTATACAGTGTGGTAATTTATCATTTCTATGGTTCGCACGGCTACAGATCAAGCTATAAAAATCCAGTATAAGCTGAACTCGCATTGTATAGGATTTCCTTAAAATGAGAGGTCAGTGTAAACTGGAAATATATAGCTTGATGTGTAGCCGTGTGTTCATGTTCAATGACGTAAGTTCTCTGTATTATGGTTACCCACTGTTATACATAAGTTTAAGCAGTATTTGTAATCAAAATACAGACCTAAACAGGGGGCCTACTCCATAAGCATGAAGTCCGTCGTTTCGGCCGATGCTACGAAGTTTCCTACTCCGTACGACTTACGGACTTAGCATTAGTCCGGGGCCCGAATTAAAAGTTTATGACAAAACGTTTTGACAGTTGTCCCCCGATGTGTTTTTACCCGTCCGGAAAAATGAATTAACCGGGAGTAGAGTTCACTTCTAAGTATCGAACTACTTTCGGACGGGCCCGTATCCTCGTTGACGGACAGAGAGTAGGCCCCCTGAATTGAAAAACTTTGATAGTTTTGTAAGATGCGTAAGTTAACTAGTAAATTAAACGCGATCGAAACCATGTGCTTTTGTAGTATCGTTATAAATAGTGCGCGAATGGCGTTAGTCCAATTTGTAATGTGATGTCACCGCGGTTGTGTATCGATGAATATACAGATAGGATGACGAGTAGTCTAAATTGTATGGACCGAGGTATGGACGCTGTTTGCAGAACAGTGGAATCGTCAATGAGAAAGCATCTTAAAAGGTATCAACTATTAATAAATCTGTATATTTCGTTCACCATGCCGTTAACTTAAACAATATAAACAACATTAACTCTACCTTCACAAACTGCACAGTAAAAAATTATTAACAGGCTATCGTTAACTACAAACAATCTGACTATTTTACGTGTTCTGAAAGCCTATCGGAACTAGTTAGCGCAGAAAATTTTTGAAGATCAATTATTAAAAGTTTCGCCATACAAAAAGTTCGTCGAAATAACATCAGAGTGCATTTTGTAATGGCTGCCACCTTGCTGTATATTTGCATAATAAAAATTTCTAGAAAGGAAGTAAAATAGCTGCAATTATCTCCTACAGTAGTGCCGCGCTGCCTAATAGAGTGGGCGTACAAAGAAGCTCCAGCATTGTGGTTCTCACGGCATATCATAGAGTAACGAGTCCTTTGTAAGCGTTGAAGTGAACGAGTACAATGAAGTTTAACGTTAATTAATAAAACGCTGAGGAAACATTAAAGTGTAGTAAGTTAGCTTTCTTGTAGAGTTGGCTTTCTAAAACAAACTATATTTACCTACTCAATTTAGTAAGCCCATAAACAAGCCAGGAAAAATCAGTTGTAGGTATCTATTTATTTAAATCCTTTGGTTCAACGACCTGCCGGTCGATTCTGTAACAATCTCACCGTGATAACTTACGTGAAGTGACCTATCATGACACTACCGACAACTCACTTCAAGCTCACTTCACCTATGTTATCACGGTGAGATTGTTACAGAATAGCTCGGCTGTTAGCCTTTAGAATTTACTTGTTCTCTTCTCTGCTTTTAAAAGCATGCTTCACATACGATGGACACGGTATTTATCAGTTGAAAGCTACCTTAAATTAGGATTACGAAGGAACACATGATAATCTTTTCATAGCATTACCCGGTGCGAAGGCAGCAGGGTGCTCAAACGGTCAACCGTCGTCATAAAACAGAGGGTAACGTGAATTATGAGGATCTGTGTTGAAGACATGAATGTGCTACTAAGACTTGACTAATAAGACCTTATTAAATTATAACGCTATCGGAATTAGTAACATTTTTAAAAATTAAAAATATTTTTGAAGTCACCTGTCTATCCCATCTAGCCATCATAGGTATCATGTCTAGCCTATCTTGTGTTATGAATTTAGTATATTTTTTATTTAAAACACATAAACAGTATCAAATAAACAAACTTATTGTTAAAAACGAACGACGAGCAGATTCCAGCTGAAGAAAATGAACTCTTCGCGTCCTGACTGGCACGACTCCTCGAGCTTGCCCTGCTTCGACTACCAAGATGTTACCTGCCAGAGAAGCACGAGCGCATCGACCTACACATCTTGTGTGATGCCAGTGAGCAAGCCTACGCGACCGTGGCCTACTGTAGGATAAACAACGACGATGGGAGCCTGAAGATCGTGTTGGTAGCTACCAAAGCTAAGGTGGCACCCCGTCGAGTCCAGACCATACCACGTCTGGACCTGCAATCCGCAGTCATCGGAGCATGACTCGCTGACATCATAAGGAGGGAGCATCGAGTCAACATCGGACAGACAACCTACTGGACCGATTCATCTACCGTGGTGCATTGGATTCACCACGATATGCGACGCTACACACTATTCGTCGCGCACCGACTGGGAGAGATCGCAGAGCTGACCCAGAAAGAATAATGGCGTTGGCTCCCCACCGCCTGCAACGTGGCCGACGACGCCTCTGGCCTCGCTGATACACCCACTAGCGCAGCGGACCGATGGTTCCAGGGACCGGACTGCCTGCTCCTGCCAGAAGATTAGTGGCCCACAGCGACAACGAACGAGCCAGAAGACGAAGAGGTCCTGCACATCAACCAGAAGACAGAACGAGACAGCTGGCTACCGAATCCAGCCCGCTTCTCGAAGTACGAAGTCTTAGAGCCTTCACCGACATCTGCCGACGAAGAGCAACGACGATGGAATATCGCCACATCCAACGTGCCGAGCCCGAACTGATCCGTCAAGCACAAGACGATAGTTTCGGCGAAGATCTGAAGAGGATCCGGTCTGCTAGTTCACTTATGGAGACGAGCCGGCTATACAGACTGGATCCTGTATTGGAAAATAATGTCCTAAAGCTGGTGCGGGGCCGAATTGAAGCCTCTTCCGCACCAACCGAGACCAAGCGACCAATCATCTTGGATGGTCGTCATCAGCTGACCAAGCTCCTTGTACTGCGGGAGCACTGCGCTGCGGGTCACGCCAATCGAGAACGCGTGACGATCGACCTGCGACAGCGATACTGGGTCATTCACTTACGACCCACAGTACGCGCTGTGCGCCCACTACCATGGTCGTCACGGATAACGGGGAATAGCAGTTCTACCAGTGCGAAGCCGGGGCGGGTCGCTAGGTAGGTATATAATAAAACAACATTTTGTTGATCATATTTTAGTATAATTGTCATAAATCATTGAACAATTCGAAAAGCAGTTCAAATTTCTACATGATTATAATAATTCTAGTTCTGTATGAATGTTATTTTTGATCGGTAGTCAACTTTTTTCTAGCTGACTAAGCATTTACAGTATTACAGTCCGCCCGTCGAGAGAATGCGTTCTTGACACCTGTCAGTTTTGTAAAAACGAATACGTGTTTTGCGAATTAGATCTTTATTAGCTACTAGAATTGTTGCACTAAGGAACGCATTCTCTCGACGACGGCCGGATTCTAACAATTTAGATCTTATTTGTTTATAAATTTTACATTTCGGCGTTTGGTTTAAAGAGTCACCCATCCCTAGCGGCTAGTGCAAACGGTGCCAGGGGCGGGGATATGCAGTTATAGATGGCAGAGCATTGCAATACATGGTACATTATACGCAAACATTACATAGATACTTCAAATAAATTTAAAAAAATGTTTTGCCTAACCTGCGGTGTAAGTATTAATATACATTATTTTCATTAATTCATACATGAGACAATGTAAATAACGCCTTACCATTCATATCTGATAAGTAACAGAAAAAGTGATGCATAAGATAACGTATAATATGATTTAAACGAGATATTTTCTAGTGGATCAACACATTTTATGCTGAGTGATTGATAAGTGTTTTATACATTTCGACACCCCTATGCAGTTAATTGCATTCCCATCGGAAGAAATCGAAATTTCACAAAACGTAGCAGCGAGCAGATAAATCCAGATGTTCATAAAAAATCATAAACATTTATGACAAATATTTTATGTTATTGAATCATTACGATGTATTGCAAGGTATTCCCAGATGACTATTTTTCATCCTTGCCTGATATGGTCTCGTAGGTATGTGTGTATTTATCTTCAGTAGCCTGGTACTGCATGACAATTAGCACTCGTCCTTGTACTGTGTAGATGACCTAAATAACGTTTACCAGTTCCTCGCGAGGAGCAACACTTAATTTTCAATGCATAATTTATTCCGTTGCCCTAAGGCTTCCGTCCGAGCTCTTCGCAACAATCTCATCTGGTACTCCCTACTTACATAACATAACTCCTTACGTCCACGTGATGAGTCGCTTCTTTACGCATGTGTGACGAATCTAGAATATACTATTCAAAATGGAAATACCTTTTGGCTTTGGTAACGTTTTGATTAACATAAAAACAAAACCATTACCGTTACTTTGTACACGGCATGGTTTCTTTACGGTACGACCCACTAAACGCACCATCAAATAATCGTGTGAGCTTGAATATGCGCATACGGATTCAACCCTAGTTTTTCACTGCAAGAAAATCGTGTGTGTGGAAAAGGCTGATGGACAAATGCCGCGATTGTAAGAACCTGGATAGTGGATAACTCTCAGTAAATATCTAAACAGTTGAGGCAATGTGTCAATTAACGACACACCTACGAGTACATATCATTATTAATACTTATTAACCGGCTAACGGGTACCTACTTAATAACTGATTTCAGATGATAATACTGTTTGAAGTAATTAGTCCGGTTGTAGTTGAACTAAGTCGTGGTTAATGCTGACCCTGGTTAACTGCTGTACTGTACTAATTTCTCCTACTTTGTACTGGACCGTACAAAGTAGGAGAAATTCTGAACACTACCATCCCAAAGAGGTTCATACAGTGTGTTGTTTTCAAAAACTAACTACTACTATGTGTGTTGAAGTTTTGCTTTTATTGATCTAAACATACGTAGGTATATAAGTTTTGTTCGTATAGGCACGTAACGGAGTCATGATAATTCATACTAATGTGTAACGGAAGCCATTTGTGGTTCGAGGCCCATTTCAGGGAATCAAGTTGGAATTTATAGGAGATTATCGGATCATTCTGCAATTGTAAGGATTTCATTGTTTCGTTGGAACAATGAACAAAAGAATGATAATTTCCATAACATTTTGTTTCCGCTATTAGTATACCGCTCTGTTCCTGGTTATAGGCCTGAGTTAGGTCCGGGATAGCCTCAATAGATAAGTTAGGTTAGCTCACTACCAGCAAAGTTGTTTACGTTTACCGTCTTTGAGGAAATCTTTTGTCAGAAGCGATTCAGTAGTAATACAGTACAGATCACTTCCACATCGATGCAAATGCGCGACTGTATCGATTCAGCATCACCACTAACGCGCGACCGTTTCGGTTGACATGGGGTAAGAAAAATTGAATTCATATTCTACTTTTCTTTTCATCATCATCTACAAAATTTCCTACATTTTACCTTGTACTATATTAGTTGTTGAAACGTTGTTACATAATGGCCACCCCGTAACTTTTCTATATTATATGGGTGCACCCAATATTTACGTTGCCAACGCCTACGCTGTGGCTGCTTCCTTAAAAGCGTGCTGCTTTAACAAAGACAACGCGACCAACGTTGTCTCGACAGTCGACCGAGTCCATATTACAACTGTACCGTCCACAGGCATTCACAGGTAGTCACTAAAGCGCACGACTGTATTGATGCAACATCGCGACTGTATCGATGCTGCACCGCGATAGTCGCGATGCAAAATTGTAATTACGTTGGCGAACGTATACGACCAGCGACAGCATCGCGATTCAATCGCTTCTGAATCGCTGCAAAAAGTCGCCTTGGGCGACCTCCCTAACAACGAGCTGCAATCTGGAAGGAAGTGAAGAAAATTAGATCAGAATAATCATGAACACAGAAACAACTCATTGTAGGTATAATATGGGTAAATCCTACCTTCTCGCTGTGGTTGTTTCCTCCTTTATAAGTAGGTGTGATTCAGGGCGATGGAATGAAAGTCTTCAGTTATGTACTGTAACTAGCTTGTAATACCTTCCAAAGCAGTACACAGATATTATAAAAGCACAAGAAGAACGGAGGATTGAGAAGAACAGATAGGTTAAAAGTATAGGCACAGAGTTCACAAGCACAGGTGTCGAAAGCGAATGTACATCAGTTTTAGATAGCACGGTAAGATTAGAGTCACAGTATAGCTAAATGCAAAATTACTTTTAGTATAAACCATAAGCAGAACGGTAAGCAAGCGAGCAGCGTGCGCTCCGCGTCGAGAGTAGATCAAGACTGGCGTGCCGTTGCGCGCGCGCCTGCGGCCGGTAACAACGAAACGGGTTTATATAATATATAGCTATAGGGCTATATACTATGGTGCTTTTCCACTGAGCCACAGGGGCTGAAGTTCCGACACAAAATATGATTGTGTAAATAATAACTTTTGTATAATAATATAAATACTATGTAAGGTCCCGTAGTAGTTGGTACCTTACACTTGTAGCTTTAAGTAAGAAGTGGTAAGTCAGTACTTGGAGTTAGGCGAGTTGATGTAAACACACACAGATTTGGTAACACTAAAGGTTTATTAGAGTACCGATCACAACAAAGTAAAAGTGGGTTGGATGCTAATCCGCGGTGTTCGCGTAAGTATGTAATTTGTCAACTAACTTAAAATCATATTAAACATTGTTTTAAATACCAAAGAGAAAAGTAGGTTGCTGCGTTTGCAGCCTGACGGAATGTACGTAAACCGTACATGCTCCCGAGGGAAAAGGCGGGATGAGCATCCAGTACATAAAACGTTTTAAAGTAAAAATTCCAAAACGCAATAATAAAAAAGTATAGACCGTATAAAAGTTGGTTAAGTAAGTAAAAATATAAAAGTAAGACATCCCAGAACGTCACAATAAAAAGTAAAGACAGTAAAGTAAACATTAGTAAGTAAGTAAAATTAAACATGTACACATAAAAACAATAAGCTTTACTGCTCCTCAAAGTGAAACAGTTGTTTCGGCCTCGCGTCGCTGTATAGTGGCTCCGGCGGTGTCGAATGGCGTATTTCTTGCATCTCGATTTCGACTTTGTTGTCGATTCCTGTAGGTTGTCTTGTAGGTGGCCTTTTAGTTTTCTTATGCCATAGTCTCCTAATCCAAATGTAGACAGCAAACGAAGCAGCTCCTCCCAACAGCAGAGAAGTCACAGAGTAGAGATATATGTCGTGACTCGATATATCTATCCCTTGTGGTAGTCTTTCCTGCTCTTTCTGCTGAATTATTTGCTTATCTATGTTTCTGATATTTATTGCAGATGTATCCAGTTCTGTCATATTCAGCTGTGTGTTTTTCCAACTTAGATCAAATAAATTGTTGATAGTCGTGTTAAGTGTAGGTACTTCAATATCCGCCTCCATGTGAAATTTGCTTCCTAAGTGGTTATAGGTGAATATTGTCGCATCTTTCTTTTGTAGTATGCATTTTGGTTTCAAGGCAATCACCCCAGTACCGTTGATGACTGCTGGCGTAACTTGATCGCTACATATGACGCGCATCAGCTGTCTGTCGCATAATGTAAACAACCACCAGTTAGGTTTATGTAATTGGATCCAAGTTTCTTTGCAAGTTACATCATTGATGACACAGGATAATGAAGTTTGTTGACTGAATACCTTGGCCTCGCAAGGTGCGTCCTTGTCTTGTAAGCTAAATACCGGCTGACGTGAAATGCATGTGTACTCGTCTTCTCCGTATGGCGTGCATTGGCGCATGTCTTGCTCTTCCATAGTGATGTACGAATTTTTCACGAAGTTTATGGCGATATAATTGGAGAAAGGCTGCACGATTCTCAATTGTCCTTGTTTCTGGAATGGTATAGGTATTACCCGGTATATTTTGTAGTCCTCATCGCTCAACAGTGGAATATGCAATTCGAAAAGTAGAAAGTTGTTTGTAATCCGAGCCTTGACATGGATTAGTTCGTAGATGTCACGGAAATCTTTTTGTATGTCCTTTATCGGTAAGGCTAGTCCCTGTGGAAGTTTTCCAGAGATGATGTTCAGCTGTTCTATTATTTGAGATGCAGGAAACAAGTGTGTATCCAAATGACCTCGATAAATGTTGGCGAGAGCATTCATTAGCATTTCTTGAATTCTATGCAAGTCGCTCAAAATTAAAGTTGATGATAAAGCGGCAGAGTTCACGTCATTTGCTGTGTATAAAATGTGTGCTCTGTTCTCAATTTTTGTGATTATGTTGCAAGTCTGATTTATGTAGGTTTGTATTGCGTGAAATTGTTTGTCCATAAATTCCGTATTGTTTTTAATTACATTGTTTTCAGCCTCTATGATCAAAGTTTGATTCTTCATCAACTGTAACAAGTAATTATCGTTGATTTGCAAGTTTTGGATATCCTTCTCGTACTTTTGCGCAAAGTCTTCATCCAAAACCCCGAAAAGTGTTCTGGCTAATTTTCCGATTCCATCAAAGTAGCCTCGTTTTTGTCGCGAATGCTGAGAAAGTAACATAGTGTTATAATTCTCAAGGTGATGCATTTCATGACG
This sequence comes from Brachylomia viminalis, assembly GCA_937001585.2. Taxonomy (NCBI): domain Eukaryota; kingdom Metazoa; phylum Arthropoda; class Insecta; order Lepidoptera; family Noctuidae; genus Brachylomia; species Brachylomia viminalis. Next base: position 17,147,806 of record OW443307.2, on the reverse strand, counting down.
TAGGTGTCTGACAACTGCTTCGCATGGTGTAAACTCGTGCGCGATTCTTTGACAGAGTTTATCAATTTGGTTTATGTAGTCGTTCATGTTATTCGCAGCTTGCCAGTAGGACGTTAGGTTGTAATAGATCAGTAGAGTCCATTCATCATGTATAAGTTGCAGTTTTCCGGCTTCATCGAAATAAATAGGTTGATTGTTGGTTATAGAGGTCACCTTATAGTTGTTTGTTACTGGTGACGATTGTGCAGTTCCTAACATTCCTATTAAAGTTATAAGAGCGAAAGTCAGGAAACTGTACTTGTTGGTTCGCGTGCTCCTTTTTCTTCTTTGGTTTTCAGTTATTGTATCTTCTTCTCTTTTGTTATTTGTTGTTTCTTCGGTAGGTAGCAGTGTTTCTTGCTGTGGTAATGGAGTTAGTTTAACAGTGGGTCGTTTTATCACTCCAGTTTTTGTTTTAAGGGTGGCCACTCGTACTAGACCATCCTTACCGGGATGAGTTTCCATCACTCGTCCCATGGCCCATTTGCCAGGAGGTAAGTTTGTTTCCTTGATTAGGACCACGTCGTTTAGTTTGAGGTTTTGTACAGTTCTGTTCCACTTGCTTCTAGACTGTAAGGTGTTCAGGTAGTCATTGGACCAAGCTTTCCAGAATTGATCCAGCATGTGCTCCGTTAGTTGCCAACGTTTTCTCAGATCCATCTTTCTGTTGTCAGGCTCCGGTTGAGGTAGAGACAACGTAGCACTGCCAGTTAGAAAGTGGCCAGGAGTGAGAGTGCTGTAAAATTCCTCCGGATCTTCTGTTAGCTGACATAGAGGCCTCGAGTTTAGGCAGGCTTCTATTTTCGCTAGTAACGTAGTGAATTCTTCCCAGGTCAGTTTTTGATCCCCAAGAACCCGCTTCAAGTGGTGTTTTAATGATTTGACGGCTGCTTCGAATATCCCCCCCGCACTAGGCCAAGCAGGGGCGTTGAAGTGCCAATGAATTTCTAGTTTCCCAATCTCGTCAAAGAACTCAGGAGAGAGTAGCTTCTTGAAGTTACTGAAATCCTCTCTCAGTACTTTGGATGCTCCAACGAAGTTCGTGCCGTTGTCTGAGTACATGTGAGCAGGCGTTCCGCGCCTCGCGCACATTCTCTGAAGGGCCGCAATAAACGCTTCCGTGCTTAGTTCTGAGACTAATTCGATATGTACAGCTTTCGTAGCCATACAGACGAAGACCGCGATGTATGCTATTGAGGTCTTCACTCCTCTTCCTTTGTTAAGTTTCACGTCTACGTGACCAGTAAAGTCAACACCAGTGTGAGTGAATGGACGGCTTGGTGTTACTCTTTGTTTTGGCAGATCGGCCATTAGTTGAGCATTGTCCGTAGAATTGTAACGATGACATTTCACACAGCGTCGTATTCTTCCCTTTACCGCCCGATTTCCAGAGACTATCCAGTATCGTTGCCGTATGTAAGTAAGGGTCAGACGGGCTCCTCCATGAAGCGTCATCGAATGTGCTTGGTCGATCAGTAGTTCAGTGAAGCGGCTGGAGTAGGGTACCACTGCGGGATTCTTCATATTTGCAGGAAGATCAGAGTGCTGTAGTCTTCCGCCTACGCGAATGATTCCCTTGCTATCCAGATAAGGTTTGAGTTTGTAAATGTTGCTTTTTGGTGACACAGTTTTATTTTGTTTCAACTGTTTGTGTTCTTGCGCAAACTCGCTTTGTTGAACATATTTTATTATATATTCTGCTGCGTATTGTAGGTCAGTTGTTGTTAGGTAAGTAGCGCTTGGTCGTAATTTTTGCTTTAGTGATGCAATATATCGCACAATTCGAGCAGTAATTCTTATTACTGAAGTCAGCGAACTGTGGTTCTTCAACAACTTGTAAACAATATTTTCAGTGTTGTAGTTTTTCGAACTGACGTCATTGGGTTCGACCCTGTTTGCTTCGCTTGTAGTAAAGTGGCAATTCACATTATGAGGTGTTTCTGTTTCTGCAAAGTTTTTCAGAAACATAGGTCCGTTCCACCATAAGTTGAACTTGACTACTTTGCTCGGTAGCAAGCCTCTCGAAGCGCAGTCAGCTGGATTAAGTTCCGATCGTACATAACACCATTGTTGAGGTGGTATTACGTCTTTTATTTTCCCCACTCTGTTAGCTACGTATCTTTCCCATCTTGAGAGGTCTCCCTGAATCCAAGCTAGGACCACCTTGGAGTCACACCAACCATAAGCTGATATCTCATGCTCCGTTAGTGATTTCTTCACTTTTTCCATGAGTTGGGAGAGTAGTAGTGCTCCGCATAGCTCAAGTCTGGGCAATGAAGTTTTTTGAGTAATCGGCACTACCCTAGTTTTTGATACTAGTAATGTGATCCTTGGGTCGCCCTTTTCGTCGATTACTCGGCTGTATATGACGCAAGCGTATGCCTTTTCGCTTGCGTCACAAAATCCATGTAGTTGGATATTTTTCTGCGTACTGCCAATCCATCTGTTTATTTTAATGTTTTTAATTAGATGTAGTTCTTTGTTTAGATGCCGCCATTCGTCTTGTAACTCAGTAGGTAGTTCAGCATCCCAGTTTATTTTAGTTAGCCACACCCTTTGGAATAGTAGTTTAGCTGACACAGTTATAGGCGCCAGCCAACCCAAGGGGTCGTATAGTTTGGATATTTGTGATAGCAGGTTTCTTTTAGTTAGTGGTTCGTTGTTGTAGTCGTCTATGGACCAGTTGAATATGAAAACGTCATCTTTTGGATTCCAACTCAACCCCAACGTTTTCATTGATTCGTCGCCTCTAAAATCAAATGTACTTTTCGATATTTGATCTTCGTCTAAGTGTCGTAGAAGCTCAGGATCGTTGCTTGACCATTTTCGCAGATTCATTCCGCCTCCCTTCAGTAGTTTTATGATCGATGTTTGAATTTCCTTTGCTTGTTTTGTAGAGTTGTGGCCGCTGATTAGGTCATCGACGTAGAACTGATTTAGCAATATTTCAGCGGCCTTTGGGTATTTGTGGCCGTCATCGATAGCAAGCTGTTTGAGTGTTCGCATTGCTAGCCATGGACCACTTTTTGTCCCATATGTTAATGTTTGCAGTTGATATTCTTGTAAATTGTCTTTTGGTTGCTTTCTCCATAGGATCTTCTGTAGATGTTGTTGATCCGGATGACACCATATGGAACGGTACATTTTTTCAATGTCCGCTGTGTAGACGTATTTATAGCCACGCCATTGTAATATCAATGCTTGGATGTCCTTTTGCAGATTAGGACCTTTTTCCATTACGTCATTTAGGCTACATCCACCCATGGTCTTCTGGGAAGCATTAAAAACAGCTCGTAGTTTTGTTGTTGTTGATTGTTCTCTCAGTACTCCATGATGCGGTAAGAAGATTGCATCTTTGGCGGGTGTCGTGTTTGAAAGCTTCATGTGACCTAAATCAATGTACTCGCGGATGAAATCTTTGTACATTGATGCAAGTTTAGGGTTTCTGTCGAATTTTCTTTCCAGTTGTAAGAATTGAGAGATTGCGATCGACTTTGAGTTTCCCAATTTTTCTTCATAACGAGGAATCAGTGGCATCTTTACAATGTATTTTCCGTCGCGATCTCTTTCAGTAGTCATTTTGTAGTAGTTTTCGCACCAGTCGTCTTTAGATGTGTCCTCAGTATTCTGAATGATGTCTTCTGTCTCCCAGAATCTCTTTAAGTCGTTCAGGTCGACAAGAGCGACATGGCAGTTAAAAGTTTCTAGCTTGCCGCATAGAATCCATCCTAAACGGGTTTGCTGAGCTGTCGGCGTTTGGGCATCTCCCTTTAGGACCCCCTCTAATATAACTTGCGAATAGATATCCGCTCCCAGCAGCAAATCCACGCTCCTTGATAAGTTGAAGTCAGGATCCGCTAGTTTCAGACCTTGTAGCTGAGGCCAGTTTTCTTTTTTAAATGTTTTGTTAGGTAAGTTGTTCGTGATCCTTTTCATTATTAGAGTGCTGACTGAAAATGCAAAGTCAGTGCATCTTGATTTACACTCTAATTCTAGTCGTCCTTTACAATCTCCCGAAATCGTACCCACGCCGGAAATTGTAGCGTTCATCCTTTTTCTAGGTAGTTTCAGTCGTTGAGCCGCGTTCTCCGTGATGAGGTTTACTTGAGATCCTTGGTCCAGTAAAGCTCGTAACGTTATAAAGTCTCCTGTTGATGTCTTTACTTGAAGTTCTACTGTAGTAAGTAATATTTCCATAATGTAGTTGTTTGATAAATGGTTCGAACTATGTTGGTTTGTTGATGTTGAAGGTTGATGTTCCCGTTGTTGAGAACGTTGACCCATATTGTTCATATTGGAACTTGGCGACAGTTTTTGCGCTGAATAGTGTAACATCGTATGATGTGGTTTATTGCACTCTTTGCAAGTTTTGTTCGACGTGCATTCTGTGTCTCCATGCTTATACAAACAGTTTTTGCATATTTGTAATTTCCTTACTGTGTCATTCCGTTGCCGTGTGTCCATTTCAATGAACTTTGGACACTGCATGATCACGTGAAAACCGCTGCACAGAAGGCATTTACCGTATGACGCATGGTATATTCTTGATGTTTCTTTTCTATGTGGTTCATATGATGGTTTATTGGAGTTAAATTTCGTTTTGTTGCTGAATATTTGTTTATGTTGGTTAGATGCATCTTTTTGGTAACCCTTTGCTGCTTCCAACGCCATGAATTTGGTCTCCAAGAACCCCAAAAATTCACTCAGCTCCGGGACTTGCTTTGGATGCTCTAATTCTCTAGTGTATTCAGTATATGATGTTGAGTCCAACTTCTGTGCCATCAAGTACACGATTATTGGATCCCAGCTTGATGTATTTAGACCGATGTTATGTAGGCCATTCATGCATTCGTTGATTACGTCATGCATTCTCTTCAAGACAGCAGCATTGACCTGCTGGATGGATGGTAACTCCATCAAAGTATTCATCAAGTTCGTAAATTGGAGTCTCTTGTTGTCGTATCGCTGAATAAGAATATCCCAACAAGTTTCATAGTTTTCAGCGCCGACCAAATGTTGAACTAATCGTTCCGGCTCTCCTTTAAGCTTAGATTTTAAGTGTTGCATTTTCTGCGCTTTCGAAGAATTTGCATTGTTGTGGATTGTCTCCAGAAACATATCCTTGAACGTAATCCACTGACTGTAGTTTCCAGTGAATTCCGGTAGTTGAATCCTCGGTGCATAGGTTTGGTGGTTTACGCTTGTCCATAGTTTCGAGTTGAGAGATCTTTTCATGACATCGTACTGACGTTCTTTGTTGGCGAACAAGTCGTTGTATATTTCGTTTGAACCTTTCAAAATAGCTTCTAGCTCCCAGTGACATTTCTCTACAGTGTCCCACTTGGTTTTCAGGACGCTCAGGTGATCCTCTAACTCCCATTTTTCAGTTATGGAGTCAATTTCTATTTTGGACATCGCCCGTTCTAGTGCTTTAATGTGACATTCTTGTCGATCAAGCAGTTCCTTGGTCTTGGTATCTATTCCCGTAGGATGAGGAATGACAACTTCAGCCTGTTTTCCTTCCCAGACCAACAACCGCTGCAGTATATCAATCCTGGTGGATTCATACATATGTTTCGTCTTTTCATAAATGTTTCCAGTAAAATATTGGATTTCTTTGTCCTCTCGTTCAAGTAATACATTGTGTCTATTGCCAAAGTCTTGCCAGAGGTTTTCCAATGACACTAACCTTTGAGTCAGGTACTCCTTTCCTTTCCGAGACGCGCTGTCCTTTTGGTAGTTAGTACAGAGACGTTTGATTGACTCGAAGACTTCGTTTTGTGCAGTGATTTCGCTCATCTTGATGTAGTCGTTTCGGTAATCGAAAGTAGTAGTAGTAGTAAGATGTAGTAGTAAAGTAGGTATTGAAGAACACGTAGTTCGGTGTCTTCTAGGTTGTAGACCTCGGATTACCCGCAGTTCACGTTGTAGTCCGGAAGCTGTAGTAGCAGTAGTCGTAGTAGTAGTTGGCTTGTTGCCGCAGTTGAGTCTTGTTTTTCCGCTTGATTCACGAAGAAGTTCCGAAGTATCCCCTCTTCGTTGATTGCTCAGAGCTCTTGTACTCTTTTTACGAATATGCGCGCTTTCTCAACTTGACTGGTGAGATCCGCTTGTGGAAGGCCAGCCAAGCCGATTCGCTGTCGTTCCAAGAGATACAATTACCCCAAACTGTGAAATACTCGAAGGACCATTAAATGTAAGGTCCCGTAGTAGTTGGTACCTTACACTTGTAGCTTTAAGTAAGAAGTGGTAAGTCAGTACTTGGAGTTAGGCGAGTTGATGTAAACACACACAGATTTGGTAACACTAAAGGTTTATTAGAGTACCGATCACAACAAAGTAAAAGTGGGTTGGATGCTAATCCGCGGTGTTCGCGTAAGTATGTAATTTGTCAACTAACTTAAAATCATATTAAACATTGTTTTAAATACCAAAGAGAAAAGTAGGTTGCTGCGTTTGCAGCCTGACGGAATGTACGTAAACCGTACAACTATGTACAGTTGTAAGTATATATGTGAATTATATGTATATGTTTGTTGTATGTATGTATTGTATGTATATGCCGCTACATCATCACACTATAATTTAATGTCTCGCAAAATAAAACAAAAGGTACATTTTCCCATCACACCATTCTTACAAAAACACTACGTAATCACCGAAGAATGTGTATAAGGTAGGTATTACCTACCTAGTTAGCAAACCCTAAAACACATAATTTTCTGCCTAAATAAACCGCCTACACAAATATACGAAGCTTATTTGCGAAGGTACGTACTTTAATATTGCCTTATGAAACAATGTTCTTATATAAATATTTCCAATTAGTAAGGTTTAATAATATAACAGAATGATATTCTCTGTTACATAATTAAAGGTACTCATATGGATCAAAATTATGTGTGTGTATGTACATGTATTGTCTCGTAGTAATCTCCAGCAGGGTCCAAGTTACACCCACAATCCAATCATCTCTAGATTGTGGTTATCGGAACACAATCGGGATATAAATAAGTATTAGATCCGTATTAGTGAAATAGATACCGTACATACAATGCCATCCGTACTGACAAACTGAAGCCACGTAATATTACATTTAACTCCAGTGAACCCCTGCATCTACCTAAGTTTATAATAAACTAGCTGCTGCCCGCGACGTCGTCTGCGTGAACGCTATACAGCACCAAAAATACCTACGATTATACCTTTTAAACTAACATACATTTACCCGTTTCTTCTTTACATTTCATATCTACAGAAAGTGCAGTAATAGAGGGAGACTGTCTTTTGTAAAATTGCCCTTCAAAAAGTGCTGATTTTCAGCCTGCTTTGAATAAATGACTTTATGGTGATTCTGCTGAATTAAGTCATAAGTTGTGACTGAAGCAGATAGAGAAAATAATGAATACAGAATAGGGTAAAAATACATACTTAAAGGACTTCTCGATAAACAACATTAGTGGTTTGGCTCTCCGCAGCCATAATGTAAAGAGAGTCAGGACTGGAGACGCGGGAGCAAGCGACGAACAGCTGCCCGTGTGAGAAGCAGCTCGTCCTGAGGTCGACACCCGCTGCCCTCAGTGTCTGCCCCTGCGACTTATTGATGGTCATCGCGAAGCAAATACTCACGGGGAACTGTACGCGCTTGAACTGGAACGGGAAGTTATGAGATATGAGGGGAATGCGTGGTATAAATACTGCCTCGCCGACGCCACAACCCGTAAGAATTTCCGCCTCAATGGTGTGTCTGTGGAGCGAGATGATTTTAAGGCGGGTCCCATTACACAACTTCGGAGGAGATAGGTTCCGAAGAAGCATAATCGGGACACCGACCTTCAGCTTGTGGGTATGCGCTGGAAGTCCACTTGCTGACAGGGAGTTCAGAAATTCCACGGGATAATGTGTGGCGTCATCTTGCTCGACGACAGTGTTTATAGAGGTGTAGACCACTTCATTCCCCTCAATTTCCGAGAGAATGCATTAGTTAATTGCTGCAGCCTGATAATTTTTGGTCGTCAAAATGGCCCGCTCACACACCCAAGAATTCGGCTGGTGCGGTATACGACTGATGTCCCCGTACACACAGCGAATGAGTTCTTCTAAGCTGGATACAACTCTACCGAGAGACTCTGGAAGCACCACCTGTACACCTCTCTCCTCTGGTAGAGTGCCTTTGCCAAGACTTAGAAGGACATCGGAGAATTCTTGAGCACGTGCATTGCCGCCGAGCCGAGCTCTCATATTAATGGTCAAGCGCAGCGTACGAACTCGTGACCACAACGAAGATCGTTTCAACGAAGCATTCACCTCGTCAGCCCTCGATCCCCGCGTCACCACGGGAAGCGTTTGTCGGAAATCGCCACTGAACAGAACTGTGACACCACCCATCAACTGTTCGTTCCTGCGGATGTCCTGCAAGGTTCTGTCCACGGCCTCAACTGCCTTCCTATTGGCTATCGTACACTCATCCCATACGATCAGAGAGCAATCCTTGAGCTCGTGTCCCTTATCACTGTTACGTGACACACCACAAACAGGCGTTTCGGCGCTCTCTAAATCGATGGGAATTTTAAACATGGCATGTGCTGTCTTGCCCCCCGGAAGCAGTGTGGCAGCGATTCCCGACGACGCTACAGCAATGGCAATTTTGCCTTGCCTCCTGACCTCTGCAAGTATGCCAGTGGTAACAAATGTTTTTCCTGTTCCCCCAGGAGCATCCAAGAAAAACATTTTACCCTGGTATTGCCCAACGCTTTCAAGGACGGTGTCATAAATTGGTTTTTGCTCTGAAGAGAACAAAGCGACATGGTAATTTCGTATGGTGGTCATTTCACCCGGATCGTAAATTGTCTCAGCGTTATACTCCCGATTTATACGGTCTTGATGCGGTGATTATTGAGGAGCTGGTAACCCATATTCGACCAGTGGATTGCCACCGATAGAAATAACCACGTCTTGAAGTGAACTGAGACAGGTGTTCAGCACGCGTTCATCAGTTACTTCGACTTCGTCTCCAGTAGAACGCCTCAAGGCTCGTAGAAAATCTTTCGACAGATGATGGCGATACTTCTCCCATAAAGCTACCGGGTTCGCGACTCCACAAAACACCAAGATGACGGCAAACAGATGACGCATGCGGCTGGGACTGTCACTGACGCTCGCCTCCGCGAGGGTGTTATCCCAGTTTTGGTCACCGTCGAGAAGGTGACGTGCTACGCAGGCTGCGCGGTAAGTGGGATACTCCACGCCATCAAATGTCCTCAGAAAGGCGAAAGACGTTGGGCCTCGGATCGTGTGAAGTAACAATCGCAGAAAATAGCATTCGCCATTATTCGGGTGCACGGTATAAACTCTACCCGATGCGGTGTCCTTGAAAATTCCCGGAAAACCTTCTAGATTTCAAAAACATCAAGTCGAATTACATGTGTAAGCCCTTTTTGGATATAAATAATTTAAATTTGATCATGTTGGCGAGGTTAATAGTTGTTATTAAAAGTCGTAGGTGGAGTTGTGCATTTTCTTCTTAAAAACTGTATCGTTAATTCGTTTCAGAGATAAGCAAGACAATAAAAAAAAATGTGTTTCTATAAGTTTTAAGCTGCTTCATCTATGTCTTATAAAATTCATCGAGTTTTTCTGTATGTAATAACAACAATTATTATATTGCGTCTGTGCAGCGTAAAATTTTTCGACGATATAACTTCCTAGCACATAAAGTTGAAAACCTAGCTATAAGATTACGGATCCAGCAGAAATTACAGTCAGTGAAAAGTCTGGAGTGTTACCTACTCTTGGCGGTAATACTCGGAGAGGAAGCGCTTACGTAGCTCATAGGAAACAAATTTTAGGGACCACCACGAAACAGTATAATGAGGAGACAGCACAATGATGCTTTTGTAATTGTAGTAGTGCTTTTCCTCTGTACAAACGTTGATGAGTTGTAGAGTTACAGCTCCTTCAAACAGGCGCAACACGCGACGCGAATCGCATGCGACACATAAAGGCACCGCTCGTCGCGCGACACTCGGTGCCTTTATGTGTCGCATGCGACTCGCGTCGCGTATCCCGCCAGTCTTCACGAGCCTTGTGTTTAATAATTTGCCATTTTGACAAACCAAGACTGTTAGTTGCTTGGAGCATGTAAACTGGGAACAAGAACTCATTTCGGGGAGAAGTCTATATCTAGGATCGGTTTGCGATTATAGGTACTAAAAGTGCTCTACGAGTGCCGCATGCCTACATTATGCAAACAATACAATGTGGCCCGGTCAAAGCCAAGGCCATTGTACAGTAGTGTTTATAAATAATACTGCAACACGTGTAAGCAACAATTAAACTCAGTGCACTAACCGCGGGGCTCCTTCTATGTTCCGAAGAACCTTGTAAAAAACTCGTAAAATAAAACAGCTTGTTTTATGACTCGTACTATGAATACAATGCCTATATTTAAGTCACTATGTCATAAAAATGATACGAGTACAATATCAGCTACGTACGTGGAAATACTTAACGTTTACGATCACATTTTTGTGTCGGGGTCCTTTCTTTTCGCATAATGTTCTTTGTCCTAATATACTTCGGCATAACGATTTTGGCACAATTTGTTTTGGCATAATAATACTTCGGCATAATTTTTTTAGGCATACATTTTATGTTGGCATAATCATCTTAAAGACTTATTTGTTTTGGCATAAATTTGATTCGCATAACGTTACTAGGCCTAATGATTATTAGCATAATAATATTTAGGCATACAATTAATAGAAATAACGGAAACACATTTGAGTTATTTTTACGTATACATAACATTATGTAACTTAACTATGTATTTTTATTTTTGCCCCAAGGTCTAACACATCTCGATTTAGTAAAAAGGCAATGAGAACTTAGGATGCAAGAGCGAGCGAAGCGAGCTCAGGAATTGGGGCACCCCGACTCGGACAGGTTAGGTTCGAAGGGGATGACGGGGGCTCAAGTGAGCGAGCGGAGCGAGCGAACGAGGCCCCGTCATCCCCTTCGTGTTAGGTTCCTTTAAACCCTGCAGACAGAAATAGGGGCCCCGCGAAGCGGGGCTCCGTCGACTAAGCCTTATTTTTATTGTTATGCTTAATAAAGTTATGCTTTAGAACTTTATGGTTAGTAAATTTATGCTTTAGAATATTATGCTTAATCATTATTATGGTTAGAGAAATTATGCTTAAAATAATTATGCGTAAGCTGTTATGCGTAATTATAATATGCGAAAATATAATTAGGCCAAACAAAATTATGCTAAGTTATATTAGGTCTTAAAATTTTATGCAAATAGATAGGGAACCATTTGTGTCAGTACCTTGTATTTACATAGCCACGTGCATATACATACATATCTTCATTGTAACGACCTCGAATTGTTCCAGAGCTCATAAAAACAATAACATTTAACGTTGCATCTTCAATGGCTCATTTAACTTCATTTAATTATCGACTTATTATAATATAAAAATTTACTTTACGGATCTGAAAACAATTCTCAGTGCTATAATATTCAGGCGGCGGCCGAACTAGCGACACGCGGGGTTGCGACAATCGTCGAGAGGATCCGGCAATTGCGACTCGAGGTATCCCTGCACAAGTCAGAGGCCATGTGTTTTCATGGTCCTTGAACCTTGTCCTCAACAGCCGGTGGAACTTCGTGGAACATTTCCGACGTTTGGCTCCTAGACTGGAAAGGGCTGAGGCTGCCTTGAAGCGGCTCCTGCCCAATTTAGGGGGTCCAAACGCCTCCTGCCGGAGGCTCTACGCGGGGGTCGTGCGGTCCATGGCCCTTTACGGGGCACCGGTGTGGGCGCGTTCCTTTAGGCGGCGGCCAGCCCGCCGATTGAACGCGCCCCAAAGGGTCATGGCCACCCGGCTGGTTCAGGGATACAGTACGGTCTCCGGTGACGCGGCGAGCCTCCTTGCCGGATTACCGCCATGGGATCTGGAGGCAAAGGACCTCGCGCACATATGGGAGTGGCGCGAGGAGGCGAAACGCAGGGGCGTAACTCCGCTGCCGCGAGAAACCACGGCACAGCGGACAGAGCTCCGGCAGGATCTCAGGGCGGCATGTAGAGTGCGACTGTCGCAACTTAGCGCTGGGCACGCCACAATTGCGGCAATAAGTCCCCTCTTTGAGGAGTGGCTAGAGAGGCGCCACGGCGTCCTCACTATCAGCCTGACGCAGGTCCTCACCGGACACGGTTGTTTCGGGAGGTTCCTGTTCCGGATAAGGCAGGAGGAAACGCCCGGGTGTCACCATTGTGTGGACCGCCCGGAGGACACGGTGGAGCATACGGTGGAGGTCTACCCTGCCTGGGCGGAGCACCGCCCGTGTCCTCGTATAGGCGATTGGCGGTGGCGATCTTTCGCGTCCGGTCCTGGTCCAGGCCATGGTACGGAGCAAGAGGGCATGGGATGCCGTCACCTCCTTCTGCAAAACAGTAATGTTCGCGAAGGAGGAGGCGGAACGCGTGAGGGAGGGGCAAAATTCGCACCCTCACGCCCTTAACCGCCGCAAGAGATGGCCTGGGCGTCGGGAATCCCAAGCCGATTCCCGGCCACCGTAGGCGCGGGCTTGTGGACGGCGAGCAATGAACAGCTCGCCGTCCGATAAGGACCAGGCCCGGGTCGACGGCGTGTTGTGTTCCACGCACGCCTCAAAGAGATGTCAACAACAATGACGGGGTCCGGTAGGGCCGATGCCTGCCGGGGCTGCGGGAAAGTCCGTAAGGGTTACCGTGGCCTCTGGCACAGGCAACTGAAGGAACACGGGTGGGTTTTAGTAGGAGTCTGACACGCCCTCCCGCTCCGCCCAGAGCGGGAGAAGTTATTTGATGATTTCCCACCCTCATAAAAAAGTGCTATAATATTAGGGGTTAAAGTATGAAATTGCCGATTTGTAATGAAAAATTGAAATTCGTTTTTTTTTTTTAATTTAGCATATTTTTTTAATCAAAATAATTACCATTATTATCTATACATTGCTGCCATCTAATAGGAAGGTCAGTTATGCCTTTACGATAGAACTCTCGTGATCTAGATTCGACAAACTGTGTACAAGCATTTTGTACTGCCTCCTGAGAAGAAAACTTTTTATCAAGTAGAAAATTGTCCTAATCACGAACAAAATGGTCGTCCGTTGGAGCAAGGTCTGGCAAATACGGAGGGTGACGAATGGTTTCTAATTGCAGTTCATGTAGAGTTAAAACGGTTTCTCGTGCTGTATGAGGTCTCGCGTTATCATGGAGCAATAATGGTGAAGATCGATTCATGATTCTCTAGGACTAACCTGAACATGTTTGCCCCCTTGTCACGCGCCACAAGTCTGTTAAATATTATTTCTGATGACGTAGATATATTTCACTGCAGCCTGATGAGGTTCACAGTAGAAGCACTAAGGTGCATTGAGAATCTTTAGAGATCATGATTGTTAATTGTGGGTTTTTTTTTTCGATGTATGTTAATTGTTCTTTTTCCTAATTGTATTTTTGTAAGTGAGTTATAGGTATGTGTATCTTGGTAGTAACATCGCACTGGCGTTATAGCTGTTAAGGTGTTATTTGCATAATTTTAAATAAATAAAATGAGTCGGGGCTGTTTCACTGCTAGTTTTGCTATCATTGTTCGGAGTTCGGCAAAGTAGACATCTGCCGTTATTGCTTGACCAGATCGGAGAAAGCTATAGTGAATAACACCTTGCTGAGAACACCAAACCGTTACCATTACCTTTTTAATGGTAAGCTTTGCTTTGGGACACTGTTGCGGCGTTTGACCTGGGGTCAGCCATTGCATTTTTCGCTTACGGCTATCGTAAAGAATTCACTTTTCATCACATGTCGCAATTCGATCCAATATTCCTTCATTTCTGTATCGATTCAACAAGGCAACACAAGTTTGAACACGCGTTTCTTTCTGCAGATCAGTCAAATCATGAGGCACCCATTTCTCATATTTTTTTTATTTTATTGATTTGACGCATATGAGTCAATATTGTTGATAAATGATAAATGATAAATGATTTCATTTCTGTAAGTAGGTTTGAACAAACACTTTTACACGTCAATCATATTTTTTTTTAAACTAGATGGGGTCGGCGTTTCCTATCTGACTACTCTGAGAAGAAAGGCCGAAACAAACTCAGAGGTCACAGTCTCTTTTAAAGTCCAGACAAAATCTTGGTCAGGTCATGTGAAAGCTATGTAGATCGGTGTCTGCAATGGTCTTTTGGGGAAAGAACCACACAGATTGAGTGGACCTGTCCAGTCAGTGCACGCAATTGTCAGTAATCGTGCAGCTCAACTTAGACTCAAGGAGCTCAACGATTCGACGAACAATACCAAAGAAAGGACATTTGAGTAGGCCGCATAAATTACTCAAACTGCCAGATCATGATTACGTTGAGAAAAATACAAAAATAAATATAAATAAATCAATGACCGACATAGTTCTCACATTCACAATAATTAGAATAATATTATAATAATCTTTGAGGACCATGTAGATTTGTGTCTGAAATGGTCTTTTGAGGAAAGAACCACACAGATTGAGTGGACCTGTCCAGTCAGTGCACGCATTTGTCAGTAACCGTGCAGCTCAACTCAGAACTTAAGGAGCTCAACGATTCGACGAACAATACCAAAGAAAGGACATTTGGGTAGGCCGCATCAGGTACTCAAACTGCCAGAACATGATTAAAACTGCAACAAAAACACACATAGTCCTCACATTCACAATAATTTAAAATAATATAATACTTTAAATAGTCGGTAAGTGTAATAGTTGGTAAGGTAACGTTAAACCATGCCGCTACTTCCTGGGTAGTTTGGCTCGGATCAGCTTCCACCATCTCTTTCAATTCATTGTTATTCACCTGTGTCTTCCACGTAATACGTTCTTCAAATCAAAGTTTCCATCACGAAAGCGTTTAAACCAAAATCGCACGGTGCGTTCATTAGTAGTCCCCTCTCCAAACGCAACATTAATATTGCGAGCTGTTTCTGCCGCTTTAGTCCGCGTCGGAACTCGTATTCAAAAATAACTCGAATTTTCGAAGTACTTACCTATCCATCTTTCTTGTCTAAGCTGAATAAAAAAAAAACAACTGAAAGTCGATAATCGAATGTTGCACCATGTGAAAAAAGTTTCACTCAAAAATCTCAAACCATGAACGTTCTATGTCAATTCGAAGTACCTAATACAATAAAACGACAATTTCATACTTTAACCCCTGTTATTATAGTTATAACAAATCTATAGATAATTTCACTAAGCAAATTTTTCATAGGACCAAGACTATTCATTACACACGGTCAGGTTAGTGAAGTCTGACCTTAATGATTGTCAGTTCGACCTTACAGATCGTCAGTCGTAAGTTTGTCTAGAACGTAGGTAACCGTTGTGTTGTCGCGAGAAAATGTCCAGAGGAAATTAGTTCGTAGGTGACTTGAGAAAATAGAGGCGTCCTAACATCTTTTATGTCTGTTGAGGTCAAATGGCCTCAGGTAACCAGATAGATTCTATTACTGAACACCAAAATAGGAAAAAGTTTAAATTTTTTTAAAGCAGCCTGCAATCTATTCTAATAATTATGTCTATGAAATGGACGCCATGTTAAATAGTTGAGCATTACTTTAGTCAAAATACTCTATGTAGATAAGCTTCTATCGAGGGGTTTCTCAAACTACCAACGTGTTACAACTACACCATACCTAGCAATAACACAGGTATAATCCGAACACCGTGTCCAATACTTAACAGTCGGATTGTCAGCTGTTTGAATCAGTCAGTCTCTATGGTATGATAAGCTTACTTAGGCACACTGGTTAATATACATCAAGGAAACTAAACTTGACTACCAACTTCAATTGCCTGTATTTTCAAATCACAACTGTCATTCTTTGACAGTTCCATAAAATGTTTTTAACACGGTAACTGGATGTAGTGTGTCCATTTGATACACAGTTAATTTCTCTGACTGTACCAAATACTCTAGCCTGTTGGTATGCGGCCATTAATTAAGTACAACCATCCAAGTAATCATCTCAGATTAAGTAATTTTTAGTAGAATAGATAGTATTCTCTCTAATATTTTATGCATAACTTAGGATAAGACCATGGTCTGGTATTGGCAACCTCCGGTTTGTTGACTGGTTACAGTCATGCACTAATTAGTAAGCGTTGAAGCGAATCCATAATCTAATTTGCTATATTTAAAAATAAGATAATGGAATTTGCAAACCACATATTCGTGGTTTTATTAGGAGTCTAAACTTTTCGATAGTTAAATGCAGAATTTCCCAAGTTTCCTCGTTTGCTATCGTATCAATAAACCAAATTAATGTTTTGCTGACTGACCAAAATCGATTCAACGTGAATACACAGATTAGTTCAGTTATGGATGCCTAAACAAATAGAGTTTCGGGTTCTAATCAAAGCGTTTACATTGCTTTTGTTAATTCGTTGATGCCATGTGTGTTGTATGCAATATAAACATAAAGGAATAATGTAGATAAGCTTGATACTGCGACGTCTTTTTGCAAAATAAACTGGCGATAGAAACAAGATGTGTTGGATAATATGTAGTTGGTAGGTACAATGCCTAAATAATAAAAAAGTTAACTTTTTTGGTATTTCTGAAGTTAATTTCATTTAGAAATGGCGGCCCAACAGAACTGGCTCAGTTATCTAATATTTATGCAATCCAAAACCTGCGAACAAATCAAAGCTGAATAAAACAGCTTTATTTTATGTGTGTGAAACACGGAGCTGCTAACTGATGAACATATCATGTACTATTCTGCTAAGAATGAACCTTACTGAATGGAATGATTGCAGAAACTCACATTGAAGCTTTCTGAGCGGTAATTACAATGGCACATACGCAGTGTTTGTTTTAGTTCAGACGCGAGTTAATGTTTCATTTGTTTATCATCGTATCACGGTTATTCCTTGGCGGACCCACATGGGAGTCACGATTGCAAACGCGAATCTGTTGACAAATTCTCAAATCCAACGTTCATCACGTAAAACTCGTGTTCACACAACACGTTTCGGGAAAGAGTTGGAGCTTTCCGGCACTCTGCAGAACAAAGAGGCAGGTTTCTGTCTGACGCATGACGATGGCGTGGAAGCCATCAACGTATGCTTGTGCAAACATACCTGATGCACTGCTGAAACGGGGCAGCCCCGTCAACATCCTGAACCCGTTATTATATTGGAACCGTAGGTCGCTGATAGCCCGCTGAGTATAGTTGGTCCACAGACTGCACGTGTAAAACACTTGGCAATAAGCTTTAAAAAGCGTTACTTTGACTGCCCTGCTACAGCGTGCAAACCTACGAGCCAACATGTTATATCGGACTGTCAGTGCCCTACCTTCCCTTTCAACCTGACCGTGAATTAGGTTATTGCATCGGTATCGGAACAATAAACAAAAATACATATCTAAGTAAAACTCTTGACCAACTTCTCAGCAGGTATATCTATCAAGGGAATGAAAGGCTCACCACTCTGTCCCTTATGTGCCATCGACAAAATGGACCTATGATTTAATATAGGTACGAGTAACATGGTAAGTACCTACATTATTTAATAAGTAACGTTTAGATAGTAACCAATACCTAACCTACCTAGCCTACCTACAAATACCTAGGTGACGACTGGAATCTAGTTCTTGTACTATTAGCACCAGTATGTTGTAAAAGTATCAAAGCTAAACCAGTTCGGTACGTAAGTTATATAAGTTTACGACCACATAGTAAATGCGCCATGGTTAGTTAGTAAATAATTTCCTGGTTGACACTTCCCGTGACCCAAGGGGTGGCTTTTACCTTGGCCAGAGGCTAAGCATTGCCATACAGCGTGGCAATGCCGCCAGTCTCTTGAGTACATTACCAGTCGACAGCGATGCGGAGGAATTTTTCGACGCCAAATTCTAATTTGTTAATAGTTTTAGTTAGTTTAGGTTATTAAAGAAGTTTTTGTAAATAAACAATTACCTCATAAATAAAAAAAAAATTACCCTTTTATTTTATTTTTATGTATACAAAAAATATTTCGTTTTAATAGTTTTTCGTTATAGTTCTTCAAAGTAGCAATGTTGTAGTTCAAGGTCTACCAACGACATCTCAACAAGCATGCGATTTTCTCGCAAATAAAATACCTCATTTCTGAATGAAGAAGACATTGCCTTCTACAGCAGGAACTGTCTCCAATCCACGACAACCTCCATATGACCTTCTATAAAATTGGGTTTGCAAATTAAGCCTAAGCTTACTTCGCACCCTAAAAGATTAAACCTCGATACGTAATCTTGAGAAGCGTATTATTTCAGGAGCTCGAGCCCTTTTTGATTCTTAAAAGAAATACTTACCTCTTCTGATCTCAAGCTTATGTGCTTACAAAAGTTCCACCGTGGAAAGTTATAATTTCATTTATTTAACAGATTCTCAGAGTGTAAGCAGAGTCAAATACTCTGCTTTCCGTTCTTCGTAGTAAGCACGATGGTATCAATTCAAACACGCACTTACCACCCGTATGTTGAAAGTACCAATTAATTTATGAGACTGACTTTCAGACACTGTTGTAATTAATAACATAGATCACAAAATACACACATCAACACGGTCTAGGGATATTTCATACTCAATTAAATAACTCGAAAAGTACTGGCCGCATTGGAATCTTTTATACACCGATTTGTTTATAATTTATCTCAGACTAATTCCAAATTCAAATTTTTGAAAATTCTTTTGTTTCGGTGGCATAAAAATGTCTTGATGTGTAGGAGAGGGAATTTTCAATTGTGCGAAATTTAGAAAACAATACGAATTACGTTTAGTTACAGTTTTTTTTTCATTTTTAAACGAAAGATAAAGTTAACATTGAGGTATTGTAGCCATGCAACGCCAACATTTGACGAGGGCGGAAATGTTACGAGCTGTGGGAATGCTGGAAGCTGGGTCTGTTCAGCGTAATGTTGCTGAGGCCATAGGGACCCACCAAAATGTAATTTCAAGATTGTGGACACGCTATCGTGCCACAGGTGAAGTAGCGGAGAGTCACCGGGGGCCAAGTCGCATCACTACCCCCAGACAAGACCGATTTTTGCAAATTACTGCGCGAGCTCAACCAAATGCAACGGCGACTCAATTGGTCTAAAGGCTGCTAGTGGAACACTAAGGGTCCAATGTGCTGTTCACGGATGAATCCAGGTTCGGCTTCCATCCAGATTCACGAAGGACGCGTGTTTGGCGAGTTCCTGAACGATGGAGCCGTCTTCAGAACCCTCAGGAAGTTCACCCATACCAAGGAGGAACCATTATGGTTTGGGCAGGAATTCGTCTTGGAGGACGGACGGATCTCGTTTGGGTGCGGGGCAATATGACGGCAGAACGATACGTCCAACAGGTGCTGGGGCCCGTAATCTTGCCCCACAGAACACAAATGGGGCAAGATTTCCTGCTCATGCACGACAATGCCCGGGCACACACGGCCAGAACGGTAGCAGCTTGGTTACATACACACAATGTTAGGGCCTTAGACTGGCCTGCTCAATCGCCAGATCTAAATCCCATTGAGCATGCGTGGGATATGCTGCAAAGAAGAGCTCTGAAGGAAGTTCCTGAAAATCTGGCTACAGAAGATCAACTTTTTGCGCACCTCAGAGGGACATGGGACAATATTCCGCAGCAAGACATGGACAACCTTGTTCTGAGCATGCCGAATCGTTGCCGATGTGTTATGAACATCGTGGGCGCTTTCTCAGACTACTAACTTCAAGCTTATAAACACAAATTAAATGATTTTTCTATTTTTTTAAGTTTTAGTCACAAATTAAAAGTTAATTCATATACGGTTTCCGTCTATGCTTCATTTTTTTTCCATAAAATCCTGAAATTTTTATCGAAGTACCTTAAACCATTATTAAAAAATGGTAGAATATTAAATAACGTATCTTTTAAATATATACATGTCATATAAATAATTAACACATTGATAGTAATTCGCTTTTTTTAAAATATCCCTAGACCGTGTTGATGTGTGTATATTGTGGTGAATGTGTAAGTGAAGATTATGTTGGTGGATAGTACCTAAGTAGCAGCGTTTTGTTCAATTTCGTACAACGGAACATCATAAATGTCATCGAGGCGCGTCATTGATTGACGAGCGGCGATCATTCGCATTGTGGTTCTAGTGAATGAATGATACGAGTACGTTCTGTGCTATTTTGGATTTCCTTTTGTTGTTTTGATTTTGAGTTCAATTTTTTTGGGAAGTTCTGAGAAATCAATGCCAATGTACTCTCTCTATTTGAACATATGAAGGCGCACCTCGCAGTAACAGCATTATTATTGAGCGGGTACTACGACCGAAAAAAATTACACCCGTACACTTTTGCCTATTCTCGATTTGTGAAATAAACCGTATGTTCACATAATTATGTTTCTTTCACAAACATTAGGTTGGCTCCGCTTCGCTCGCTCTTGCATCCTAAGCTCTAAAAGGATCCCTTCGACATCATTCCTATTAACGACTAACGGCTGATCATAGACAAAAAACTCCAAGATGCTTTTAGCCTTATTATTTAAGTGTTATGATAGAATCGAGAAATAACGATTTTCGAAAAAACCCATTTTTCGTTTTCAATTTTGTCTTTTTTCTCAGTACTTAATTTAAAAAAAACATCCGAAGGCCTATTTCTCGGAAACAGTGCGTCGCGCGTTATAGGGCCATGTTTCTCTGAACCGAAATGGTTTCTATAGTCAAGATTAATCTAATACTGCAATATGTTTGGTAGATTTCCGAAAAAAAATAATTTAAAACTTTTTTTTTGTTTTATTTGCTGCTTAGAGTAGCAATATTGCGTAGCAATATTGTCAATCGCTTCAATTGCATTATGCAGCCGATCATTTTGCGCATCAATATTTGTACGAATCACGTAAAAATTGATAATTGCGATTGATCTTTTCGGGCAACCGGTGCAACAGCGTGACAGCGACTGTTGTCTCGCAAACCGATCACGTCTAGCCCCGGGGACACGCACGTGAACCAATGTCCAACATTATTACCTACTCCCCGACACCTATTAACTTATAACGCTTCACATGCACGTCACATACACACGACAATCACACCAGACACAAATAGGACATCAAATTGGGGTTATCTTTCTTCAGGTAACCAATAAAGGTAACTGAATTAAAACAACGAGCTACACGAAATAACTGCTTCATAGTCGTCGCATGGCAAGACTGGCAAGTGGCTAAGCTCCTGTGACTACCTACTACAGAATACGTCCTAATACAGTACTGTCTAGAGCCGTCCTTGTTTTTATTTTGAAAAACCTACCTTCATCATCATCATCATAAGCCTATAATGTTCCCAATGCTGGGACACAGGCCTCCTCTCGGTGAGAGGGACACCGGGGGACCGTAATCTACCACGCGGGCCCAGCGCGGTTTGGTAGATGTCACATGTCTTCGAATTTTTGGTTCTGGGACATGCCGGTTTCCTCTCGATGTTTTCCTTCACCGTTTTGAGAGCAGTGGTGATGAAATAATAAACACAAAGTAAAGCGCCTGTCTGGGTTCGAACCTACGACCTACAACTCGCAAGTCACGGCCGTCACCACTGCTCTCCTACCTACATTACCGATTAACAAATTCTCTCAGGCGATACAGAGTAAACATCAAGAACAGTATCTAGGTCTTATACGACTACGACTTTTTGCCTGAAACACGCTCCAGCGCTCTAATTAGAATATTTATTTGGCACCTATTGTGCCTACTGCACTGCTCCCTCTAATTCAGAGGTTTTAGTTTGAGATACGAGCATAAGAAGCATACTTGGCTTGGAGTACAGACTTTATGGTAATTGTATTATCAGAGAGATGACTTTCATATTTTTTCATTTTCGATTAATTTCTACACAATTTTGTGTGTGTCATCCAATATGGAAAGTTGTATTCCCCTACGTCTTTTATCTCACCCTTCGTCTTCCCGTCACCGTAATTTAAACAATCTATTAAGATTCTTTAATGGAACGAATTTTGCATTGCTATGCATATTATAGTATTAAAAGCTGAATTTTGTTCAGACAACACACCTACTACGGTTTTGGAAGCCAAACAAATGTATAGTACGAATATGAAAACACACACGGTCATTATAGAACATTACTGCCACTTCTATGAAAACCTGAATATTTCCACGTGCTTCACGAGATACTTATTAAATTTTTCAACACTGAGGAAAAGTATCTACGTTAAATCTATTCATAACAGATTTCTCAATTGATGACATCGGAGAAAAAGGATTGAACTTGATAATTATACTTAATATGAAATATGATTATTTCCTTTTGTGTAAATAATAAATATTATTTAATTATGTAAATATAAACGTGTAAATACTATGTATATGTGTGTAAATAATATGTATTTGTGTACTACCTATTTGTAGAATAGACAATATCGTAATAGGAGTTTATGAAATTGATGCATATTGAGGGTAAAACACGAGTGTGTGTAAAACCGAGCCGTAGGCCAGGTTTGTTATAGTATCACACGACTGTTTTAATACCTAGTTATCTGCAGTTTCATACACTACTTCATCTACTCGCATACATTTGGATTGAACCTACTAAACAAAATATCAGTTTCCCACGAAATTCAGTACAACAAAACGTATGAATGGCGCAAAAACCCAGCACATGCGCTAAAGCGGGCGCTGCCACAGACAAGTAAAAGTAGGAATCAAAACTTTTTTGTAATGCTATAAAAATGGCGAGCTCCGCATATGGGTTCCATAAGAAAAAAAATATTGATTGAAACTCGTTGCTGATGTTAACTTCTTGGTTTTTTTCTCAATCGTATTGGTAAAAAAAAAATTATAACAAATTGTTTTTATTTTTTAATTTCGGTATTGTGTTTATAAAGTACTTACCTATGTCAATAAAAACTCGTTTTCAAGTTTATAATTCGAATTTTACGCTATGAGAGTCATTGAGCTAGGAAAGTCAATGATGAGAGTAGATAAAACATTTACTTTTTAATTTCTCCTTTAACTTAAGTAGGTACATATCTTGTCGAATACCAGGCTTTTTCTACTCCGTATTAGTGTATTTTTTTATGATTATTTTATAATGAGCGTTATAGATGTGCAGAATAAACTGTTTTTCTTTCTTTCTTTGTAAATCAAATTTGAAATTCATAAATGAAAGAATTTTCAACTACTCTGGAGATCCTTCATATAAACAGTTTAATTTGGTAGATAATAAATATGCTGTGCGCAAAGTAAATGTAAACATGGAATTGTAGTCCACAAGGGTACATGTAGTATACAGCGAAAAGTGGGGGCATTCAGCACCCAACCGTCATAGCGTGTGGACGTGTTTCTATACCTGTTGTGTATACATAGTGATAGCAGGGAGTGTATTATCGAGCATTCTACAAGTGGCTACGAGGAAAAATGTAAGTCCTAATGCACAAATACTTTGTTAAAAAGAAAGAGGAAAAGGACAGTTAAAGTAATAACATAATGTGGTTGGGGGTAAACAAAAAAAAAAATATAATAAAAAACAGACGAATCTAATTGGTAAATATTTAACAATATTACTCGTTAACGTAAATAAGATGGCAATAAGATGGAATCTTTCTTATTTCTTTAGTAATTACGTGCGGTGACCTACTTACTGGTCAACCGCGCTGAGTCATGTTGTTTACCAAATTGCATCGTGCATTCCTAATGAGGTTAACTAATATTATAATAACAAGTGTTAGCTATTTATATAAGTTTAGGTATTTTATGATAAGTATTTACAATGTTTTTGATTAACACAATCCTGTTTGGTTATAATTTGACAATTACTTGATTTGTTTAAAATGCTAAAATGGCGCCACCGGATATTAACTGTCAACTGAATATTTGAGTCTGATAAAGTGGAGGGATTTAAAACTTACGTGGTAGCGCCATTTTATCAAAACAGTTGTTAGCTATTTATATAAATGTTTTGGTATTTTTATGATAAATATTTACAGTACTTTTGAAATAAAACAATATTGTATTTGATCATAATTTGACTATTATTTGATTTATTTAAAATGCTAAAATGGCGCCACCGGATATTAACTGTCAACTGACTATTTGAGTCTGATAATGTGGAGGGATTTAAAAACTTACCTGGTAGCGCCATTTTAGCCAAGGAGTGTTGGTTAAGCTGTGAAAGTGTAAGGACCTTGTAATACCCATGTAAGTACTGAGAATTGTAATAAGATAACTATAAATGTATTGCCGTAATATTTGTGCTTTTATTTTACCCAGTAAATAAATCATGCTTATCTGTTTAAATGAACAGTCTTATTTCCCTTTCGCTCTGGTTAGTCTTACATTTCAGAAGTGGGATAATTTGTACCTAACTTCTATTAGTTATTTGTTTTTATTAAACAGTTTTTTTTTTATTTGTTTGTTTGTTTCCGTTTCCTTATTTTTTTTTTTTTATTTCTATTGCTCGAAATAATTGATTAGCCCACAAAATTGTTTGAATTCGTCCAAGTCCGTGGTCGTTATTTGATCCAGTTTTTGTTTTAAATTGGTTTAATTTAGTTTAAATGCAACTTTTTGTCCGTTGATATCTTGTTTCAGTTTAATAATGGAAAACGTGTCGCCTTGTGAGCAATCTCACGCCGCAGAACGTGACAAGAGTGCGCGGAGATCGCGGAGCCGGGTGTTACCTTCGGGTAGCCGTGCTGTGAGGACACCTCAACGAAGATCAGAGAGGCGCTCATGCAGTCGGGAAAGGGGTCATGGCTTCAGCCGTTCGCCCCGCTCCCGGAGTCGTGCGGATGGCAGAAAAGTTCATCGAAGACAGCGGCACAGAAGTCGGAGCTGTCGCCGCTCACATCGGCGCGCCAGCCGGTCGCTGTCACCGGTGAGCGAGTGCAGCCAACGTTCCGTGATACTGGGGAGGCGCGCCTCGCGGTGCTGCGATAGGCGCCGCGATGCTTGCCGCCGGCCCAGGAGCCGATCCTGCAGCCGGCCCAGGAATAGAACACGCAGCTCGAGACCGAATGCAGCCACGCACCGGGTTGAAAACGACAATCGGCAACCAAATGATATCGGTGAGTGTATCAGTAATAATGTTAGCATGTCGCAACTTTTACAAGTTTTAACGTCTTTGAAAGGAGAAGACCCTATGCATAAATTAGGGAATCTCAATAATGCTGTACCAGAATTTGACCCGGCAAAGAAAGAACAAACTATGTCGATGTGGCTACATAAAGTTAATGAGTGTGCTTCTATTTATGGGTGGTCAGGAAAGCAAACCGTTCATTTTGCTCTTCCGAAATTGCGTGGGGTAGCTCAGCGTTGGTATGAGGGTTTACCATCCGTACTTTTTACATGGGAAGAGTGGCAGGATAAGCTACGGTCAGCTTTCCCTTCCGATGAAAACTATGGACAAATGCTTAGTGATATGCTTTTCAAACGAGCTCGTTTCGGAGACTCTTTAGAAAATTATTACTATGATAAAATAGCATTGATCAATAGGTGCGGTATAGTAGGTAGGAGAGCAGTAGATTGTATTTTGCATGGGATTGACGACCGTTCGGTACGATTAGGGGCAGAAGCAGTACAATTCGATGACCCCGATAAACTACTTACATATTTACGAAATTCTAAAAACGTAAAACTTGGTGACCGTAAAACTATTACTACCACCAATAAAAATGTCAGTAAACAGGATGTTCAACCGCGTGTCGTAAATAAGACTCAACGCTGTTTTAACTGTAAACAAGAGGGCCATCATATTCAACAATGCTCACAACCTGTAAAAAAATGTACTAGATGCAACAGATTTGGTCATGAAACAAATAATTGTTTTACTAAACCTCCAGTGGCTGAAAAGAATGTCATGCGTGTCTCTAGTTCGGGGAACGCAAACGATAAATATTTTAAGATCGCATTAATTAACAATATTCCATTTGAATCATATGTCGATCTAGGTAGTGAGTGTTCTATGATGAAGTTAACTGAATTTAAAAAACTAGGTGTAGGTTATGAAGTAGACAGTTCAGTACTAGTAGGATTTGGCAATTCAACCGTTCTCTCTTTGGGCAAACAGTCTGTTTGTATTTCTATTGATGACGTAGTCGCTAACGTAGAGTTGGTGATAGTACCAGATAGTGTCATGCAAGTACCAGTGATGATTGGTCACACTTTTACAGAGCAGCCACACATTGAGATTCATAAGACTAAAGATCATTTAGAAATTAAGGAGTTAAGTCATACCATTACTGAAAATAACAAAATAGGTTTGTACTGTAAAAGTGACACCACCGTTTCTGGAATAACAACAGTTGACGTTTATACAGAGCCTAGTTATGATGGAGCAATATTTGTTGATGGAGGTTTTAGGATTCAAGCTGATTCTATGTTCTCAGTTTTAACAGGGTTATTTCGTATTCAAGACGGAACCGGGGAAATAGTGCTAAATTCATGGGGTGTTGTTCCTATTACGTTGTATAAGGACAAGCTTATTGCTAGAGGCAGGGTCGCACGTGAAGAAAGTCAGTTTAAAGTTCGTTCAGTTTCATGCTTAGATCCCATTAGTAATTTAAATGTTGACACTGGTTCAAATTTATCTACTGCCGAACGGGAACAGTTAATAACTTTATTAAACCGGTTTAGAGGTTGTTTCGCATTCAATTTAAATGAGTTAGGCTGTACCTCAGTAGGAGAAATGGTAATAAACCTTGATAACAATGAACCTGTAGTTTACCGACCATATAGGTTAGCTATTAAAGAAAAAGAGGAGGTTAGAAATATGGTTTCAGAACTATTAGACAACGGTATAGTCCGTCCATCAACATCGGCATATGCTAGTCCAATTGTGCTTGTCAGGAAGAAGAGTGGCGAGATTAGACTTTGCATAGATTATAGGGCGTTAAATAAGAAGACTATCAAAGAAAAATATCCTATGCCGTTGATCGATGATCAGTTAGATGTACTTGCAGGCCATAAGCTTTATACTACACTCGATTTAAAATCAGGCTATTATCAAATACAGATCAGAGAAGAGGATAAACATAAAACTGCGTTTGTGACACCAGACGGCCATTTTGAATTCAACAGAATGCCGTTTGGTCTTGCAAACGCTCCAGCCACCTTTCAACGTCTTATGAACCAAATATTAGGTAAAGCGCGTCATAGGGAGGCACTGGCGTATTTAGATGACGTTATAATACCGTCTAAAACATTTGATGAGGGCATTTTACGGTTAGAATCGATATTACAGTTATTTACTCAGGCTGGTCTCACATTGAATTTAACCAAATGTGCGTTCTTTAGTCCTAAAGTAGAATACTTGGGGTTTGAGATATCTGCTGATGGTATTCGACCTGGATCAAAGAAGGTAGAAGCAATAGAGAAGTTTCCAACTCCCATTAGTCAACATAACGTACGACAGTTCCTTGGCTTAGCCAGTTTCTTTAGAAGATTTGTGCCAAATTTCTCAGTTATAGCAAAGCCACTGACATATTTGTTGAGGAAGGATATTAAATGGGTTTGGGGCCCAGATCAAGAAAAATCATTCAGAATGTTACAGGCTGAACTAATGCGTAAGCCAACATTGGCTTTATACGATCCAAATTTAACCACAGAGCTGCATACTGACGCTTGTAAATTAGGCGTTGCTGGTATCCTTCTTCAAAAATATGATAGTGTTCTTAGACCTGTAGCATATTTTAGCCGACAAACGACTCCGGAGGAGCAGAATTATTCATCTTATGATCTTGAAACCTTAGCAGTTGTATCATCCTTGCATAAATTTAGAGTTTATTTAATTGGGATCCCATTTAAAATCGTCACTGATTGCAACTCCTTAAGAGCCACCTTTCAGAAAAGGGACATGATTCCTCGGGTAGCTCGATGGTGGGAGCAAATGCAGGAGTTTAACTTTAATATTGAATACCGACCAGGAAAATCAATGTCTCACGTGGACGCCCTAAGCCGTAATCCTATAAACGACGTACAGATAAAATACAATGTAATGATTGTAAATGATGATAATTGGTTAGCTACAGTCCAACATTCGGATGGCGAGATACAAAGAATTGTAGGAATATTAAAAGACCCTAATTTACATAATGTTACGGATATTAAAACTAATTACAAATTGAAAAATGATAAGTTGTTTAGAATAACTGCATCTGGGGATAAATGGGTTGTACCAAAGGGAGTTCGCTGGCAAATAGTTAAGCAAAACCACGATGACATTGGTCATTTTGCTATTGACAAGACATTAGATAAAATTAAGTCGCATTATTGGTTCAAAAAGATGCGAAATTTTGTTAAAAAATACATCAATTCATGTTTAGAATGCAGTTACTCGAAATCTATGGGTGGAAAAAAACCTGGCTATTTGCATCCAATTGATAAAGTCACTACTCCTTTTGATACAATCCACGTGGACCATGTAGGACCGTTTATACGAAGTAGTAAAGGAAACATGCACATACTTGTAATTGTTGATGCTTACAGTCGATATATTTATTTAAAACCCGTTAGGAATACAAAGTCTTCTACATCAATAAAAGTATTCCGCGAGTACTTTGGTATTTTTGGAGTGCCAAGGCGGCTTATATCTGACCGCGGTACTTCATTTACTAGTGATATTTTTAGGAAATTTATGACCGATAAGGGTGTGAAACATGTATTGAATGCTGTAGCCACTCCTAGAGCCAACGGGCAGGTAGAGCGCTACAACAAAACAATAATAGACGCTCTCACTGCAAAGTGTGTAGGCACGGCTGACAATAAATGGGACGACCACTTGTTAGATGTGCAATGGGGTATGAACAATACTTTTAATAAAGGCATTAATCGCACTCCTTCTGAGGCTCTTTTCGGAACAAGGCTGTCAGGATCAAGTGACAATAAGATAGTCTCGGAATTAGGCAACGATGTAACAGATATTACTGACGGACAGGATATTACTCAAATTAGGGAAAATATCAATTCTCATGTAAGATTGTCTCAACAAAAGGCCAAAGAGATATATGATAAGAAACGTTGTAAGCCCCATGAGTATTCCATAGGTGACCTAGTTAGTGTAGAAAAACAAGTACCCGCTACAGGACAGAGTAAAAAACTTGTACCTAAATATCAGGGTCCGTATAGGATAATAAAGGTTTACGATTGTGATAGGTTTCAAATAGAAGACACCCCTTTGACCAGAAAGGGCAATAAATTATACTCTGCTGTAGTGGCGGTGGACAAAATAAAACCCTGGTTGAATTTTAGTAGACCCCACGATGAGTCTTTAAGTGAGGAAAGTGATGGCACTGACCCAGAATAATTTATTTATGTCTATCTGGTAGTAGATGTGCGTCTATGTGATGGTGATCGATCTTTGCTTAGTCAATGATAATTGATAATATTTGTTACAATATTAATGACGTTAATACGATGATACTGTTGGTAAATGAAACTAAGAAATAATAATAATTGTGTTAATAACTTGTATTGATTTTACGGGTCATTTTTTCATTTATTGATGTGGATATGTAACAATAATTTTGTGGGGCCTGTTGCCACTGGTATTCAGGACATAGTGGGGCCTGTTGCCACTGGTATTCAGGACGTAGTGGGGCCTGTTGCCACTGGTATTCAGGACGTAGTGGGGCCTGTTGCCACTGGTATTCAGGACATAATGGGGCCTGTTGCCACTGGTATTCAGGACATAATGGGGCCTGTTGCCAGGGGTATTCAGGACATAATGGGGCCTGTTGCCACTGGTATTCAGGACATGATGGGGCCTGTTGCCACTGGTATTCAGGACATAATGGGGCCTGTTGCCACTGGTATTCAGGACATAATGGGGCCTGTTGCCAGGGGTATTCAGGACATAGTGGGACCTGTTGCCACTGGTATTCAGGACATAATATTATGACTATTGCTATTAGTATTAAGGATGTAAGGAAGCCTGTTGCTTATAGTATTCAGGATTACATTGGTTTGCTAAACATGCATTATAAAATAATAAGGACATAAAATGTGAGATTTAGGATTTAAATAAGAATTACTTTTAATTTTCAATATTATTGTAAAGTATGCATCTACTACTAATGAATATTAATTTATGTAATGTTTAAGTAAATGTGAGTATTTGAGTTGCCATAGCTTCTTTTGTAGGTACAGGTTAGCTTGTGATAACTTAAATTTAATGTAAAGCTCAAGTAAAAATGAAAACTTGTATTATTAGTAAATTTACTGACTTAGTAATTTATTATTAACCTACTGCCACTTTTAATTAATAGTATTTTTGTTACCGTACGAGGACGTACGAGATTTTGGATGGCCGAATGTTAGCTATTTATATAAGTTTAGGTATTTTATGATAAGTATTTACAATGTTTTTGATTAACACAATCCTGTTTGGTTATAATTTGACAATTACTTGATTTGTTTAAAATGCTAAAATGGCGCCACCGGATATTAACTGTCAACTGAATATTTGAGTCTGATAAAGTGGAGGGATTTAAAACTTACGTGGTAGCGCCATTTTATCAAAACAGTTGTTAGCTATTTATATAAATGTTTTGGTATTTTTATGATAAATATTTACAGTACTTTTGAAATAAAACAATATTGTATTTGATCATAATTTGACTATTATTTGATTTATTTAAAATGCTAAAATGGCGCCACCGGATATTAACTGTCAACTGACTATTTGAGTCTGATAATGTGGAGGGATTTAAAAACTTACCTGGTAGCGCCATTTTAGCCAAGGAGTGTTGGTTAAGCTGTGAAAGTGTAAGGACCTTGTAATACCCATGTAAGTACTGAGAATTGTAATAAGATAACTATAAATGTATTGCCGTAATATTTGTGCTTTTATTTTACCCAGTAAATAAATCATGCTTATCTGTTTAAATGAACAGTCTTATTTCCCTTTCGCTCTGGTTAGTCTTACACAAGTTTAAATAAATTAATGAATGCGTAAATTGACGAACGTATTCAATAGAAAACTTAATGTATCAAATTTTATCTATCCTACCAGTACAATTGAATCGTTATGATTTATTATAATAAAATCGAACCTTAACAGGATGTTTTGTGCCGATTTGTACATACTAAATATATCTATTTCGATTATATATGTACATTAAAAGCGTTAGAGTATTTGATAAGTATATTGGCAGCGATTTAGATGCAATAAATATCGTAATCACAATTATGCATTAGTCACGAATGTAAACACGTAATTATATGAGGGAGTATCAAAATAAAAGGAAAGTTAGGTATAATGGTTTTTTTTTCTTTCTTTCTTTTTCTCTTTCTCGAAAGACCAATATGACAGGTCACTTGCAAATATAAGTGTTATGAAAGTCGATAAAGGACTGTGATTGTGAGGTCAATATGAGAATGGCCCTGTGTGAAAGGAAGTCAATGAGACAGACTTGCAACGAAGTGTTAAAAGATTATTGGTGAAAGGTCAATATGAGAGACATTGTCGTGAATAAATAGTCAATAAGAAAGGCTACGATATTGTATTATTGAAGGATCTTTAAAAGATCGTTTTGGTTAATATAGGCAAATATGAGAGACTGAGACGGTCAATAAGATAGATCGTACTGGTTGAGCAAAAAGGTTGTATGGTTGGGTTATGTGAGCCTTAATGTAACTAACCAAACAAGTTGTAAGCAGTTATGCGATTGTTACAGATCGCCCCATTATGGCTCAGATAACATCAGCGCTTCCAGGCCTTGAGCACTTCGATTGCGAAGGTGACCCAGTTTCAGTAGGAGTCAGATGGGAAAAATGGAAAAGAGCCCTTGAGATATATTTCCTAGCGGCTAACATTGACACAGGTGTGAAAAAGAGAGCAACCCTCTTGCATATTGGGGGCCTTGCCCTACAAGAAGTATACTACAATATTTCCGGAGCTCATGTAGATGAAATTGATGACGTAGATGTTTATAAAATTGCAATAGAGAAATTAGACCAATACTTCTCTCCTAAACAAAGCCGATATTTTGAAAGATATATGTTTCGACTGATGAAGCAGGAGGAAGGGGAAAGATTTGAAGCATTTTTATTAAGACTGCGAAACCAAGCTGATAAATGCCAATATGCTGATAAAGATGAAAATCTAATAGACCAAATCAGAAAGCTTGTCGAACTTAAAGAAGCTGACATTATTGAAGAGGTTAAAGGACCATCACCATGGGTATCTCCAATGAAACCAGTGTTAAAAGATAATGGTGAGATTCGGATTTGTATCGACATGAGAATAGCAGACGCTTCTCCAGTTGGATTAGGGGCGGTGCTCATACAAATTGATAGCAAAGGTCCTCGTGTGATAGCGTTTGGAAATAAGAGCCTTACAAACTGTGAGAAAAGATATTGCCAAATCGAGAAGGAGGCATTGGAACTAGTATGGGCTGTGGAACACAAGATATACCTGTTAGGTAAAGAGTTTGATCTTATTAGTGACCACAAACCCTTGGAGATCATCTTTGGACCCCGATCTAAGCCTTGTGCGCGAATTGAGCGCTGGGTACTTCGGATGCAGGCTTACAAGTACAAAGTTGTCTACCGCCCAGGTAAAGATAATATCGCAGACTCAATTTCTCGGCTTTGCCAGTCAAATCAACCGGTACCATTTGACAGTGAAAACTATATAAACTCAATCATTGAATATAGCAGGCCGGTTGCAGTACCCCTGAATGAGATCAATTCAGCCAGTGCACTAGACGTTGAGATTACAGCATTAAAAAACGGAATTTTTGATAATAAGTGGGACGAATCTGTCAATGCTTATAAACCCTTTCAAACAGAGATTTCTTTCCAAGGCAATATAGCACTGAGGGGTAATAAGCTTATTGTTCCGGAAAAACTTCGTGCTCGAGTTCTCGAAGCTGCACATCAAGGACATCCCGGCATAGTGGCGATGAAGACACGCCTTAGAACCAAAGTATGGTGGCCAAAGATTGACAGGGATGCTGAAAATAGGGTTAAAGCTTGCAAAGGATGTACACTTGTTTCGGCACCAAATCCACCTCATCCCATTAAAAGAAGAGCTCTCCCAGCTGAGCCATGGATTGACGTGGCGATCGATTTCTTAGGACCCTTACCCTCAAATGATTATTTACTTGTCATTGTAGACTACTTTAGTCGGTATAAGGAGATAAAAATCATGAAGAATATAACAGCCACAGGAACAATTAACGTACTTAAAGAAATATTTTCTCGTCTTGGATACCCCACGACACTGACATGTGACAACGGGAACCAATTCACTAGTGAGAATTTTAAGGAATTTTGTAAGGAATGTGGTATTACAATAAATAATACCACACCCTATTTTCCACAAATGAATGGGGAAGTCGAACGTCAGAATAGGGATGTACTTAAGCGATTAAGAATTAGCCAGCTAGAAAAGAAAGATTGGAAAGAAGAACTATTAGAATATATGATTATGTACAATAGTACACCGCATACCACAACTGGGAAAACACCAGCAGAATTATTCTTTCGTCGACAATTTTGTGATAAAATACCAGGAGCAACTGATATTGTATATAAAATAGCAGATTCAGAAGTAAGAGATAGGGATAAAGAGAAGAAAGATAAAGGAAAGGAATATGCGAATATGAAAAGGAAAGCCGTGGACAGCAATTTGGAAATCGGTGAAAAGGTTTATATAAAAAACATGACCAAGGAAAATAATAATAAAAAAAAAATAATAATAATTTTTTTATTTAACTTCATTTGTACAAGAAAAACACTTATCTTAACACTATGCGGCATTACAACTAAGGAAACAGAGTGTTTTCGATGAACTCTGGCACCCAAAGTAAGATTTAACTTGTGTTTAGGGTGCCAAAAAAACTTACACCAAACTTTAACCCAGAAGCGCATACGGTAACTGATGTATATGGCGGAGACGTGAGAGTGAGGAACGACCTAACGGGGAAAGAATATCGTAGAAATATTATTCATTTAAAAAGGGTAGAAAATAATAATTGGAAAGTTGTTAATAATCAAGATGAGAATAGTGAAACAAATCCTGAAGTTAAAGATTGATTGTTCTTTGGTACTGGCATGAAAATAATTGTTTGATTATAATTACAATCTGATTAATTACAATTAGTTGTTTTCTTAAAACAAGGAAGGGATGTAGTATACAGCGAAAAGTGGGGGCATTCAGCACCCAACCGTCATAGCGTGCGGACGTGTTTCTATACCTGTTGTGTATACATAGTGATAGCAGGGAGTGTATTATCGAGCATTCTACAGTACATTTTTAAGAGTCAATGCTGCTGGCTTAGTAGTTAATCGCCTATGAGATTTAGTTGAAGTTACCGAGAAGCGCCTCCAAGGAGTCTTAATTGGTTTCTTGGCCTCAACTGTCCAATCCGACAACTTCCTCAAAAGTGGACACTTGAAAGCGTAGTTAAAGGAACGTTTTTCTAGATCACTCTAGATACTACGCTCACTTTAGATACTATGGAGAGAATGTCTGTGTTAAGATACCGCAAAAATAACGTGCCTAAGTCGAATTGTTTGACTTTCAACTACTTAATACACCATTTTAACTATTAGTAAAACAATACATTACGATGACATTGAGAAGAAGACCATTTTGTAGGGAGTGCCCGTCGATGATTTTTTCTGTTTTGAGATATACTACTGTTGGGTTATTTAGTGTTATAAATATTGCGGCTGTGAGAAAATACCTAATCATTCTTGTGGGACATCAATGTATATCTTCGTGATGCGTATACGATTAGGAGCGATTCGTAGGGTTTGGAAATTAAGGGATCTAGGACTGACCTTGATTTGATCTTCAAACCTCGTGGCTGACGATGCGTTTTTCTGGATACCTTGGGCCAAAGAGATTCTGCCTTCTTCACGAAAAACACTACACTGACTCACAATTAATGTTCGCGGTAATATATTTATGATTAATATGGGGATATAGAATTTTTTTAGAGGATTACTGCGCTCACGTTAATATTAATGTTTATCGATCGGCTTTCTCACACGTTCTAGAAGTAATGCGGATGCCAGCGCCACGTCGTGGCATTTCTTCCGAAGCTTGTCGAAAGACCTCGAAGATAATTTTCTTGTCTCTTCATCGGGTTATAGGAGTGAAAAGGATGGAGACAGGAAATAAAAAAATACCTTTATATTGTGACGTACTTTCTTGCGAAACCGACACATTTTGTGACGCTAACGTACCCATACACCTTATTCCATGCTCCAATTTGACCCAATCAACCCAACCCTCCCCTATCCACAAATCCCGTCAATCCATAAATCCTTAGGCCAATTCCCAGACCTACGGTGACCAAAAACCTACACCTTATCACCAAACACCCTCCCTCCTGTCCTTAATTCCCATCGGTCCCAGAGGAAGGGTAACCTCGATTCCAAAAAAGCCCACCCCCTCGCCAAATGAAAAAATGCAGAAGGAACAAAGTTCTACCCAGGTGGGTCCCGGCCAAGCCGGGGAATCCCACACCGGCACCGCTACGGCGGTCAGCCCCCATCGTATTCTGGGGGGGGCAACCAACTGCACTTCATCGTCTTCGCCGTGCTATTCAGCACGGCCGGCTGCTGATTCAGCGCCCAAAACACAGGCAGCGACCCACGCGCCCATTGTCACAACTCCGGCTGCGACCAACGCGCCAACCAACCCTACCACGGCTGCGACCCACGCGCCAATACCCACTACGAGTCGTATGCCTCCCGCGAGCATCTGGCAACAGAGCATCGTGAGGAACAGCGTAAGCTACCCTGACGATGACCCCGGCGACCTTACCACTCTCCCGGGTGCCGGAGTACGACTGCTGAAGAAGCGCGGAAAAACCACCCGGGGGAAGAAAGTAGGCGACCGAAAGCGCTACCCTCGCGAAGGCACTAGCCAGCGCGAAGCGCGATCGGACGCCGAAGAGTTAGTACGCGACCAGCCACGAGTCCGCGACGGGGAAACCCGGCGCGAAAAGGGGCCGGACGCGGAAAACAGAGAACGGCTGCAAGTCCGCGAAGGGGAAACCCAGCGCGAAAAGCGGCCTAACGTGGGACTACGCGACCGGCCGCAAATCCGCGAAGGGGAAACTCAGCGCGAAAAGCGGCCGGACGCGGAACCACGCGTGCAGGGGCAAGTCCGCGAAGGGGCAACCCAGCGCGAAAAGCCCATGCACCCGACAGAGTCTGCCGGGGGCGCCAGTCGACCTTACGCGAACACCGACACATCCCGTAATAATCCCAGACCCAAACACCGCAGAGGGAAACGAGGTGGATCCTTGCACCCTAACCCCGCCACTTTGCCGGGCACCTCCAAGTCGCAGCCTGGACCGAGCGGTACAGGGCCGGCGAAGAGGGATCGCCCTGACGACACGGCATCACCGGGTACGCTTCAGGGGGATGCAAAGCGTGTAAGGATCCACTCCGCCCAGGAGGAGCCGAGGACCTATGCGCGGGCCACCAAGGATATTCCTGCGCGGCTCGCCGTAGCAATCTGCTTCCCTCCCCCCTCCAGAGACTTGACAGCAGAAGAGGCCGAGCAGGTTAAAGTAGGCCTGG
The DNA here is from genome assembly GCA_937001585.2 of Brachylomia viminalis. Classification (NCBI taxonomy): domain Eukaryota; kingdom Metazoa; phylum Arthropoda; class Insecta; order Lepidoptera; family Noctuidae; genus Brachylomia; species Brachylomia viminalis. The sequence goes on along the minus strand of OW443307.2, from coordinate 17,111,153 downwards.
TAGACCTACTCATGGGCGGTGACCCGTCGACACCACTCCCTTCAACACCACTCCCTGCCTTCCGCGGATACCCACGGGTAGCGGAGGGCACAGTGCAAATGTGGTGTGAGGACGACTACGCCCTAACCTGGCTGACACAGAAAGTACCCAAAATTAAACTCCCAGACACAGACGTCACACTGACGGTACTCCGACAGTCGGACGTGCCCACCCGGGTGAGAGCCTCGCTTTTCGTCCCTCGCTATCGAGGAGACGTGCTGAGGCTCCACAACATCCTGATACGTCAGAACACCTGGTACGACATAGCCAGGTGGTCAATGTACAGGGCAACCAGGGTCGGTGGTGAGAACTATGGGACATATTTGACCCAGGTATTAGACCCAGGTCTACCACCGACTGAGGCGGAATAGGTCCTGGGTCGGGAGCGTCGCATATCGTACCTGCTAGGTTCGATATACGTGCGCTTCTGGCCCACGGCCCAGCCCAAGGACTGTACGACGGACAAGGAGCCCGCACCGACAGGGACACGGACGGAGGACACGGAGATTGCCCAGCTCGAGGAGGTCATGGCCCGCGCGGCGATGGCTGACGTTGAGGCCACCATACCACCTACATCTCCCGGCTGGAGCGAGAGGCTGTTAGCGTCGTCACCGGTTGACACACACGACAACCTATACAGAGAGGGGGTAGCGGAGGAACTGTCCGATGGATCCACCACCGACTAACACCTCCCCCTCCCCATCGCCATCAACACCACTCCACATCATCCAGACAAACCTCCAACACAGCCAAACTGCCACGGCTAGCTTACGCAGGGCACTGGAGGTTAACCCCCATACAATCGCACTGATCCAAGAGCCGTGGATCAGGAACAATAGAATATGCGGCCTTAGTAACATCGGAGGTAAGCTAATTCTCAACACGCATAACACAGACAAACCTAGATCCTGTGCATACATACCAAAAAACATCCCTACCACGCTACTTACTCAATTCTGTTCCAGAGATCTGACAGCCGTCAGACTCCAGACCGTAGATGATCTTCCAGATGTTGTACTGGCCTCGGTATACATGCCGGGCGAGGACACAGACTGCCCGCCGAAAGAAATGGCCGACCTGGTACAGCACTGTGAGCACACCAAACTAGACCTGATCATCTGCACCGACTCGAACGCCCATCACCCGCTCTGGGGTAGCGATGCATCGAACTCCAGAGGAGAGGTATTATCCACTTATTTATTCTCTACTAACCTTAACATTATTAACCGAGGCTCTGAACCCACTTGGGTCACAGCCCGAGGACAAACTATCATAGATTTAACTCTTGCTACAGAAAACGCGACCAACCTTATCACAAACTGGCACGTATCGGGAGAACCTTCTTGCTCAGACCACAGAAGGATCCGTTTCACACTAACTACCAACACTAAAAAACCCATGCCGAGACGAAACCCGCGGCACACCGATGTACCCGGGTACAAGCGCCTCCTGGCAGCCTTACTAACCAGGCACCTATCACAGACAACCATAAAAGACACCACACAACTAGAATACACTATAACAAAGCTAACAGAATACCTAACTCAGGCATACCATGCATGCTGCAAGCTAAGGGCGCCTCGAACTAACTGTGAGAGATGCCCCTGGTGGAACGCCGAACTAGGTAAACTCAGGAATACACTAAGAAAGCAATTTAACAGAGCTAAGAACACCAGACTACCGGAGGATTGGGAGCTATACAAAGAGACCCAATACACTTACAAAAAGCAAATCAGAACCGCCAGGAGAACAGCTTGGCGAAAGTTCTGTGAATCCATCGAAAACAACAATGAAGCCGCAAGAGTAAGGAAGATACTGGCAACTGACCAGGATCGAACCCTCGGCGCGCTGAAAAGACCCGACAACTCGTACACACTGACGGACCAGGAAACCAGCAAGGTCCTCCTTGAGACCCACTTCCCAGACTGTAAACTCTTAGACGACAGGACCTGGGAGGCGGAGCTAGACTGGATCCCAACGGAACGCGACTGGTCCAGAGCCCACAGTCTAGTAACAGAAGACCGCATAAAGTGGGCTATCAACACCTTCCAACCATACAAGTCCGCAGGTCTTGATGGCATTTTCCCGGCCCTGCTGCAATGGGGGGTTGACTATATTACACCATGCCTGACGGCTATTTATCGGGCATCCATAGCACTCAGATATATACCCCTAGCCTGGCGCGAAGTGAAAGTCATCTTTATACCTAAACCTGGCAAAGCTGACTACACACAACCCAAGGCGTACAGACCCATAAGCCTTACATCCTTTCTACTAAAGACCCTAGAGAGACTCTGCGATCGGCATATCCGAGACGGACCTCTTCGGGCAAGACCACTCCACAAACAACAACATGCGTACTCCACAGGCAAATCAACGGAATCCGCGCTGCACAGTGTGGTATCCAAAATTGAATGCGCGGTGGACTACAAATGCTCAGCACTGGCCGCCTTCATTGACATCGAAGGCGCCTTTGACAAAACCACTTTCAAAAGCATCAGCACGGCCCTGGACAGGCACAATATAGACCCGTCCTTGAGTGGCTGGATCACTAATATGCTCAGACAGAGAGCCGTACAAGTAACCGTAAATGACACCACAAGGGCCATTGTAGCGAAGGGCTGCCCGCAAGGGGGCGTCCTATCACCGCTCCTATGGAACCTGGTCGCAGACAACTTAATAAAAGAACTCAACGACAAAGGTTACTTCACCGTAGGCTACGCCGACGACCTAACCATAATAATAAATGGCGCCCATGAAAACACCTTGTGCAATCTAATGCGCCAGGCCCTGAAGATAGTGGAGAATTGGTGCGGCAAACACCAACTCTCAGTGAACCCTACAAAAACCGAGTTGATTCTCTTCACAAAAAAGAGGAAATTAACGACACTACAACTACCACGTTTCTTTGGTACCACCCTAAGCCTATCAACTGAAACCGAATACCTGGGCATCTTTTTGGATAAACAGCTGAATTGGGCAAAACACACCAACTACATCACCACGAAGGCCAGTATATCCTTGTGGCAGTGCAAGCGATTGCTTGGCAAGAATTGGGGGATTAGCCCACGGGTTACCCACTGGCTATACACCACAGTCATCCGACCAATCATTACATATGGCTCAGTAGTCTGGTGGCCCAGAACAGAACTGAGCACAGCCCAAAGAGACCTCGAAAAGCTGCAGCGGCTCGCGTGTGCGGCGATCACCAGCTGCATGAGAACTGCACCCACCGCTGCCCTACAGGCTATGCTTGGGCTACCGCCCCTACACCTCACTGTGAGGGAGGAGGCGACCCTGGCTACCTTTAGGCTACATATAGCAGGAACCCTGAGCAACGACTCCAGGGTCAAGCACAAACGTTTAAGGGAAGAGGCGATCAGGCGTCAGCCGATGATGGCATCACCCTGCGACAAGGCCCTGAAACAATACTGCTTTCAAAAGCACTACAGCATAGTGCTTGAAGAGGAGCAGTACGACCATTCAGGCCTAAAGGAACTGAGAATTTACACCGATGGATCAAAAACCGACTGCGGAACTGGAGTCGGAGTGTTCTCACACGACCTCAACATAAACATATCCAGACCCCTGGGCATGCTCAACACGGTCTATCAGGCAGAGTGTGTGGGCATAATACAGGCGGCTTATGCCATAGCAGCCAGAAGAGTTGCGGACACCCGAATCCGCATACTCTCTGACAGCGCCTCAGTCCTCCAATCCCTAGGGAAAAAATGCATTACTTCGAATCTAATACTAGAATGTCACAATGCGCTTGAACGGGTAACCGTATCAAACCGCAATACAGTGACGCTACAATGGATAAAAGGACACAGTGGATCGCTAGGTAACGACGCAGCCGATGAGCTGGCCAGGAGGGCATCCAGCACGTCGGTCTGTGGACCGGAACCTATCGTGCCCATCCCCTTCAACCAACTACGCAGGTGGCTACAGGAGTACACCCACACACAAGCAGAGAGCTGGTGGACGTCGTCACCGGGCTGCAGGCAATCCAAGGAAGCCATGCCATCACTAGACGGCAAGCTAACCAGGCGGTTGCTACGCCTGGACAGGAAGGGCATGCGCCTGGTGACGGGGACCATCACGGGACACTGCTCGCTAAACAAACACTTTCACACAATAGGCATAACGGACAGTCCTCTATGCAGGGCTTGCATGGAGGCTGACGAAACTGTCGCGCATGTGCTCTTCGAGTGCACAGGCGTCGCCCAAATTAGGTCAAAAACCCTCGGGACACCCAGATCTTACACAGATGTTCTTAATAGACCAGGAGACCTAATCAGCTTCTGGAGGGAGGTGGGCTGGTTGGAATAACCACCGACGGCCGACATGGCTCACGCACAATGGTCCACTGTAGGACTAAGTGCGGAAACCAAACCCATAACATAGAACATAGAACATAGTGACGCTAACGTACCTACTAGCTGCGACGAGAGAGCTCAGCTTTTCTATGCGTGTATATATTCCATCAAAGGATGTTAAACTATTATAATCTACTTTATAATTGGGATCATCATCATTTATCATTTATCATTACTTTGAGGTTAAAAAAGTTTATTTGGTCTAAATTAGAACTGAATTCTTGCCTATTTGTAGACAATATTTCAGTGTCTCCCATAAACGCTTCCGTGGACCGGAGCTCCATTGTGGTAGGAACATTTTATAAGTATCATAAAGTAACGTTAGACGTTTACAGCAACTGACTCTTATGATGTCTCTATTTTACATCATAAAGCAGACATATAAAACGGTCCAGCATCTGGATTCTTCCATGGATAGTTTATAGAGCAAATATTCTGTTTGACAGCTGCTGGAACGGGCTTTTGAGGTCATACCTTTGACGGCTTACATTCAGTGACTAGTCTCTCAGAAACTGGGCCTCGTGGCAGTGTTCTGTCCTCATCATCAACATTTAGACTGTAGGTACTTGACCTAGTAAACAGGCATTCAAATATAGTTTTAACCCGAGACTGGCATCAAAGTGTACCGCTATAAAACTTTTATGAAACGAATCGAGGTAGGACGCACACCACTAGGGTTTCCAACCCTACTATTAATGTATCTTACTGTATTAGGAGGCATAAAAAAGATATTAAAAAAAATATTAGGCGAAACTACTATATTCTTGAAGAAACTTTAAATAACATTATTAAATTCTGGCTATTGCTCTCTCTGACCATAAACGTGTTGCTAAATCCATTCCGAACGCAAGGCACCCCCTGGAGAATCCGCTATCCTCCTCCGGTTCTAAGGAGGATACTCCTTAGAACTATTTGACCCAAATAGAAATTGATTGAAATTATTCTGTCACTGTTGTCTATCTGTCCCATCACTATTCGATTGGTGGATTCGTGGGAACTGGGAAATAGGACCCGTGATACCACTGATACATCGTTGTATGGATTTGAGGACCTAGGGGTGCCACGGGTCCGAGAGCAAGTTCCCGTGGCGCCTCCAGGTGTGCCTTGGGTCCGGCGCGGCTAAATCTACCTACTGCTGAAAAACGGCAACAAGTGTTGTGTTGTCTGTCTTTTCTTATATTTTCAAAATAGTATAATTTTTCTTTAAATACCAGCAACTTCAGCTTTTACTTAGCGCATATTATGTTCAGGGCTGAATACAAAATGGCGAAATGAGCGCAATAGGGCCAGTATTAATCTCCTAAAAGGTGAAATAAAGGTCTTTTGTAACCATGATTTGTTTTTAAAATTAATAATAGTTATGGACATAAAAAAAACCTCTTATTAAGGCTCAAAGTAGCAAAACACATGCATTAATTTTAAACTTACCTACTTTATTATTTTTATTTAGTTATTTACTACATTTTTACAGGCACTGGCTTCGAAAATACTATAATATTTGATATAAAAAAGTTCGCAACCCTACACACCACACTGTTGGAACTACTTTCATTCTACATAGATCTATTTTGAGGATATTCTACTTTAACACTACCGTTTTGAAGTTGATAATAAAATATCGGCGGTAAAAGTCATTCTTTCGTAATGATGCAGGTGAGCCGGAATATAAATTATCGCTCTTTTGATCGTATGAACGCAGTAGGTACCTAACTATTCATTTTAATCGCGATAAATGCGGCTGGATACCAGCAGCCGCGTAGTTTTATAATATGATTTCCATCAAATATTTCTCGTGAAAGAGCGGTCAGATTTATAATAAAACTATTTATATATTTGTTTATTTAATACTTTAAGCACACCAACGTACAGAAGAGACAATGCCTTAATGCAATTATTCCACAGTCTAGTTTTTTCTCAACTCATATTCGAAATACCTACAATTTATATGAGTTTGTGATCACTATTTCTCTTCAACGTTACGGGAGCGCGTCAATCGCTATACAACGCTACAACGTGAGAAAATCGTAAATGACAGTGTTGTTGTTACACAAATAAATACTAAAACAAGGAAAATATTTCTCTTTTCAGCATTCTTCGTTATGAACGAATAATTTAAATAAAACAACATTTTCAAAATATACAAAAATATAATTATCATATCTTGGGGGCCTTTGTCCGGCAGTGGACGTCTTTCGGCTGAAATGATGATGATGTGGATTATCTTTTTGATAAATGAATTTGCAATTCTTGTTCTTCACACTAGAACCACCTGACCACAATGGTCAGGTGGTTCTAGTGTGAAGAACAAGAATTGAATTTAATACAGCTCTTTTTTCTTTTAAGTAACCATAAATTGTTCGTTGTTTTACGAAAATACATTACAAAGTTATAAAGATTCTGTTCTAAGTTATAAGTACCTACATTTATACAATCTCTATTATTATATGTACATTATTATCTCTGAGATTGTCATATCACATCCATGTTTCAATGTTACTAGTTTACTTACACCTACTATCACTCATTCCGCACTACTAAGTGGGCGCTTCTTCTATGCGCTGTGAGCAGTGGTCGGCGGCTCGGCTCGGCGTCCTGTTGAGTAGGAAGTCCAATCATGTGATATCTTGTGCAGCATTTTGTCAGTGTGTGTGTGTGTGCCGTGAGTAGTTGTTGTGTCGTGTGAGGGTATGTTGACTAGTTGTATGTGTGAGTGGTTGTGCTCGTCGCTGCACTCGCGGTGGATGGACGGCAGCGAGCTGCTGCTCGCCAACTGCGGCGCGCGCTTCTTGAGACAGCTCTTGATTGGACGAGCCGACACGTCGGGCGTCGACTTACAGATCGTGCAGCTCTCCTGGGAAATTATGATTAGGTAAGATTTCGAGTTGACATTTTAAATGAATTTACATCGATTTGAAATTGCACTACCTTGGGCGTGTCGGTACTCTCCCTGTAGGTGCGCGTGTCTGAGTCGTGTGGCGGCGCATGTGTCGCGGGCAGCACGCGCAGCTCCACACACACGCGTGACACGTGCGGCTGTGTGCGCGCGTGCACACCGTCACCGCCTGCAGGAGTCACAGTGTAACTATGCTGTATGACGCCATGCGCCAAACGTAACGTTACTACGTTACGCTTGACGTCATACAGGTGTTAGAGAGAGAGAGATCTAAAGTGGTAACGTTTTTTAGTTAGGTATGTTACGAGTAACTGAAAAGCGTTGGGAATTAAAATTACAGGTGACCAAAGTGGCCTACAAATGACCTAAGTTATTAAGCTTCCTCAAACTGCTAAGAATCATGTCCTGAAGGAAGTATTCACATAGCGCTACCTGTGGGTATGAGGTCGCACAGTGCGCGCGTGTGTAAGCGCGGTGACTGCAGCTTGTGCTTGTAGTCCACGCACCGCACTATATCCGCAACACACGCGCCGCTCGACTGACGCCTGCAAGGGAACGTGTCAGGTCTCATGTAGAAGGTACTTCGTGATCGCGTCTGAATAATAGTGACTCAGTGTAAAAATTGTGCCTCAGTCCTCACCTGTACATCGTGTTCGGGCTCTCCAATGTCGGCGCTTGCCAGTAGGTGTTAGCGGGCGACACATGAGACGACGAGCACTCCACCTCGCGAGCTTGCTTTATGTACACTATAACAATATGATGGAAACAGCAAATTATTTATTTATCCCTGCATTGGAACGCCATACAGCAATTACACCAATGCGCAATGGAGCAAAAAATGACATTATGTGCTGCTGCTTTTAAGTGAATACCTACACACCGCTTAACATTCACGAGAAGCAAGCCTAACGGGAAGATAACTTTAATGAGGGGTGGTTCAGGCAAAAGGGTAGTCTGTCCAGTAAGTTGATGACCGAAATAAGAAATACACAAAATATACAAATGATAATGAGCAGATTGGTACAACCCTCTAATAGTGATGAAATGTATATATTTGGTTAGGTAGGTATTTTTAATTGCAACAATATTTGTTATGGCAGCGTTCTTAAAATGATTGTCCATTCTGAGTAATGTTTAATAAATAAATTTAAAGACATTTATGAACGAACTCAGCATATAAAGATTAAGGTATCTTTTTGGACGCATTTCTGGGTTTTGTTTTCTGGCCAGAAGTGGCGTGCGTGTGCTCTCTCTGCTAATGTCAACATAATTGTGCTTGAATAAATTAAGTATATTTTTAATTTTATCAAGAAATCTTACGTCTTTTTACTGAAATATAGCTAAATGCTAACAATAGACACCTGAATCAGTGTTTCTCAATGATATTATACAATACACTGTTATGAATACAATTATAGGTACCTACTACGCTTTGGAAAGGGCAACTAGCTTCATATTTCTGACTGACCGACCACTTGACAATTCAAAAGTGCCTGTAAATGGTTTAATTGAAATAAATGCTTTGAGTTTGAGTTTGATTTTATTATTATTTCCTTAACCTCCCCCCAACCCTTTCCTCCAGCCTAACCCCTCTCCCTAAAACTGGTATAATCATTGAAATATAGTTTTTTTATTTTTCCTTCACATCGGTACCTATTACTCGGAACGGACAAACATTTTAATCAAGCGCCACAGAACGTTTTGTTCTAAGTAAAACGACAATGTCATTACAATAGTTATAATGACACTGTCGTTTTACTTGGAACAGAGCGTTGTTGTACCATGTTCCATACCTTTTTGCCCATTTTCCTTTATCGCTGGTAGATAATGAAGTCGTACTTTTAGCTGATACTTGACAAACAATCTGACCCACGTATTAAAGTAAAAATGAGTTAGGTGCCAAGTTTTGGAAAAAAGAGCAATTCTATTCCCTTTTTTGGTGTTCTTTGTAGGACTTGAATTTAAAACATATCGGAATCGTGGTAACATAATTATTATGCGTCAAAAAAAAGAATCTCACTTACGACTATGCGAGGCGTCTCCCTCGGGTGGGTCCTGCCATTCGCTGTGTGAGGAGAGCGTGAGCAGGCGCCGCGCTGCTTGTAGACACTCTTCGTCCATGATCACGTAGCACATCAGCATCGCTATACCCTGGACAAGCAATGGAAGATTTTGGCCGAGTCCAATGGTCTATGCCAATAAGATTCAATTAAATTGAGTTGAGTTGACTCACATTAGCCAGTGCGGCGGCGGCCAGTACTACAACGTGCGTCATGCTGGTCTCTGTGGGCTGTACGTACGCCACTCCGGCCGCTTGCGTCGTGCACGTAGTGACTAGCAGTATTAGCGTGTGCCGCACTACTCGTGCTCGCTCGTACACGTGCTCTTGTCTCCCCGGCTTGTGCTCGCGAGCTCGCCCTCTGAGCGCGAGCACGAGTGCGAGTGCAAGCGCGGCTAGTAGCACTTGGCCTGCAGCACAGACGGTATTGGCAGCCGCTCCCAGCTGCAGCGGCGCGCCGCCCCAGAGTCGTGCTGTCAGCCAGCATAGTGTGCACACGCCTACAACCAGTTCACGTGAGTTTAGAGACACGCCCGGCCCTCCTGTACACCGGCCCGTCTGCACCTACACGTACCGCAGAGTAGTCCGACTGACGGCGCGCGTGTGGCTGTGGCAGCCAGCTCGGCGTGCAGCAACAGCGGCGCAGCACATAGAGCGGCGCACCCCGCCATCCAGCACAGCGCCACTGCCCAGCCCACGCCACCAGGGCATGCTACGTCCTGCCCGACAAAGCAACACCTCACTTACTTATTATCTGAAGAATTGACAAATGACTCAAGTTAGTATAACTCACCTGTCTCGTGTCACATTCGAGTAGAGCCAAAATAGCTGCAGAGTGAAAGCCCGCAGTGGCAGCTTTGAGCAGCACTGGTAGCCTGGTCTTACTGCCAGCTACCAGGCAGAGGACCTGGAGTAGTGCCGCTACAAGACACATCGCACCTCCCAGGCTCACTGTGATCTTCACGATGACCCGTAAGTCATTTTCTGTACCTGTCTGAAAAAAATATTTTTGAGTGCTTATAGAATTAAGTTGCCTCATACAGGGTAAAACACCCAAATATCGCCACTTTAAGGGTTTACTCTGTGCAACTCACGCTAAAAACCGTCGGGCAAATTTGTAAGTTAAAATAAATATTTTTGGAAGATAAAATATATACTGGAAAATTCACACTGTTCAATGTCATTACATACATGAAAACTTCTATATTTCTCACCTTAGGCAAAAAACGCCATTTGCCAGTTTTTATCATTTCGAATGACATTAACTGGCAAATGGCGTTTTATTGACCTCCAAAAGAAACATTACATTCTAATATTTATCGATATACTAGCAAACAGTTACTGACGGTCGAGTCTACAGGGTGGCAGGGCTATTGACGCGCAAACTGTTATCATAAATTTAGCACATGATTCTAGACCGAGCGTAGAAATTTTTCGTCGATTATCTAAAAAAAATCGGCTGTTTCATAGAAAAGTGCAAAACCTACGCGGTCAAATTGTATAGGCAGCAATTTTTTTTTTTAATTACAGACGTAAAGTTTCTACGCTAGGGGTTTCAGAATCGGAGCGAGAGGGCACGGGAAGCCGTCACCTCCTTCTGCGAAGCAGTGATGCACGCGAAGGAGGAGGCAAAACGCGTGAGCGAGAGGTAAAATTCGCGCCCTCACGTCCCTAGTCGCCGCAGGGGACGCCCTGGGCGTCGGGAATCCCAAGCTGATTTCCGGCCACCGTAGGCGCGGGCTTTCGAACGGCGAGCAATGGGTAGCTCGCCGTCCGATAAGGACCAGGCTCGGGCCGACGGCGCGTTGTGTTCCACGCGCGCCTCAGATATGTCAGCAATAACGACAGGGTCCGCTAGGGCCGCTGCCTACCAGGATTGCGGGAAAGTCCGAAAGGGTTATCGTGTCCCCTGGCACAGGCAACTGAAGGGAGACGTTATTTGATGACTCCCCAAGTTCAAATAAAAGGAGGGTTCAGAATCGTGTACTGAATCCAAGTTATCAGGTTGTGGGTCGATGTATACCTCCCCGTATAGTTGTCAATTTGGTAAAGTACTTACCAAGTAATTTCACGCGTGTCAATAAAATGGATTTTTATACTTTTACCGGGAAGACGGTCATTAATGTTTAAAAAATTTGGAAACATTTGTCTTAATTATCCAAAATCATATGAACGTCCGTAGAATAAAAGTGAAATAAAATGAGATTATTAAAAACAACCTTTATCTTAGCAAATTGTTAAATTTGTTGTCGATTTTGGTGGAGTACTTTTTGATTACACGTTACAGCTGTACACGCAAAACCTATTTTTATTTCACAGTTATGTGTTGTTATTTTATTAAGGATGAAATCAACATACATAACTTATTTTGCTTTGTAAGGATCATTGCAAGAGGGTTTTTTTTCACAATAAAACTACTAGGGTGTCGAAAATAGGGGGAGTGTCAACATTTGCTGTATTTACGACTTTTACTCTATCTACTCACGAATGTCTCCCTGTAGACAGTGAAGAGTGCGATGGTCCCTAGTCCCCGACAGCGGCACGCGACGTGTGTACGCTCCGGTATGCGCAGCTCACACGCCTGCGTGCTCCACACGCGCGGCGCCGAGCGCGACCGACCTCCACACGCGAGCTGAGGTGCTGACACAGAACATCTACGTGAGCGAGCTTACATTCTAGGTGATTCGTTGTCGAGCGTTGTGTTTGGTGTGTAACTCACCAATAGCGCTATAATTCTTGGAGTGCGAGAACAGCAGTGTGACAGTGTGAGGGAGCGTGGTATCAACGCCCGCACCGCTTACAGACACCTGCACCTGTTGTGATGCTACTGTGTACTCTGTTGCGCGGCCTGACCTGGAACAGTTGCCGCTACAACTACCGTGTAGGAAGGAAACGAAAACAACAGATAAATAAAAATAACCAAACGAAACACAAAAACATTGGACACAACAAAAAACAAAAGATCTACCACATTAAAGCTGCGAATTGTAATGGAAGCTTAAATCAGTTTTAATAATAAATTGCTTTAAAATCTTAATACGAAATTATAGAATGAGTACATAATCATATTATTCATAAAGGTAGAGTGGTATTATTTTTGGCATTATTAATGGTATTATTCAAAGGCCCTAACATGACAAAATAATAAAATTATAACACATACAATTAAAAAGACCAAATAAAATATTACAGACTTCGATTGCTCAGTACGAGGACATCGTATTATGTCCAAGATATTTATAATGTTCCACCCTCTTCAGTGGTGTTCCACATAATTAAATTATGTGGAACACCACTGAAGAGGAAGGAGAAATTGTCCGGCAACGATACCTGCCATAAAATTTTTATGGCAGGTATCGTTGCCGGACAATTTCTAGTGGCCTGAAATACCATGCATTCACTTTTATTGACATTATTAAATCAAGGGCTGTGAGCGTACTTTTCACAGATACCCAACAGATTTGAAAAGCCACATACCGAACCACTCAATAGCACCATGTTGCCCGCGTTACTGATATTACTGAGACATACGTCATCAATATGGCAGCCGACAAGGTTGCTGTAAGTTGAGCTCCACTTTCAACGCATTTACGTACTTATGACGTTGGGTGAAGTTAGTACCCCCTGCCTTACCCCACATTCCAACCCGTACGGCTCGGAATATGCACTCGATCATCGCACGATATTGACCTGCTTATGATACCAACATTTAAAGATCCTACTGAGTTCAGTTGGCAGGGACATGTTTTTCAGTTTCCTCCACAAGATATCGTTATTAACCAAGTCAAAAGCCCTCGATAAATCTAGAAAACATGCATAAATGGGCGTACGTCTTTCTGTGCTCAGCTTGCGCGTCTGTGTGTGCGTGTGTATGACAAAGAGGGTCCTTACTTATACTCGACGTATCTTCTCAACGACGGCAATCTTGCTCCCAGATCATGGTACAGCATGGTGACCACGGAAGCATTGACAGTTCTATTCGCCAGCTCCACTCCTGCTGACGTCACGAGCCACTCCTCGTTCCCCACTGGAGTTGGTTGAAATTCGAAGTGCGCCGCATTGTCGTCGTGTACTGGTTTCGTTGTGACTGTGAATTCGTGGTAGCGCTTGTTGAAGTCACTCCTCATGCCCGCTGTGTCCACCACCGCGTTTTGAAGATCGAAGATTTTCTAATAGAAATAGCATGGCTAATCAATGCAACATTCTAAACTAAATATAAACTTGACCTTGCTTCAGCCTAATCTTAAATGTTTAGAAGCTACTAACCTCTTCATCAAGGAAAGCATCAGGGTGTGTGAGCAGGTGATCATAGATCTGCAGCAGATGTTCCGCGCTGTGGTACCTGTCGGCTGGCTGAGCTGCAGCAGACATGAGGTAACGCAGCATGTGTGCTGCATGTGTGAGGGGAGGCTCACCCTCGCCCGGGTGTGTCGGCAGGGAATGCAGCACAGCGCCGTACTGCCGCGACACGTGCGACACAGTGCGCCATGAATAGCCCAGCGATATCAGAGTGAACTGACAACAATATAATGTATGTTTCAATTGGTTGTTATGAATAGACAAAAATATCAAAATGTTGATGTTTTCTTTTACCTGTTCATAAATATCTCTGAGTGAGTCTGCAACACAACCAGAGAAATCTGGTAGCATCCACTTGACGCCATGTTGTCCGGTTTTCGGTTCACAGAACCTGAAAATAATTTACTGACATTAGACTTTTACTCTATGATGTAGATGTGACGATATTAAATCAGACGTTGTCTCACAATTAGATGAAATGTGTTTTTTCTAGTTACCTTTTAGTCTCTCCGCTATGTAAAGGTGGACAGGCGGCTGTCGCGTGCGCTCCGGGAGCAGTCTTCGGCCAGCGCAAGCCATGGGAGGCGTCGCTCTCACACGCTACGTCGTCAGCCCCTACAGCCCACATTGTCACACCTTTGGCGTTGGTGCCAGCTACTGACGATACTTGACACCGGAATTCGCTGGATTTCTATTTAAAACCCAAAAGATACGATATCAATTAATACGAAAGTGGAAAACTAAACGTATGAATTATACATTTACATAACGTACCTGTACATTATAAAGCTTGAGCACGCTCCCCGCTGGGTACAGATCCTCCCAGACCTCTCTGCCCGGCGCCATCGGTAGCAGCGTCCTCTCCCTTGCCCAACTGAACCCAAGCGCACCGTGCACCCGCCCCGCTCCCGCCAGACATGTTATACTTACGTTATCGCCCTGAAACACATATATCACCTGGTATATCATTATAATTTGACAATTGTTTATTGTTTTTTTTATTAAAAAAAAAACGCACCACCTGCTCGATAATGTCAAATTAGATGTCGTGCAAACCTAACCTAAAGCAAGTCATAATAGCCCTAGGCTCTATCCGGGCAATTGTATTTAACTGTATTTAATTATAGTCCGCTGGTCAATAATGTGATTTGTATTTGGAACTATAATGATTCAATATATATAACTATAAAGAGAAATATAAATAAATATATTATGTTTAGTAATAAGTTAAAGCTATTTCTTATAAACAAAAGCTACTATAATATAAATGAATACAGGAATGATAAACTGTGACTGGAATAGCAATGGAATTAAAATATTTAATTGAGATTACTTCTACATTTGCCAATTACATTCACGCATATAAAATAAATAAATAATTAATTCAATTTAAATTTGACTCTATTCTAAACTCTAGTATTGTATAATTATTATAATCTAAATACATTTAATTTAATTAAGAATTATTAATGTTCTAAATGCTATTATTTATTTTATTTTAATATTTTTACTTTTAATTATTTACTCACACTTATGTTGCTGTGCCCTTACAGGGTCCATAACTGTACCTTAGCTTTAAGCCTATTTTAACAACTCAATTCACATTATGGTATGCAAATAAATGATATGATATGATATGATTTATGATAAGATCGTATGAAAACTTAAAACCAAAAAAAATACCTTTCTTTTTCATAGGTTTTAGTTGCCGTCGACGATCAAAATAATTAAATTACGCAACTTAATACAGATCTATTATAGTGCTCAGTAACAATGATGGTTTTGTCTATTTAGTTAAATATTAATTACAACAATAAAAACAACTGTGCCTGTTTCTACATTATTTGTGGCGGTAATGGCAGCATGTCATTGCACGGTTGCTGTGGCGCGTATGAACGTTGGATTTGGGTGTCATAATTACGCTATTATTTATTGAGTAATGATGAAATTGCATGAGTTTAGATAAAATAGTGTATGAAACTGCATATAACTAGGTATTATCTGGTTATTTAACAGTGTCTTAAATACTTATACATTTCTTATTCGAATATCGAATTGGTTGTTATTACCTCGCAGTTGGTGCAAAAAGTAGAGTATTCTCCTCGGGGCTAAAGATATCTTGGCCTTGAGCGAGCTTAAATCCCTCGCTGCACTCAGGATTCCAGTTTTAACTCGCTCGCTCCACTCAGGAGTTAACTCAGAGCTCCCACGCTGCGCTCGGGCGAATCTCGAAGACCTAAAATCCTCCGCTGTGTTCGGGATTCAATATAGGTCCCGTGAAATAAGACACTGCTTTATCCCCTAGGTGAATAATCTACGATTATTCCATCACCAGAGTCTACCACCAGTTATGATTGACTCACTTTATTGACAGTGATTGTGGAAGGCACGAGTCGTATATCGGGTGGTCTCAGCACCGTCAGCCTCAGCGCTCTACATCGTCTCCTGCCACCATCATCTGCCGCACAGGACCACTTGCCGCTGTCGAGCCTCTTCGCTTCTGATATGCCTAACACTGACATGCGACGACCGAGCGCGTCTTCCGATACCGTGCGCGTCCAAATGTCTCTGAAAAACGAATGCTCTTTTAGTGGCAATGCTTTCTTTCCGCCCGCTGCTAACGTACTGCGTTGTCTTTTCAAGTAGGTACTATGGCAACATTAAATGAGACCATCTGGAAGCTAGCATGCTGGAAGATGGCCGATTAGTCGGAGTAGTTATTTTTAACTTGGCCAGGTACTTGGATTGGTGCTCGTTTGGAGCAGGGACTCATTTGATCGTCGATTTCGACACCAGGTTATTAAGTAGCGTCTGTATCAATAACTAAAAAAATGGGTCCCATTGTCGTTTAAATTAAATTAAATTAAAATTCATTTTTTACAGATATTATATTATAGATTATAATATATATATTATAGATTTATTATTATTATTATAGATATTATAGATTTATTTAAGCCTCACTCACTGACCTCGTAGTTCCATTGAAGTTTATCTTGACACCGTCTTTGTACCACGTGAAGGCGATGTTTGGGGATCCATACGCCATACATGTCAGTATGAACTCCGACCCCTCCCATATTTCCGGACGATGGTTCACAACCAGAGTCTGCAAAAGGATGCCTTTCTACATATTTTAAATATTTGCCAGCCAATATAATCATGGAGCCTTTATAGTATTCGACACTTCTATTAAAAACTGTTCCAGCTTTACATCAACATTTCTAAAATAAGATGAGAAAAAATCTTGTATCTTACAACGTACAATCTATGTTGGAGTACTCAATCCCCATTTCTTGGAGGGATGAACCCAATCTTAATTAACTATCCCTCTTAAAGGAACCGACCATAACTTTGTGAAGATTAACTTGATTTTGTTAAAATTTGTGTATTCCACATGCTTTTGTTTGAACAAAGTGAGTGTGTTGGTTATATTTACGTATAATGCAGTCATATAAACACGGGATTTAGGGTAGCGGGTCTAAGGGTGTGCCCAATAATAAGCATTATAAAGAAAGGGCTAAGCCACGGTATCTGGTAGCATGTGTGCTGGACCGACGCCAAATCTCGCTACAGTTGACACCAAACGCTTATTTGAAGTAATTAAACGGAGGACTCAGGCTCTTACGAACTTTAAGACTTTGTCATTTAATTATTTAATTTTAGCATGTTGTTGAATAACTTTGTTACCTAGCGCAAGTTTTATGAGCTAAGAAGATCTCTCTCGCGGATTATAGAATACCACGTTATCGTTTAGGAAACGTTGTAGGTAGTACATGAAACGATGACTTGTAGCTGTCACCCTCCACGCTAAAACTAAACATCTTTAAGTAGCACAGATTACGAAAATGTCGGCAAGTATCTACAAACCTCTATCTCTTTTAAAAATATGCTTAACGCGCTATTTCATAAATAGTTACAACTATACGCGTACTTTGAATCAAACTTCGCAATAATTTGGCATGTGCCACATTCCTGCCTTTGTAATGAAAATACCGAAAATATGTAGGCCTGTCTAACAACAGGTCCCTAGTGGTCTCTGGTATCGTATTTAATCCTGACAAAGTCAGGAACTGAGAGACAGAATAGACCCATTTCTAAAAATATGTTCAGATAGAAACTCAATCAAGAAGTAATACTTCGTTTTGTTCTTAATTTCATGCCTAGGTTACCGGTTCTATCATTTAAGTTTTTAAATTGAACCTGTTAGCTTTTTACATACTTTTACAACAAACAATTTTGGGTAATTCAGTAACTTTTATTATAAGAAAACAAAACCGGAACAGACAGGAAAACTACCGAGTGTAGACATCTTCGAAAGCTTTCTTTAAAAAAAAAAGTCATCTTATCATCTCGTTCGGGGAACATGTAGCGTCTCACAAAGTAATTACTTCGACAACTTTTGGCACCATGAGACATGGACGTTATTTCAACATACTACATTTTGATCTCAGATTAATTAGTTACCGTTTTAATAACTATAAGGGTTATTTATAATCATTGCGTTCTTAAGTCACATTAAAGTAATGTTTTAGTTGAGCTGGAGATCCTATAAAAGGCGGTCCAGAGGATAATAACGTTACGGAGACCGAGTCATGGCATATACTCACGTGCAGACTAAGCGCATGCTGCATGTAGAAATGCAGCGTATCGGTGCGGAAACGCACGTTGTGGGTGCGAAAGCGCATCAATGCCGCGCGCAGTGCGCCCGCCTCGCGCCGTGCGGCCCACACGCGCACCCACACCTGGCGCGCGCCTCCCTCCGACACCGCACTGTCACATGCACAGACCATACATACACCAGCACGACACGAAATGTATCTCGTGGGTACAATAATAGTACTTGTTGTATAGTAACTTACCTTATGTTTAGAATTTCAATTTTATCTTCTAATGTTATGTTTGACGCCTTTAAATAGCTTGTTAACTGAAAGAAGTAACATAGTAATTGTTATTAATTATTTTATCTCTCTGGAATATTTATTATTATTCTGTTGTTTAATTTCTCAGTGTATACCTGTTTTATGATTTCTTGAGATATGTTTACACCTGCTTGATCCACTACGTCCAGTCTTGTTTCAAATCGTGCTGATGCTATAAACATACAACGTTTAGATACTGTGCATAGTAGGTACCAAAACTAATTTATAACTATTTCCCAGCATTATCGATTAATGTATACACTCACAGAAATCTGTATCCTTTGGGTTACAGTCACAAGCTGGTCCTTCCTTACAAACATCTGCACATTCTTCTATACCGCATGCTAGAACAAAATTAACACAAATAAAATTAACGCGGCAGACGGTATTACAAATTTTAACCTCAGTTAAACTTTGAATAATAGGTTGGTCTGTACTTCTTTATGGGGAGACGGATTGGTTGGGTGCTCAGTTCTTAGTTTAATTGTCTTTTTGGCCTAAGTAACTGATAGTTTAGGTAGGGTAAAGACTATAAATTATTACTATAAAATTCATAAGATAAAAATATAAACATGATAGAATAAAGCTGTTTAGTACTCGCAGCTGTTTAGTTTTCTCTAATTGTGGATTGTACTGGCAGAAAAGCTTCCCATTTCTTTGTAATCCTAATTAATTTCATGAAAACGCCTCGTTATTTTAGAAGTGGCTTCGTAATGATGATGGCTCGCAAGATATTTGAGGTTATGAGATATAAACATTGACATTTAGTTGCAAGAAGATTGTTAATTTTGCTTATTTTATTTGCAAAATTGCTGACAATTAAGTTAATCAAGTCTACATTATATTAGATAGGCCATAGTGTACCTACACGGACAATAGACGATTTTAACGAGAATAGAAATAATAGCACACTGAAAAACCTACTTTGTGGGTGTAGTGTTGATTTTAAGATAACTAAATAGGCTAGGATTATAAAAAGTATAAAATTTAACAATTTCTCACCGGGTGGTTTTAGCTGCGCCTCGCACAGGTCGCCCGTGTAGCCCTTTGCACAGATACAGCTGACGGCGGCTGGGCCCATCTGTCTGTTGATAAATACATACAGCTAGTACATTATGATTCGATGAATAATATCTAAAGGTTGATTTTTTATGTCATAAAAATATCAACCTTTAAATGATATTTAGAATGTTTGATCGAGTTGAAGGTTGACATACATTCCTGTAGCAGCAAACATTAATTTACAAAACTTCTGTCCTCATTGATAAATGACCAGAAATCTACAAAACAACGAACTTAAGTGTATGGGTACTTTAATTTTAACCCCTTTTTGTTTTTGAACAAAAAACAATTAAATTGGGGATACACGACGCAAAAAGCGGAATTAATTGAAACGGTTATGTGACCCTTACACACAGATGTGACTTCGTCTCGTGAAATAAAAAACCAGATCTGTAGTAGGTACTTACTTTTTTTTTTTTTTTTTTTTTGAGGATGGGAAATCATCAAATGACCCCTCCCGCTCTGGGTGGAGCGGAAGGGAGTGTCAGACTCTTACTGACTAAAACCCACCCGTGTTCCTTCCTTGGCCCTTTATGTTCCGGGTCAGCGGTACCCCTTATGGATGATCCCGCTTTCCCGGCAGGCTTGGGCCCTAGTGGGCCCCCTCTTCGATGCTGACATCTCTTTGAGGCGCGCGTGGAACACGTACGCGCCGTCCGGCACGGGCCTGATCCTGATCGGACGGTGAGCTACCCATTACTCACCGCCCGCAGGCCCGCGCCTACGGTGGCCGGGAGTCGTCACGCGGCTCCCGACGCCCGGAGCGTCCACCGCGGCGGCTTGGACGGGAGACTCTCTCCCTCTCCCGTCCCGCCACCTCCTTCGCTAGCATGACTGCTTCGCAGAAGGAGGCGACTGCCTCCCACTCCCCCTCGCCCCGGACCATGGCTTGAACCAAGGCCGGGCGTGAGAGGTCGCCGCCGCTGCCGATCGCCTCTACGAGGACACGGCGGTGCTCCGCCCATGCAGGGCAGGCCCCCACCGTATGCTCCACCGTGTCCTCGGGGCGATCATCGCAGTGGTGACACCCGGGCGTTTCCTCCCGCCTGATGATGTGCAGGAACCTCCCGAAGCTTCCGGGTCCGGTGAGGACCTGCGTCAGGCGGTAGGTGAGGACGCCGTGACGCCTCTCTAGCCACTCCTCAAAGAGGGGTCTTACCGCCGCTATCGTGGCGTGCCCTGCGCTGGGTTGCGACAGTCGCTCTTTCCATGCCGCCATGAGATCGCGCCGGAGGTCCGTCCGCTCCGCCGCGATTTGCCGCGGAAGCGGGGTTTCCCCCCGGCGTAGTGCCTCCGCGCGCCACTCATACAGGCGCGCGAGGACTATTGCCTCCAGATCCCACGGTGGCAGTCCGGCAAGGAGGCTTGCCGCCTCGCCCGAGATCGTGCGGTAGCCCCGGATCAGCCTTACGGCTACCACCTTTTGGGGCGCGTTCAGATAGTGGGCGGCTCTCCGCCGCAGTGAACGCGCCCACACCGGGGCCCCATATGTAGCCATGGACCGCACGACCCCCGCGTAAAGCCTCCGGCAGGAGGCGTTTGGACCCCTCAGGTTGGGCAGGAGCCGCTTGAGGGCGGCCCCAGTCCGTTCCAGTTTGGGGGCCAAACGTCGGAAGTGCTCCACGAAATTCCACCGGCTATCGAGCACGAGTCCTAAGTACTTCATCGTTGACTCGACGCCGATGTGAACCCCTCCTGCCGTTAGTTGGGATCCCGATGGTGGCCTGTTCCGGGGCCCATGGAAAGACATGGCCTCGGACTTGTGCAAAGCCACCTCGAGACCCAACTGCCGGATCCTCTCCACGACTATCGCAACCCCGCGTGTCATCGCGTCGGCCGCCGCCTGATGCGACCTCCCCTGCGCCAGGACCAGCGTGTCGTCAGCGTAGCACACCACGCTGACGCCATCAGGGAGGTCGGCCCGCAGCACCCAGTCGTAACCGATGTCCCACAGGAGCGGCCCTAGTACCGATCCCTGTGGGACACCGCACGACATCTCTCGCCGGTTCCACTCCCCATCGCGACCGGGGTAGATGACGGCTCTGTCCGTCAGATATGCCTCGACTATTCGACGGAGGTAGGTTGGCACCCGGTGATACCGGAGTGCCTCCCCAATGCAACTCCAGGGCAGGGTGTTAAATGCGTTGGCGATGTCGAGTGACACCGCCACGACAACCCCGCCCCGAGACACCGCGTCCCCCGTCGTGAGGGCTCTAACGCGCATGATGGCGTCCACCGTCGAGCGCCCCTTGCGGAAGCCGAACTGACTATCCGCAAGATCCGGCCCCGTCCTCACCAGGTGCCCGACGAGGCGGCCTGCAATTACTCTCTCAAAGAGCTTGCCGACCTCGTCGAGCAGCACAATGGGCCGATATGCGGACGGAGAGTCCGCAGGGCGCCCTGGCTTCCGAATGAGGACCAGCTTCCCCGTCTTCCAACGGAGTGGAAACTGGCCTCTCTCCATACATGCGCTTAAGAGCGCCTCCAGTCGAGGCCCAAGAGCCGTCGAGGCCAGGACCCAGGCTTTCCCTGGCAGGCCGTCGGGTCCTGGGGCGGTATTTTTGGCCTTCAGCCTACCTACCGCCACTCTCAGATCTACCCCGGTCACTTCAGGTGTGTCGTCGTCGTCCGCGTGGTCCGCTTCAGGCACCGCGAGCGGCGGAGCCATGGGCGGGGGAGTATGCTCCCCCCGTGAAGGGAACAGAGCGCTCACCACCTCCTCCACCAGCTGGGGGCGGAGACTCTGCGTCAGCGGGGGGGCCCAGGTGCGGAGTTTATTCCGCACCATTTTGTAAGGGCGCCCCCATGGATCTCCGTTCAGAGTCTCCACCAACTCCTCGCGGGCCGTATATTTGGCCCGCTGGACAGCCTCTTGGAGGGCAGTCATCGCCGCTCTGTATCCCTCGTACAGCTCCGCCTCCGTCGCTTCCGCATCCGGAGGGCGGATGCGGAGCCTACGGTGCCTGGAGTACAGGTGTCGCACTGCGACGCACGCCTTGCGTAGCGTCTCCAGCTCCTGCGACCACCAGTACACCTGACGTCGGGCGCTTCCTGGACGGACTCGGGGCATTGCCACGTCGCAAATCTCGGACATGGCCTCCCGGAACCACTCCGCCTCATCGTCAATATCGGCAGGCCTGTCCGGTGATGACACCCAGGCCTGCACGATCGAGGCTTCCAGGAGGAGCTCCCGGTCCATCTGCTTCAGCGCCCACCGCGGACCACTCGGGGCCTGTTGGACCGGCGCGCTAGAGGTCTGGGCGGAGACGTCGAACCGGATATACCGGTGGTCGGAGTAGGTCTCCACCTCCTCCATGACGCGCCAGTCAATGACACGCTGTGACAGAGCGGGGCTGGCAAACGAGATGTCCACCACAGACTCACCCCGCATCCGCACACACGTGGGAACAGAGCCCCGATTTAGGACGACCAGGCCTGTCTCCAGAGCCCAGTCCTCCACCATCCTGCCCCGCACATCAGTGTTACGGGAACCCCAAGCCAGATTTTTGGCGTTGAAGTCCCCGATCACTAGCACGGGGAAGCGATGGTTCCCGGCGACGACGACACTTAACTCTGTTAAAGAGTTCTGGAACTCGGCGAGAGTTCGGCTCGGAGAGAAGTACACTCCCACTACTACTATCTCCCCGAACCGTGCTGCTACGCACCCCTGTCCCTTCGTGACACCTTCGAGGGATGGAGTGCCGGCGGCGGCCGACGAAATTATGGTCACTGAGCCGCTCAGGTCCTCAACCCAGTCATCCCTGGGCAGGACAAAATACGGCTCAGCGACCACGGCAATGTTAATCGACCACTGCGCCATGCTCTGGAGCAACAGGTCCTGAGCGCAAGCGCAGTGTTTGATGTTCGCCTGGAGGAGTCTCAATGGAGCCGTTACTCCTCCATTTCAGTCTCCTCCCGGGTGGCGGCAGTGGCGGCGGCGGCAACAGTGGCAGTGGCACTGGCCGCGGTGACGGTGGTTGTGGCTACGGTGGCGGAGGGCCTGCCTCTCCTCCTGGTTCCGGCGGGTGGAGCGCAGGACTTACTGCCCGCCCGGTGATCGGCCGGCTTGCCAGCACCCGCACATGCTGCGCAGTGCGGCGCGGCTTCGCACGAGCCGGCTTTATGTCCGGGCTGACCGCAGCGGAAGCACAGAGTGCTGCGGTCCACCTCCGAGGTGCACTGGACGCCAACGTGGTGCCCCACATGGCATCGGAAGCACCTCAGAGGTCTGGGTTCCAGCAGTTTAACCTGCGCCGAAACCCAGCCCACCAGAAGCCTTCGGCCCTCCACAATCTTTTTGGCCGCCGTCACGGGGCAGCTTACCGTTACGGTTCGCATACCCGCGGGGTCCGGACGTATGGTGCCCGCCTTCACCTGGTCGGCCAGACACCCGCCCGTCCTGACGACGGCGGCCACCACCTCTCCCTCCGTTACGGAGTCATCCAGGCCCAAGACTCGCATGTCTGCGCACTTGACGGGCCTGGAGACTCGAGCCTCGTCCGCATTGAGGGACGCCCTTAGCTTCTCAGCTAGGGCGTCAGCGGTGGGGCCACTTGTCGCACCGGGGATCTCCAGCATGCGAGCGCCAGTTGCGGTCACCCTGTGCCGGAGGCCGTCGGTGATCCCCAGCTCCTGGAGGTCCACCGTCTCCCTCGCCTTGGTGAGCACGTCACGGTACGTCACGCCCCTCTTTACCGCGTCCGGCTGTAGCGTGATCACTACAGCCGCGGTCTTTGGGGCGCGGAGCCTTGCCGCGACGGCTCGCTCCTTGCGGCGCCGCCTTTGCCCCTTTTTTCTGGCCGCCTTGGCCGCCTTCTTTTTCTCCCCGACCACCTGCCACCCGGCGTCAGTCGTGGGAGATTCATGTGGCCGGGAAGTAGGCTCTGGGGCCTGCGCCTCCCGTGCCGTCCTGCCCTTACTGTTCCTAGCCCCTGCTAGTGTTTTGCTGGCCGGCGCCGGGGCTCCACCGGCTGACGCCGGTTTTGCCTGGGCTCCGCCTGCCGACACCTGGGCTCCGCCTGCCGACGCCGGTTTGGCCGGCGGCTGGGCCCGGCCAGACTGCCCGGGCTTAGGGGCGGCGGCTCCCGCAGCAGCCGCATACGAAGCCACCCTCGGCCCCGGTGCCGTCCTGCCCGCTAGTGGTGGACGCAGGACTATGCCCTCCAGGACGGAGAACCGCGCCTGGAAGGCTGCCAGCTCCTGCCGAACCAGATTGAGGACCTGGTTCTCCTCCGGAATGGGCTGGCTTGGCCGAACGGGCTGGTTTGGCTCCTGTTCCGCCTGCACCTGCCCGCTGCCGGTGGCCTTCAGGCCAGCCAGGTCCTCCCTCAGCCTCCCATTCTCCTCCCGGAGAAGTTTCATGGCGGCCGTCAGGCGAGCGACCTCCGCCCGCAGTTCGGCCACTTCGCCGCCCGAAGGCCCGTTGATTTTGGCCGCCTCCACCGCCGCCATGATGGAGGCCGTTGCCGCGACCACGGCCCTGCTTTTGGAGGACTTAATTTTTTTTAGGGTCACCTTCCGAACCTCAGCCTCTACTACCTCCTTGAGGCTGGTTGTACAGGCCTCGTTGTTGTCGGGGCCATTCGACAGGCTCGCCTCGTCGCTTGAGGGCCCCGAAGCGACTGCACGACCAGTCACCCCCTCCTTTGCGGGCCCCTCCGCTAGCTTCGCTGCCTCCCGGGCTGTGAGCCCCCTCCCCCTGCCTCGCTCTTGGACCCCCCCTCCCCGCCTACCGGTGGGGATTTTTCGAGCCGATTCTCTCTCGCCGTCAGAGGACGACCCCTGGCCGTCCACTGATCTTGGCCGCTTACTGAAGAACCTGATATTCTTCTTCGTTTCAGCGGCCAACTCCTCCGCGCGGCGGTTGCTCAATGAGCCTCCCGTTCTCGCGCCACTTGGCGCGGTGTCGGACTCCGACCCCGCACCACTCCTCCCCAGTAGGTACTTACTTAAGACATAAATTGTGTTTCCTACACATTTTCCTTTTTTGCTGTAATGGTGTACGTTGTGATGTCAAATAAACATATTGTTACAGTAAAACTTCATACATGATCATAGTTATACGAACAAATATGAATGACCGTCCTAGAAACATAGAGGTAAATTTATGTATAATTCGCTGGCAACCAGAGGGTCATGTGTTGACTCACCTGCAGGTGCCGCCGTTTTTACACATGTTGGAGGTCCTCGGACACAGCGGACCCTCTCCGCAGTCCGCTCCGGAGTAACCCTCGAAACACGAACAGTAAAATTCCCTGCGATGTGTAAAATATTGTGGAATCAACAAAAAAAAACTTTGAATAATCGCGCGGAAATATATGCCACGGTATGTTATTATGAAAGCGAGGTTATTGGCTGTATTAACCAGCGGGGTAATTGTGTTACACACTAACAGTATGAATGGCTTTATATTGACAGTTCAACAACATTCATTGCGTTATTCACGTTGCCGAGCAAATAAATTTTTCGAACATATGAAGCAAAGGATTAGCAATATTCTTCAAAATGATTCAGATTGTGACTGATAGTGCCGAATTCACAAACATTGAATGATATTATATTTTGTCAGTGACTCTGGCACCCGTTTTGTTCTCGATTGCACTCTACGCTTGATTGCCTTAGCTAACGGATTTCCAACAATGACTGTGCGGTTGGAGGCTAGCGAAGACCTGACGATGGTGGTATAATGACGGACATGGATACGTGTCAGAGGCGCGGGAC
This sequence comes from Brachylomia viminalis, assembly GCA_937001585.2. Classification (NCBI taxonomy): domain Eukaryota; kingdom Metazoa; phylum Arthropoda; class Insecta; order Lepidoptera; family Noctuidae; genus Brachylomia; species Brachylomia viminalis. The sequence continues at coordinate 17,084,780 of OW443307.2, read as the reverse complement.
GTGTCCGAGTACATCCCACGCTTAGTCTGCATAATGTCTCTCCTGCTACCAGCAGCAGTTAGTCGACATTCGTAAGTATTGAATTTCAAAAAATCGTCTTTTCAGTCAACCCATTTTCAGGGTTCACTTATTTTCAAGAATATGATATGGCATAATTGTAAATGACAGCCTTTTTGGATAACAGTGAATTCCATGATTCAATGAAAGAAAATTAGAAAAAAATATTTCTTATTTATGTAAATTGATAAGTTCGTGCCATTGTTATAACTTACTGATAATCCCGCCTGGCGTAGCAGTGCCCCAGCAGTCTGCACTCGATGGCGCTGCATGAAGTGGGTCCCGGTGACTGCGCTGCTCCTCGCACCTCATACGTCACGTTGAACCCGTACACAGACAGCAGACCTAGCGCCCTGAGCTGTGTGCCCTCGAGTCTGTTCAGGTTTAACTCCACCACCAGCACTGGACTCTGAACCTGGAAACAAAATCACAGTTTTAAACCTGTTAGAAAATAATAGTAAAATTATGTTGTGGTAGAATTATTTATTCCCAGTAGGTACCGACGAAAATATTTTCTTACCACTTAAAAAAAAAAAATTAAAGCTATCCATGAAGGCAAACACTATAAAATATTAAAATTCGTACGCATGATACCAAAATATGTACATTAATTATGCGGGATTGCCAACATTGCAGACCTCTTAACGTGATAATCGTGAAAAGTATTTTAATAAACAGCAAGTCAACATAAACATCTTACTTCGGTTACACAGAGAGCTCTCATAAATTCATTATTTCATATTAATTATTGTGGAAGTAAACATCACAATATGTTGGAATACATTTTTAGATATAAGTAGGTCAGCACAATTCACAAAGAGACATGCGTCAAAGAAACGCCCTGTAGCATTATTCATAAAGATAATCGTCAGCCACCCCCGCACTGGAGTCTGCACGAAGAACGGGGATTACGAACTGAGGAATTGGCAAATCTCCAGTCGAAGAAATTATTTCTGTTATCCCATTTTGCAAACTGAAAGCTTGTTAATTCTATAAGCGAAGTAATGTGACTACACCGGCTAACACGACACGATTAAGTAGAAACAAACAGGTTTACAATTTTTATTTGTGCATAAGGGTAACTCATTTCTTTTTTGTTTTTTTTTAACAATACAGTCAAGCAAGGTTAATTTGTCCAGCCTTACCGCCAATACACAAACAATAAAAGTGTAAAAAACATTAATCTCAGATTTCTTAATCAATGCATACTCTATTCTAGTATAGATTTTTTCTTTTTATTAATCACTTTCACGACGTCATTTTAAAATCTAAAGTATCACTGAACAAAGCTTTAATTGCAATCAATATAATATTAACAATAAAAAACAAAATTAAGCGTTCTAGAGAGTGTAGTGTACCACTAAAAATAAATGAAAGAAAATTTGAACATTTGAAAATCGAACACGCGAAGTTCGCGCTCTAACAAGCCAGTTTTTTTCACACGAATGGTTAAGCCTCATTTCTCGTTCAAGTAAAGCCGTGTACACACTTATAAATACAAGTTTGAACTCGGCAGTAATTTCAGTAAAATGGAACGAAGTAATTGAGAGCATTCGTTTTGTGTTATACGCAAGTCACGATCACGATCGCAGTCACGATCCGCGTCCGAGCACCGGACAGAATTAAGATAATGAATTTATTCAACTAATAAGTTTTACACATAACTTCCCTCGTCTGCTGAGTATATCAAGCACAAGCAGAAAGAATAACAGGAAAATCTTCCTTAACTTCAGTAGGTACCTACAGCTGTACATTTAAATTGGATTCCCATTACGGAGGAACGTAAAGAACTGAAAGGTTTTCCTGGGGATCACGCTTGACTCAAGGCTGCAATGGGGTCCTCATTTAACATCTCTTGCAGTGTGGCTTAGTTCAGCAGCATATGCTATAAGAAAAATCCGTCAGATCGTCAAATCGGCTAGTCTATTTCAGTTACTTTCATAGTCGCATGTCTTATGGTATTTTAACAATATATCTATGAAAACATCATGCACGTAAGAAAACAAAATAATCTTTTCAGTAACATCATGTTTTTATAGTATTAAGGTGTATTTATTTTGCTGTAATGCCAATAAACGCATTTTCTTTCTTTTCTTTCTAACAGAGGTGAAAGACACAACTATATAGGACAACAAATAGGGACCAATTAGTTCAACCAGGTTTCGGACTGGCTAAAGTAGACTCATCCTTCATGTACTGTTTCAAATGTTACAATAAAATACCTCCCCACATACTCCATCGAATGAAATTAAATGTAAATCTTGTATAAAACGCACACTATGCAGTATGCAGCAAAGCTTACTTAGTTTATGTGCCCTTGTGGAGCAGGACCAGAGTTGAGCCAATCATTTTTGTCATAGATGTGATCCCCCAACTTACAATATGTAAGTAAGTAAGTCTTTATTTGCCTTAAACATGGTATAAAAGGTGTTACAGTTTGGTAATATAATATAGTCCACATGTTTAGCTATACAACATCGTGTATCAATTGCATGCAAAATACTTAGAATTAATTAGTCATCATAACATAATATTATTTAATGTCAGAAATTAATCTCCACGAACAAAATTAAGAAGTGACAATAAAAGAAAACATTATAAAAGTAAACATTATTCGCAACAGTTCCATAACATTACATAACATAACTTAAAGTAAAAAAAATAAAATCAATAATTATAAAATTAAAAATGTCAATATTATAAACATTAACGACGATCCAGTATGTCAAATCTAATCTAATTGACTAGCATTCGAAAATATTGTTAGAGCTGCTGAAGATTGTAAAAACTATCTTTGCATTGTGTAAATTCAATCTACATTTAAAAAAAAGTCAACCAAGACGAAATCGAGGCGGCTCTTAAACAACTTAAAAATGGAAAACCCCTGGTGAGGACGGGATTACGACCGAGCTCCTAAAAGCGGGAACAAGCTAAACAAGCTGCAGGAGCTCTTTAACTCTGTCCTGTTCTCTGGGAGAACTCCAGAAGCGTGGCGAAGGAGCGTAGTCGTTATCTTCTTAAAAAAGGGAGATAAGACCCTTGTAAAGAATTACAAACCCATTTCACTCCTAAGACACGTATATAAGTTGTTTTCAAGCGTCGTCACGAATCGTCTAGCACGAAGACTCGACGAGTTTCCACCGGAGCAGGCCGGATTTCGAGGAAAATACAGCACCATAGACCACATCCACACAGTGCGGCAAATTATACAGAAGTCCGAAGAGTATAATCGGCCTCTGTGTCTTGCGTTTGTGGACTATGAGAAGGCTATTGACTCTATCGAGACCTGGTTTGTTTTGGAGTCTCTGCAGCGATGCCAAGTCGACTGGCGATACATCCAAGCGCTGAGATGTTTTTATGAAAACGCAACAATGACCGCCTAAACTCAGGATCAGCGAACTGAACATATTCTCCAGCGTCGAGGGGTGAGACAAGGGGACGTAATTTACCCGGAATTTTTCTCTAACGCATTTGAGGATGTGTTTAAGACGTTGAACTGGGAAAGGCGCGGCATTAACATCAACGGCGAGTACATCTAACACTTGAGATTTGAAGGTGACATCGTCATACTGGCTGAATCGCATATTACTACGCTTTGGAATGGCCAACTAGTTACATAATGTCTGACTGACCGACGACCCCTAGACAATTCAAAAGTGCCTGTAATTGGTTTATTTGAAATAAATGCTTTGAGTTTGAGTTGAGTTGTGTTCCCTTGTTATTATTGAATGTTGACTAACCATACATTTATTTGGCGTGAAACTACCTATTTTCAAAGTGGTTTTCTTTACAGGCACATTAGTAGGTATAATTATGGGCTCGTACAAATTGGCCTTCCCCTGAGGTTAGAAAATGAGAAATAATTCAATCAGCACTCTGCGCATACAATATTCAGCGAGTTGTGTGGTGTGGGCAAACGCTGTCTTTAATTATGAGGCTTTAAGTGTGCGGACGGACGGCCGGACTAATTGCTCAGGGGTAAACCCGTTTAATTATCATAAGAAAATATATTCCCAGCGTATGACTTAATACAGTCAAGTAGTTATTTGAAGGGATTTAGTCTGTACAAAAAGGTGGCATAATGACAAAACCTATTTGGCCGTAGTTTTCTGCAGATTAACTTTATATTAAAACACACAATATTGAGCGAGCCCAGTCAAAACGATAAACCTATTTGACCCAGACTTTGATGCAGTTGAAGCGGAATGGCTCAAGCATTGGTATAAATCTGCGGGTATATTGCGGGCCGGGTTCATAGTAACGGCTCGCCGCAATAACTACTCATACCTACGTCGCGGTGACAGTACATGGCGGGGATTTATGATATGGAATACCTAGTTACCTACTGCTCTTTTAAAAGTACTTCTTCACATTTTGCTATATGTGAAAAAAACGTGTACTTATATAAGATGATCTTTTCGGTTGTGTTTTCTTTGTTACACACGAATTCAGGACAAAAGGTCGCCATAAAAGAAAGGTCAGAGTTACTAGGTACTAAGCTCACAGCTTTGAGAAACTTATGCTTGTACTAAATACCTGGCCAGGTTTGTTTAGGTACCAACGCAGTAGGTACATATTCTAATCTTAACTTCTTTTGTAAGCAGTAACTTTTGGAAGGATAATAAAATAACTTTAGGGAGGATAATAAAACTGTTTATTTATACCGGTGGTCTCAGATTATTTCCTTCTCTGAAGGTGCTTGCTCCCGGGAGAGGTCCAATAACAGACGCAGTGCGGCGGTCTACAGCGTCTGTTTGAATATTATATTAATCTTAAAAATATCGTCTTGCAGGGTTACACAAAGAAATATCAGTAGGTTATAATATTTCTATAAATATTTTGCACGTTCTCCAAACATTTGTGTCTAATCTTGCTACATCATTGCCCAACGCATGGTACTTAAAGTTATTTCTCGCATAAAGTACACTTATCCGACACATTTACTTTACTCAGAACTGGGAGTCCTCACGGTACGAAAATTATTAATTAAACTAGAGATCATGACACGACGCAAAAAGGCAACGATTAGATACAGTTTATAACATACCCAAATATATACCATAAATTATTTTATTTCTGTAAGTAGGTTTGTACAAACACTTTTACACGTCAATCATAATTTAAAAACTAGATGAGGTCGGCGTTTCCTATCTGACTATTCTGAGAAGAAAGGCCGAAACAAATTCAGAGGTCACTGTCTCTTTTAAAGTCCAGACATAATATTGGTCAGATCATGTGAATACCATGTAAATTGGTGTCTGAAACGGTCTGTTAAGGAAAAACAAAAAACACATTTGTCAGTAATCGTATAGTACATATTTTGCACGAAAAATTTCACAATTATCTCGATCCTAGCCTTTACAACCAAGTAAGTAAAAATCTAAAATTAAAGAATCTTGATAGCCAAACATGCAAAAAACTATGGATAAATATTTGAAAACATTAGACTACAACAGCACTGAATATCTACTAAGAAAATTGGTTTAAACAAGGCACATAAATATTAAAGCACACGTAACTGTTCACATACACAAACATACATAAAACATAAGTATACACATATACCAATCTATACCCATACCCAAACAAAACACAACACAGACAATTCCAATAATGTAACTTAATTAATATAAATGTACTATGATTTACTACCTTTAATAATTAATTAATAACCTTTAATTTCAAAGAGCTGTGGATTTTGTGAATAATAAATAAATAAATAAGTACAAGTAATCAATCTGCTTAACTATGTGATTTGTAACTGGAACCATGTGGGAATCTGTCGTTCTAAGGTTGAGGAAGACTATCCGCTCGTGATACAGTTGTATACTAGTACAAGGGGATAGGGCGAATCAGTCCAAAGCCAACCAAACCATTTTTACAATCTAACATTTCATATTCTCCAACTGTTGACCGGGCCAAATTTTATTGTCAAAATAACTTCTATCCTGGGTCTATTATGAAATAAATAATTAAAATCTTTATTTTTCCATATTATTTTATGCATTTACATTATTTAGTTCTGAAACGACTCCATTAGGGCAAGTCCGAAAGAGCCAAAAAAAAAAGAAAAGGAAAAAATAACATATTTGACTGTACCTAAACCTATCATTTTTTTTTAAACTATTTCCGTCATATAACAAAACACGGTTTACTTTTAGCCCGGGCCTAAACCTTCGAGCCAGTTTTTGTATTAAAGTTTTTAACACAAAATTGACAACCTAAGACCGGACTAAGTTATCAGTTTTGTAAAAGGAACTGTATTTCGATTTCCGTTAGGTTCTTATTTCAAAAACAGGCTCCATGGTTTAAACCATGCCTAAAGAAAACCTTGTTTTGTAATGAGACTGTATATATAGACCGAAACTAAACCTGAAAACCTGAAGTGATGAAGTATGACCGAATATAGCTTACGAGTCACCATCACAGTCTATAATAATATAGGTAATGCACCGTCTTTTAGGTGGGTACATTGACTATGCTAAACTCAGACCCTTAAAAGGGCCATAGTAATAAAGATGTGAGGGTTGTTCAAGAAACCTTGAAGGCACTTTATTGGGTCACAAAAAAAATCTCTAACGTTACGTGTTTGCACGGGAATAGGAAACTCAAGCCTTGGGTTTATTGACTGAGGTGATTACAGTTTTACTTTATTTATCTTTTCGTCCATTTTCGGAAAAGTAGTAGGCATAATGATGGATTTGGTTTCAAATACTTGAGTTGGCATGGCGATTACTTAACATTACGTACCTTGCGAAGAGGTTAACTGCCAAGAAAAAATAATAAAGTTAACTACAGCAGCGTAGCTTACAGGTACACTTATACAACAGCGTCTCTTAGATAAATCGGTGCAATAACTACCAGAAAATTGCTTCAAATTGTTTCATAAGAATTGTTGTGTGAATTATCAACTTCCTAACATAACATCACACCTATAATCCCCGAAGGGTTAAGAACAGGTGTACTTATAGTACACCCCCATTTCACTAGTTATGTTCAAGTTTGTCATGTAATAAGGAGCGAGACTATTGCCATCAACCGCGCACAAATTCGGACTCTGAGCTGTTGCTGAGAAATTCCTGATGGAAAGGCCCAATAACACTTCGCCCGACCTGGGAATTGAACCTCGAAATCGGACCTGGGAAGACCTCACGCTCAGCAGTAAGCAGCGGTTCCGACCACTAGACCAACGAAGCAGTCTCAACATTTCATTTTAAGAAAATCTTTGTCAATGAAGTTTTGTTGTTCAGCGCTTTGAATTAAGAGCTTATGCCTTAAATACATTTCTAAGTAAGTAGTTTCCCCTCAATTGTATAAGCCAGTATACCTTCTTACCGTGTTACCTTTTAGTATCGTTCACTCCCCACACGTTAACGAAAAGAGGTTCAATAAAAGTAACAAAGTATTTATCGGAACCTCCTCTATATATTGTGTCGTAATTGACGTTACTCTCGTTCAGCAAGACAATTCTATTGGTGATTGCTTTAGTTATTATACTAAGGGTAATTGCCTACGGTTCTATGTTGGAACCTCTTTAGAGACACCACCATATTTTGTACCGAGCTAAATAAATGATGACTGTCTAAATCGCCATATAAAACTGTAAAGACATAATACTATGTCGGAAGTATGTTGTCTGATGCTGATATTTAAACTTTACACCTGTTTCCTTTACGGCTCAAATATGTAGATGAGCGGCCCGTTTTTCAACGAACTAAATGTAGTTCGTTAAAAGTGGTCTGCGGTAATGACCGCAGACCACTTTTTACCAGTGAAAGGCCAAAATATTTTACGCGAATAGCAGATTCCACTTCCTTCTACACTGCCAGCAATTTAAGTCTTGCACAAAAAGTATTGTACCTACCTAACGCTAGGTTTTCAACCTCAAAGGCATTTTATACCAGGTGGGAAATAACAGTGAATTTTAAGAAGCTGCTTGTAGCACGTTCAAACACGATCCTAGAATAAGTATTTAGAGACGAACACTAATAGCCCAAAAGCGATAGGATTTTATTATCACAGTTTGTACTTCCTCTTCTTGAATAAGAATTAGGTTTTCCTAGTTGTAAGACAGAAAAAAGGGTTAGTTAGGATAACATAAAACATCAGATTGGATTTTGCTTATACATCGTGTATTAGAGTAGGTATTTTGTTCTGTAGATTCTTATTTATCCGACAAATATTTTTTATAAAATAGTGGGCAATACACGTGGCTATAATTATACATTATGTTTATAACAGAGGGGCTTGTGGCTAAGTAATAACAGCCCCACGGGTCGATCGATCAGGTTAAGCTACGCTTGCCACGGTTAAATGATAAATGATTTTATTTCTGTAAGTAGGTTTGTTACAAACACTTTTACACGTCAATCATATTTTAAAAACTAGATGAGGTCGGCGTTTCATAACTGACTACTCTGAGAAGAAAGGCCGAAACAAACTCAAAGATCACAGTCTCTTTTAAAGTCCAGACATAATCTTGGTCAGATCATGTGAAGACCATGGAGATTGGTGTCTGAAACGGTCTTTTGAGGAAAAACCATACAGATTGAGCGGACCTGTCCAGTCAGTGCACGCATTTGTCAGTAATCTTGCCACTCAACTGAGAACTTAAGGAGCACAACGATTCGACGAACAATACCAAAGAAAGGACATTTGGGTAGGCCGCATAAATTACTCAAGCTGCCAGATCGTGAAACTAACTAATAAATAAAATAAAAAAAGTAATAATCCACATAATCTTCACATTCACAATAATTTAAATAATATAATACTTTACAAAGTAAATACTCATGTATGTATAAAATTCATCAATGTCAATGTGTAAGTATTTATAAATATTCGAACATAATCTTTGAGGACCATGTAGATTAGTATCTGAAATGGTCTTCTGAGGAAAGAACCACGCAGATTAAGAGGACCTGTCCAGTCGGTGCACGCATTTGTCAGTAACCGTGCAGCTCAACTCAGAACTTTAGGAGCTCAACGATTTGACGAACAATACCAAAGAAAGGACATTTGGGTAGGCCGCATGAACTACTTAAACTGCCAGATCACGATTAAAACTGAAACAATGACCCACATAGTCCTCACATTCACAATAATTAAAACAATAAATTGTACTTCTCAAGGTAAGTATTCAAGTCGTTCTGTTATAATAATTATCAATTTATCAGTGTATGTAACAGAAATAAAAAAAAAACATTCAGTATGCAGAAAATTGGAACAACTCAATCCCAAGCCTTTTTGTCCTCAATATAATCCTTAACGGTATAAAAGCCTTTCTGGCACAACTTACGTTTAATGAATGATTTGAATTTATTAACTTCTTATATCTCCGTAACAAGTAACAAAACACAACACTCTGTCATTGCCTTTTAAAGTTACAGAAACGTTTTACAGAAAGGTAATCACAGAGAAGAGTTTTAAGGGTATTTAATTAAGTAAGGTGACCCGACTTATTGAATTAATTCAGAGGTTGCTCGGAAAAGGAATTTCCATTTACTCGCCATCTGTTGATACGCGGAGATTCGGTAAGCTCCGGGTATCTTGGAAGACGATCAATGGAGTATTAATTAACCAATACCGACCCTTTCCGGCTAACAAGGCAGGTGTTAAATATTGGGATATATTTTAGGAACACTTACTAAATGGTGAATTGATTCAATTACGTTCATTCAAAATTGAGAGACTTCCGCGCCAAAAACGCAATAGTTTCCGGAAAAAATAACTGTATATTTCACTGCTTAAAACAAAAAAATAACAAAACACAAAATAAGAATGCTAGAGAACTCGAAAGACATTCATTAGAACGTGTACTCCTCCTTGATGTTAGTTCAAAAAGTGAAATAGGAAGTGCTATTGTGCAATCTTTTCCGGCTTGCCACCGACTCTTCGTGAAACTTTATCAATATGCTACTAGAACAACATTGATGGTGCACCTTCCCTTATTCTTTTCAGTAGTTAAGTAGTACAATTACATATTAACGTAGCCACTCTCAATATGTATGTGAGCGAAGTGAAGCCAGTGCTTGTGTGCAAGTTATATGTGTGTTAGTTGGATTGGAAGAGTGCCAAAGACATCGCCTTATATCGAGGACCGAACCAGAAAGCTTAAGTACGAGTAAACTGCAATTGGATTTCGTTTTTTTAGCAACGACATTTACGCGACAGGAAATTGGGGGCAAAACTTATGAAAACGGTTGCTCGGCTGGACGATCGCGCCCCCGTAGCTACGAAACCCTACATTAGGATTTTTCTTTTGACCCAGAATCCTAGCAATTAAACATGGAATGGGCAGGAAATGTTATTGTACTTTTCTCGGTGCCTTTTCTTAAACTATTTATCTAAAAATTTCCGATTGTTTTGTCCGACTTTTGTAAACTCTGAGTTTACAGAAATATCCGTACAAAAGTTACTTAGTCAGTTATCGCTACTCAGTCAGTGATTTAAGTGCGTCAGAAGAGATGGACGAAAAACTACAAGCTAGATGGACAATACAAACCAAAACGCATTGGTGTGGTATCCGACGCGGATGTACGATCCGACTATCAGACAACTAATTATCTGTGAATAATGCAGCAATAATGGCATTTTATGGTAATCTCAATTGTTTTCATAGCACAATATTTTAATTAATATAATATGAGACAACACCCACACAAGGTCTTCAGGTCCCGAACTAGGTAGAACCTGTACTACGGTAACCTGATGACTGAAATACATACTTAAATATATATACACACCCAGACACAGGTCAAACAGACATGTTCCTGCACACAAATGTTTGACTTGTCCGGGAATCGAACCCGGGACCAGCGGCTCAGAAGGCAGGGTCGCTACCAAGTGCACCAACCGGTCAGTTAATTATTTATTTTACTAAAAGCACATTTTAAGTAAGCCATCGTTACCGCAGATTCGAGTTCTCGTAACATAGTAATAAAATCCTTTCCTGTAACACATTTAAATCCGATTCGAAGTCAAACACAACTGCACAAGTAAATAGCGTCCGAGGAGGTGGAATGCGAAATGTAACGCGTTCCTACTTTGTAGACGAGGCTTAAGTGGGTTCAGATGAGCTATAAGAGGCTACAGATGGGAGCTGGTGTGGCACATAATGAATAATGCATGTCGCTCTCAGCAACGCTCGGGCGCTGCATAAACGTCAATGTCGAAAATGTCACACAGCATAGACACTGCGATCGTTTTATTCAGAACCTTAGAGAGTTTAGTGTTTTGTATCAACACTTCTGTTTTGATCAGTATTAGGTTAGTAGTAAGAGGCTGCTGTCGTATACAATATTGATTTTAGATAATATTACAGACGAGTTTGTTACAGAGAGCTTGAAGCACGGTTGAAGTAATTTTTTTTTCGTTGATAGTGTTGTTTTGTATCTTTATGCATAGTAATTATGTTCTTCCAAAGGGATAATTAAGGTCTGATCAAAGACTAAAACCATCGTAAAACTTACCTGCACTATTGGAAATAAAGTGACATAGGTACCTACCGGAAAAAGATGTGGCGTAGATATGTATTTTAAGGAATCTGTTAATATATTTGTATAATATACAGCCTTGGTATATTTTCGACCATAACAGTCAAAGCAGGTGCAGTTTTATGGATGAGGTTGTTTGTTTAATGTCGCGATTAGTCGAAAAATACTGCGTGCATTGTGCGTAGAAAAAATATGACTTGGAATTATAATCGTCTCAATATGTTGGTGTTGAACTACAGAGTAAGAGAGTATGTCATCATCTGCCTAGCATTTTCCGAAATATGTTGCTGTCGGCTTCCAGTCTAACCGGATGCAGCTGAATACTACCTGACCTCCACAACCCAGTTACTGGATATTACGATACCCCTCGGTAAGACTGGTTGTCATATTTTCGGGCTTCTGACGACCCGTGACGACTGTCAAAGATCCACGAATGACAACCGGGACCAACGGCTTAACATGCTTTCCGAGGCATGGAGGGGTCTTAGTATGTAAAGATGATCACCCATCCACGGGTAACCGCGGCAGGCGTAGCTTAACCTGATTGATCGACCCGTGCGGCTGTTATTACTTGGCCACAAGAGTATGTGCGAGTGAATAATAATAATTTACAGCATTCAGCCAGCAACCAACTATGATAAGTATAGTATTCTATTATACCTTCATAGGCTTGTTTATGGTCGCGTATACGAGAGTTCATATTATGTACATTATGTATAATCAGCTTAAAATATTTCCACTGCTGGGACACTGGCCTCCTCTTGCCGAGGGAACTGGGTCGTAATCCACCACGCGGGCTCAGTGCGGGTTGGTAGATATCCACAGTCTCCGAATTTTCGGTTCTAGGACATGCCGGTTTCCTCACAATGTTTTCCTTTACCAACACAAAGTAAAGCGCATGGCTGGGCCTACAACTCGTAAGTCGCGAACGTTACCACTGCTCTTGAGAGTACATAATCAGGCTATTTTACGAGCATAAATGGAACAAAAAGTCAATCAACTGACACACCACACATTACGCAACACTATTCCTATACATTATGTTCCTACTATTGAGATATAATAATAGTTGCTTGTAATAATTTTGTTCTGGCAGAATGATTTAGCAACTATAACGCAGTGCGGATCACTCGACACAATCTTTTGTAACAAAAATAACGCTAAAGGTATATTAAACTAGTTTTTTTCTCACTAGTAAGCTGACAATTATTTGCGATCGCCTGTTAAAGCCCGAGGGTTTGTTTTTATATTATGCTTTCAGACCAATTAGGAGATAATAGTGCTTTTAGTAACGGGTCGAAACAATTACATAGTTTTTCCTTTACACGTAAATTTACGATTACTTTTGCGACGACTTTACGATAGGCGATGTGGAGCATCTCTCTTAACTAGGCAATTCTCCCGGTTTCCCCTCAGATCTCAGATCAGATCTGTCTCTAATGACTCGCACCAATTAATGAATGAATGTGTCTAAAGTTATACTGGTAGTGCACTCATTAAGTCAGAGTACTGACCTTGGTGCTTCAATATGGAGCGAGGCCGTGACCTCACTATACTGCTCAATGTTTTTCTTATCTACTCCTAAGTTATATCATTGCAACAAGATGCGGTTAAATAGTAGAATATTACAAAGTTTTCACTGTCGATATGAAATATTTCCCAAGAATGCCTTATTTCAAAAGTTTTTTTAGGTTATACGACACAATTTTCTTTTAAAATTGTACCCTTTTTTTGGTTGGGTACTTGAAATAACTTCTTCCGCTCTGGGTGGAGCGGGAGCCCGGCGCGTTAGTGACGCGAGTGTGAGTGACTCTAGAGCTCGAGTCGCTCGAGGCGGTCGGAGATCTAAGAGACGACACTCGCCACGTAAAAGGCTTTATAATTACTTATTTTTAACTTTGTGCTACTTAATTATGGCAAGTATAAATGCTAGTTTATAAGAACTTGGGGTCAGTGTAAGGGAACGAAAACCAGTTGGTTTGGCGGGTCTTTAGTCGTCCTCTCGACATTATCAGGCAGGTTAGGTAGGTAAGGCTCAGATGCGCTAGTGCTCTTAACATCCCAAATAATGTATCACATAACCACATGATCCACATGATACTACTAAAACGGTCGAACATATTATATAACAACTGTACCCGCAGCGGAGTACACATAGAACTATGTCATGTTGGTACATAATTAAAAGGAGTCGATGGGTTGGACTGACGACAATAATAGGCTCACAAGCTGCCTTAGTGCTTATGTAAATAATATATATTATAGTTTGAACGAGTACTTACACTAAAATGTATGCTTTGTATCGTTCGCTACGGCGTAGATAGGCGTAGGTCTACGCGGATGCTACGTGAGCTACGCTGTCGTAGACAAAGGTGACTCAATATTTCTCAATATGCTTTTATATCGAACTTTTGATAAGAATATGTTTTTCCGTACGCAACATACGTGCATTGGTGTGGAGTTGCGGATACCAGCTGTTTTATCCGCATCGATATTAAAACGAAAAAGAATACATCTTTCCACCATCAGCTTTTTAAAAGCTGATGCTTACATTTCCTTCCACTCGTCGCCCGGTCGAATGCTGCGTCGTTTGATAATTCCCAGAGCACAGAATCCGGATAAAACTTATGCATTATGCAATAACAAGTTTATTCTTAGCTAAACATTCTCTTAACTCGCTTATACTGTCCTCCTGGTTCTTGAAATAAAGCGTTTTCTTTATGTAACGTTCTGTTCTAGCCAGGGCACTTTGAGAGTATATAGTGCAGCGTGACCTGTGTGGTTTCAATCTATTTTTTTAATTAATATGACTGGTCATCGATTTTATTCATAATTTTTCTGATTGTGACGTAAACAAGCAACTCGTTTGGTTATTGGAAAAAAACGTCAGTTGCTGAAAAATTAGTACCGATTCCAGTCGATTCCTATAAATTTTCGATTCATAATTTTTAATTGTGCCATGTAAATTAAAACAAATGTATAGGTAACCATGCACCATGCTTGTGTTATGTACGATATTCTACGAATTTGGTATCCTGTATTTTTCCTGATTTGCCCTCTCAGTGGAAGTCTTAGTCTTTTCCCTATTTTATTTGTCGTATGTGTAGAACCAGTTAAAAAGGGCTGCTTTCGGCCCTTTTTCCGGGTACCGGACTATTTAGATATATACACCAGGCATGCGAGGTCTTGGGTCGCTTTTACCAGCCGTATAGAATCCTTGAATATCGAGACCCGTACCACTGAAAGTTTTAGAAAATAAGAAAACGGAATGATGTAGAAGCCTGGTAATATTTTTATTGCTTTTGAAAGTAGTCTCCGTTTCTTTTTGATCACCGTCGCATGTGATGGAACCATTGACTGAAGCAGTGAGCCCACTCTTCTTTAGGGACTTGTTCCACGCCTTTTTCAAACGCAGCCAAAGCATCTTCAGGGTTCATAAAACGAATTCCTCTAAGTTTATCTTTTATTTTTGCAAATAAATAAAAAGTCACATGGTGCCAGGTCAGGACTGTAAGAAGGATGACTTACTAACTCTACACTTTCGATAGATAAATATTCGATAGTCCGTCTGGCAGAGTGAGCTGGAGCGTTGTCGTGGTGGAGGGGGATCCTGTTTCTTGGGCGCTGCTGTCTAACATTTTCCAAGACCACTGGTAAACCATGACTGACTTACCAATCTGCACGAAGAGTATTTTTATCTTCTAGGACAATTGTTGCGAAATGACTCGTCTGTCCAAAGAATGAGGCAATCAGCTTCGAATGGAAATATCCATTGCGCAGATTATCTTTTGGTTTCGGGTTCGTAACAATAGCTCCAGCTTTCATCACCTGTGACAATGACATATACAGCATTCCAGTCACCTCCGTCATACTTTTCAAGCATTGAGCGGCATCAATCCAAACAACGGCGTTTTCGATCTTCCGTCACATTATGAGGTGTCCATCCAACCAAAACCCAAACCCTCTTTCTGACCCTTGGTCAGAAAGCAAATAAAAGATTTATCATCCGGTGAGTGTGGTATAAGTTTTCTCGTATTCTCTATTCATTCTAACTAAATTACGAGTTCCGCAACTGCTTTAAATAATATTTAACTTTAACTTATTTTATATTTTGGTACAATTTTTTTATAAATATTTTAAGATTATAAATGTTAAAGTAGAGATTGTTTATTTTTATTTCGCTAGTTTAGGTTGGTTTATATACTGGCATACTTTACAATAATAAATTGCCAAATTTTAAGCGAGTATTTTAATTTCAGATCGATTATAATATTTTATTGTAAAGTAACATAATAATAAAGTTAAAATATAAGTATTTTTATAATTAATAAAGTTAAAAAAAGTACAATACTTGTCACTCCTCGATCGAGGAAAGTTTCTCAAAAATCTAATTAGTGTCACCGAAATTACACAAAGAGTAAAAATATTTTACCTACTGGGTTGGACCGTTTTAAAAAACCCATTAGCTACAGAACGTTTCACCGCGTGGAACTTATTCTATTTGTAAGCGATTTTTAACAAGGTTAGTAAAACTGCGTTCCAGAATTAATCATACGATGGAAATTTTCACTCATTTTTGTATCTAGTATCAGTCAAACAAAGCCAAATTAGTTATAGGGCTTTGTTAAAAAATATTATCTGATCACAATTAATTGTTATTGTATTGAGGTCTGGGAGGTTAAAAGGTGGGAGGATAAAAGCAAATAGGTGGTTAGCAATTTATGAAAGTGACCACGAAGTTTGTTTTTGAACATACTGTATTCACGAGCAGAAAATTCGAAATTTTGTCTTTTACGACGTCCATAATTTTTTTTTTTTTTTTAAACGTTGCCCCACACTAGGAATTTCTCCTGTATCGTGGGTGCGTTTACAAACATTTAAACTCACATACACAAACAGCCAGACCCGGAACAACTACTTGCAGGTCATACAAATATTTGTTCCGTGCGGGGATTGAACCCGCGACACGTAACGCAGCAGTCAATCGCTTAACCACTGCGCCAACCGTGCCGTTTATGATACTTTTAAAACTTTTACTGTCATACATTCGTAAAAAAGTATAATTTTAACAATTTGGTCATAAACGCATACAATGCGAGGGTTTATGAAAACGAGCGTCACTTGATGAGCAAGTAGCTTGTTATTATTGCTTAAAACTAAACTCGAATATAAAATCCTCCAAGCTTTTGCTATCTTGTTTAAATACAATTTGCAGGTGTAGATCATACCGTTCAAATCTTTGATAAGGCGCAAATATGAGAATTAGGTACAGTAAAGCGAAAACATTGTCATGTAATGGTTACTACTTGGAGTTTGTTGTACTTAGGTTCAAAATAGTTTAAATCGTTCTAAATATTTCCATTCTTGAGAAACATACCAAGTCGATAAATACGATATGAATGCAAGGAATAATAAGCAGCTGCTGTAACAATAAAGTTAACCTAACTTAACTTAACATGATTTCAACGTGTACGATTTCTTAATTCAGCCTTTTTATTCATTTAGGTAATTCTGAGGCTTGTTTCAAAAGCTCCATAAAATGTATCCCAAAATAAAGTAACTGAAAAACATAGTAACTTCTTGAGAAAGTGAACGTTACAGGCGGGGAAATGGCGAGTTCTGCCGGTAGGTTGTCTTCCTAAAAATAAAAAAATTATGTACCTGCAGGAAGCAGAATTACGCATGGCGAGGTATTACAGACGTGACACAATGATGGCTTTTTATGTTTGTTTTATGATAAGTAGGACAATAGGCTATGTTTTTATTAGGACATATTATGGAGAGCCCTGTGAATCTAAATTATACCATAATAATATGTATTTTCTTGTTGCATTGAGAAAGTGAAGATGGGCTATTAGATCGATGATTAGGCAGCTTTATCGCGAGGAAAGTTTTGAGTATGAATGTGAATGGCTTTAAGTGTAGGGGAAGACCAAAGAAACGATGGAATAGAGAAGTATGGAAGTCTTTGTAAGATCGCTTTCAGCGATGAGACCGCCCATCGTGTCACGCAAAAGCCTGCATCGCGCAAGCAGAGTTTACCGCACAACTAGCATAATTATATACAATGCCCCGACATCAATCGTCAGGCAGTTGCCTACCAGACACAACATCCGTCTGGTCGGAGGATCCTCCCTTTTCTACAGAGGATGAGTGAACTTTATACCCTGTTCCTCATACCACTATATTTAAAAAATAAAATACCCTTTGTTATCTACACCTTAAGAAGGCTTAAGGTGTAGATAACAAAGGGTATTTTATCCATCTGTCTATTTATGGAAGCTGACCCCAAATAAATTAGGGTAGGGACAGGAGAATGATGACTTTGATAGCTTCGATTAGCACCTTACTTACTGCCAGTTCAAGCCGTGTTACCTGTTTACTTATGGGTGTTGGAGCGTGTTATGGTAGGAATAATGTCCAGTAGTTGCCACATTACCTGAAACAAGAACGTTATTGTTAATCACCACACTATGATAAATGATTTGTTTCTGTAAGTAGGTTTGTGCAAACACTTACACGTCAAACATATTTTAAAAACTAGATGAGGTCGGCATTTCCTATCTGACTACTCTGAGAAGAAAGGCCGAAACAAACTCAGAGGTCACAGTCTCTTTTAAAGTTTAGACATAAATATATCAGAATCTTGATCAGAACATGTGAATCCCCAATCCCAACCTTTACTTCTTTAAGGCTTACGAAGCAGTTATGTAGTAACAGCAGTTCTAAAAATAACCACATCAAACCTGAACTTCTTACAGCAAACTTAAATTATTTTATACTTAACGTAAGTATAAATGGAGCAGTTTTAAACTTGTTATAACACGGTCTTACTATTCTATTCTTACGGAGTATGTTGTCTTATGCCACTTGAAGTCATACATCATTTATCTTGGCTCGCGCAATAGGGAACTTGACTTGAGACTGAGTCGAGAGTGTCGACACCTGCTTGTTGTAATAGTTTTAAAAAGCAAACCTGAACAACCACCACGCCTGTAATCCCCGAAGGACTAGACAGAGTTGTACCTACCTATCGTACACACGTCATTCGTCAATTATGTATAAGTCACGTAATAGGGAGCGACCCTATTGTAATCAACCAGCCACAAATCCAAACTCCGGGCTACAACTAAAAAAATCCTGATGGAACATTCCAATAACATTTTGCCCGACCTAGGAATCGAACCCACGACCTCTTGCTTAGCAGTAGCGCCACCAGCGACCACTAGACCAACGATGCAGTCTCTTGTCAAATTACTCGTATTTCTATTGTCAATTCAGAATGTGAAATGAATTGTGAAATAAAGACTAAAACCAGGCTTTTGAATAGAAAATGATATTTTCTGAAATACTTCTTTTCGTGTCGATAGTACTCTTCCTCTTTGTTTATTTATTATATAGTTTGAGCCCAGTGGGTGGCCACGTTGATTGCGGCATCATTGTCGAATACTTGGAAGAAATTGTATAAATCAGGTTTAATAACGTTTACTAGGATTCAAAACATACACAATGATGACCGCAAAACTGTATGAAATGCATGTGTTTTCGATAATTATAACCAATCATTAGTGACAATAATGCAAACGATTTGCCACAACAATACTACGTAATTAGTTCGCAATACAAATATAAAGTATGAATTAATATGTTTATTGATACTCATAACATCGAATAGTGGTAACAAAAACAAATATCCGTTCATTTTATTCCAACTCGTCAAAGAAAGTGCACCAGACTGAGAACTAATTTCACCAATGAAACTGATCGCGTTCAGTACATCTAAACCGCGTTCAAGACCTGTCAGTGTTAATATTCCATAACAATAATGACAGTGACAGCTCTTGAACAAAGTTTAGATGTGCTGATCGCGATCAGTTTTATTGGTGAAATTCGCCCTGAGTACCTACTAAAGGCAATCGTAGCTTTTTTGACACAAGCGTGATTCTCTGAGCACGAGCTAAGTATGTATGACCATTTTGTAACTTGTAATTGATTGCTTATCGCACCTCGAGTGTGCCCATGACTGATGTATAATGTTTGAAAGTTGTGTCTAAGGAGATCTTAGATGTTTGGTGAGAAATGTGAATTATTCTTGATGCCAAAAATCTACGATAAAGTAGGGCATTCACGATCTAAGTAAACCCATTGGCGAGTTATTGCAATGTCACTTAAATCTCGGTCAAGTAAAGTATAAATTAGAATGATTGCCGGGAGTTTAATCAAATTCACACAATTATAGGCATTTATACTTTATTACAATGAGATAAGAGTTACATTTCAATGACTTACTAATGGTTTTACGTCATCCTTTGATCACGAATGTCCTTCTTATCGTGAATCGGTGCAGAGTTTTGTGATGTGTACGTGAATATTAATGTAAAAAGTGTTCAACAGATGATTTCTCTCTCTGCAGTTAGGCAAAAACTTCTTGATGCCATCATTCTTAATATCCCATAAGTAGGTATTTCAGTAGACAGCTGCTATACCCAACATATTATAACAAAAGTTTCAACGGAGTATAAATCTCCTTGCACATGCGCCACAGTGCGGGTGAACTGAAAGTTA
Source organism: Brachylomia viminalis (assembly GCA_937001585.2). Classification (NCBI taxonomy): domain Eukaryota; kingdom Metazoa; phylum Arthropoda; class Insecta; order Lepidoptera; family Noctuidae; genus Brachylomia; species Brachylomia viminalis. The sequence continues at coordinate 17,064,663 of OW443307.2, read as the reverse complement.
AATAGTAGCCATTACTTATTGTTTAAAAAGTTCAACATCCTGTATTTACTTAGAGCATTTTAATGCTCGTAAGTGTATTTAGGATTTCCGTTTATAATTCAACGTCTGTATTCTCTAGAGAGGAAGAGGAAGGGGCTGTAACAAGCGATCAAGTGAACATCGTATACCTACTATCGTACTCTAGCTAGGGAAACGTGTTTCTTTTTTCAATTCGTAATGTTATTAAATCCCTATACATGTCCCTATGTCCGTGTGGTGCCGGACTTAAAGAATAGCACCATAGCCCATGGGTGTCGTAAAAGGCGACTAAGGGACGTTAGCGGAGAATGGGCAGCAGCGTTCTCTACATATTTTACCACCATACTGCAATCGCCAACCCGCTTGCCAAGCGTGGCGATTTTGGCAACCCCCCCCCCCCCCCCCCCCCAAATGACAAGCACAAGAAATACGTGGCCCCTAGTGCCCGGCGGCCCACCTACCCTTGGCTATGGTAGCGGCCAAGACCGTGGTGAGGCAAGGGGTGCTAAGAATCCCCGGAAGAGATCCGGCTACCACAATCACCGAAAACTGGACCTGGCAACATATAACACGCGTACACTCCAGACCGACGAGAAGACCACCGAACTCGAGGAAGAATTGAGCAGGTTACGATGGAGTATAGTGGGGTTATTTGAAGTCCGAAGAGAGGGGGAGGACTCGATAATCCTCAAATCCGGAAACTTGCTCTATTTCCGGCAGGGCGACCAGCAGTCCCAAGGGGGTGTCGGTTTATCGTCCATAAGTCCCTTGTGAGCAACATGGTGAGGATCGAGAGTGTGTCGACCAGGGTGGCGTACCTTATACTCAGAATATCCGCAAGGTATTCGCTGAAGGTCGTACAGGTTTACGCCCCGACCTCGACACACCCCGACGATGAGGTGGAGACCATGTATGAGGATATTTCCAGAGCAATGCATGGCTCTAAAACTCACTTCACCGTTGTCATGGGGGACTTTAACACGAGACTGGGCAAACGAAGCGATGATGAGCTGCGAGTGGGGTAATTTGGAGTTGGACGTCGGAACCACCGGGGCCACCTACTGGCCAGTTTTATGGAGAAGGAAGGCCTCTTTATGATGAATTCCTTCTTCAGAAAACGGGACAACAGAAAGTGGACCTGGCAGAGCCCGGATGGCAAAACAAAAAATGAGATTGACTTCATTATGTCGACGAAGAAGCAATTATTCAATGATGGCTCTGTGATCAACGCGGTGAAAACCGGAAGTGATCACCGTATGGTAAGAGGCACATTGAACTTAAATATTAAGCTGGAAAGATCTCGACTGATGAAGTCTACGCTCCGCCCAGCACCGATCCAAGTCCAAAACCCCGAGAGCTTTCAGCTCGAACTTCAAAATCGTTTCGAGTGCCTAGGAAGCTCCGTGGACGAATATAACGATGGGTTCGTGGAAGCTGTCCATACGGTCGGGTCCAAGATCTTTAAGACCCGTCGTACGAACACAAAAAAGAAGCTCTCTGATCCTACTTTGCGGCTCATGAAGGAGAGGCGCGAAATGATCCTGCAGTCTTCAGATGACGCGCCAAAGTACCGGCAGCTCAATAGACGGATCTCTAAGTCCTTGAAAAGTGACCTTCGCCGCTTCAATACAGACCGTATTGAGGTCGCGATAGAGCGGAATAATGGCTCTAAGGTCTTTGCTAGAGATCTGTCTATTGGGCAGAGCCAGCTTACTATACTGAAGACCGATGATGGCAGGATCGTATCCGCCAAACCTGAGCTGCTGAGAGAGATCGAGAGGTTCTATGGACAGTTATACACATCAACAAGTGACCCCGTTACGAATCTGGCTAACGACCCAAGAGCTAGATTGACCCGACACTATACCGAAGATATCCCGGACGTCAGCCTGTACGAGATAAGGATGGCTCTGAAGCAGCTCAAAAACAACAAGGCACCGAGTGATGACGGAATTACGGCAGAGCTCCTGAAAGCCGGCGGAAAACCCGTTCTTAGGGCCCTCCAAAAGCTGTTCGGTTCCGCCATACTCGAGGGTAAAACACCACAGACATGGAACAGAGGTGTGGTGATACTTTTCTTTAAGAAGGGCGATCATGCCCTACTTAAGAACTATAGGCCCATCTCACTTCTGAGCCAAGTCTACAAGCTGTTTTCAAGAGTCATCACAAACCGTCTCGCGCGCAGGTTTGACGACTTCCAGCCTCCCGAACAAGCCGGATTCCGTAAAGGCTTTAGCACCGTGGACCACCTACATACGTTGCGACAGGTTATACAGAAGACCGAAGAGAATAACCTGCCTCTCTGCTTAGCATTTGTGGACTACGAGAAAGCCTTTGATTCGATCGAGACATGGGCTGTACTGCAGTCTCTTCAACGGTGCCAGATTGACTATCGGTACATCGAGGTGCTGAAGTGTCTGTACAAAAACGCCACTATGTCAGTCCGACTCCAGGATCAGATCTCGAAACCTATCCTTCTGCAGCGAGGTGTGAGACAGGGAGACGTTATCTCTCCGAAACTGTTCACCGCTGCACTGGAGGATGTCTTCAAGGTTCTGGACTGGAAAGGGGCTGGCATTAATATTAATGGCGAGTACATAACTCACCTTCGGTTTGCCGACGATATCGTAGTCATGGCTGAGACTATGGAGGACCTCAGTAAAATGCTCGATGACCTTAGTAGAGCCTCCGAAAGAGTGGGTCTTAAAATGAACATGGACAAAACGAAGGTCATGTTAAATGCCCATGTAACACCCACTCTCATGAAGATCGGAGACGTAGGTCCAACTTCGAGAAAGAGGTCAATCGTCGAATCCGACTCGGCTGGGCAGCGTTCGGGAAGCTACGCAATATCTTCTCGTCCCACATACCGCAGTGCCTCAAGACGAAAGTCTTTGACCAGTGCGTGTTGCCAGTGATGACATATGGTACTGAAACGTGGTCGCTCACAATGGGCCTTATTAGAAGGCTAAAAGTCACCCAAAGGGCAATGGAGAGGGCTATGCTTGGAGTTTCCCTGCGTGATCGAATCAGAAATGAAGAGATCCGCAGGAGAACCAAGGTAACCGACATAGCCCGAAGAATTGCCAAACTTAAGTGGCAGTGGGCAGGGCACATTGCTCGCAGAACAGATGGCCGATGGGGCCGGAAAGTTCTAAAGTGGTGCCGCGTACCGGAAGACGTAGCGTTTGAAGGCCTCCCACAAGGTGGACAGACGATCTTGTCAAGGCCGCAGGAACCCGTTGGATGCGGGAAGCACAAAAGCGGTCGAAGTGGAGGTGCTTGGGGGAGGCCTATGTCCAGCAGTGGACGTCTTTCGGCTGAAATGATGATGATGGTGATGATTAAATCCCTGCATGTAGGCGCAGTTAACATTACGCTTTATGATTTCTAAACGAGTTTCAGCTTACCGCCGATACATTGCTCTTTCTGTAGAAAGATTCGATGCCAAACGGAAACGAATTTAATATTTAACCGGATTTGTATCATCAAAGGTTCTCTCGCTCGAAGGTTTTTAAATTGCCAATTCCTTTTGACGTTTCATTTCGTTTTATTTTCCTGTCAGAGAGAGTTGCAAGATTTTCACGGCTACTTTATCACAAGCATGTCAGGGTACGTTAAGGAAAATATCAAGACTACCAGCCAGAAAATTGTGAGGCTCACCATTATAGTGACTTTTATTCGACCATAACCGAGCGGTTCTGACCGTTATTTATTATCGGGTAATTTATTAAGTTAATTTCTGAGAAGGACAGTGAATCCGTTAGAAAGTGGCATGTCGTTTTTTTTTACTTTTTTAGTTCTCTAACTTCAGTTGGTCTAGAAGTGCCTTTTGATCCTTATTCGAAACTGCGTCGATTGCGGTTAGTCCCGCTATGGTATGGTCCCGGTATGGCACCCTCTTAAAATACCTATCAAAAAGTCCCGCTATGGTACCCATCTTTTAGATCTACGTTAGACAATAGAAGGTACAACTGAAAAGAAAAGTGTATCTATAAATAAATACTTTTAGGAGTGTATCAATAAAACGTCTGTTTGCGATATTAAATCAGTCTTTTATTAATTCAAAATATTTATAAAAAAATATCAAACAGTAAAACGAAATATTAATTGCAATGTAATTTTTAAAATAATCAACAATATTAATTACCAATGATCAACAATAAAAAAAATATAAAAAATCCACATCTCAGAAAAGTATTACTGTAAATATTATAAACTACAAATAAAAACAACATCCAGACATAAATATTAGTTACAAATAATCAACATTGAGAAAAGGCAGTAATTGTAAATTTATATAAACTACAAAAATAATCAACAACCAACTAGACAAATATATTAATTACAAATAATCAACATGGAGAAAAAGGCGCAAATTGTAAACATAAACTACAAAAAATAATCAACATCGAGAAAAAGTATTAAACATTTTAATAGGCTAAAAACAAAATTAAAATAAACTATTTTTTTAAATGTTCTGATCGAAATGTTGACTTTGATATGTTAATCAGAAAATCACCAATGGAGATAGCTTTATTTTCGTAACTTTTTGTTAGCTTTTGAATCTGGCGGTCGATTTCTATACTTGATCTTTTTCTTGAATTTATAGGTGATCTTTTTAGTCGAAAGCTATAACAAAAATCATCAGTTATTTAAGTTAAGCTATATTTTTTTCAGTAACCGTCTGTAATAGAAGGCGACAACCAATAATATCTACCAAAATAAATAAAATCAAATCCATTTTCAAATTCTTCTATGTACTCGTATTATGTAAAAAAATATATATCTGCTTTTAAAAATATTATATCTGCTTAAAAATATTGTCTAAAAAATACAACTTACTTGGCTTGTTTTATATCAAAGTGACATGTGTCGTTGCCAATTGTTTGCAGAAACAATAATAAACTGGGATTTTTTCCAATAATTTTGTTGAATCTGCCATTCCATGATTCCGCCAAGTTAGTTGTTCTATGGCGTTCATTATGGCAACACCAAATGAGGTCTGGATATTCAAGCCACTGAGTGACAAAATAGTCATTGAATTTGGTCATAGCTTCATCGTCGAAACTGAAAAAAATACTTATTAAACGTTCGTACTTGTAAAGCAATGAAATTAACAGGTCCTTACTGATATTGTTGTTCTTTACTTTTTTGCCATATAATTAGAGTTAAGTACTCAAACATCATTTTGGAAAGTAACCAAGATATTATACCTATTTTCCATTATATGCAGCCAGCCGTCTTCAATATCTTGTTTTGGCAAAAACGCCAAGCCTATGCATTGCTTAACATGGTTCGAGGACTCTTCGTGTTCCATGAGATTTAAAGATTTCGCTTTTTTGATAACGTTCTTTTGAAAATGTACGTTACATCCATTTATTTTGATATCAGGAAAAATCTTCGCTGCTGCATTTATTACTCCTATTTCATAATCGAAGGTAAATTTCGATGGACGCCATTCAGGCAAAGTTTGTTTAATCAATTCGAAAACTTTTTCATAAGTTTTCCCTTCTTTGTTTTTTAACAGAATATAAAATAATGGTGCTACATTCGTGGATAACTCAGTGCTTCCCATGTCTCCATGAATGACATAAACTTGTTCGAATGGGTTTGGGCAGCCGTCGAAAGTGCCATCACCAAAGTAATGCGTTACACATTTTATATATTCCTTTACTTCTGTCGAGGAAAATATAATTATTCGATTACAGTCTTCATTACAATAATCAGCCAATACATACTTATTAAATTCTTCTGGTATTATAATTTCTTCCACATTCTTAAATTGTGTTTTTGGTACGTTCAACGACTTATTTCGGTGTCTGTATAATACTGTTTTTAATTTTTTATAGTCAGGAACATTTCCTGTAAGGTGTAACCCTTTGTCTTTTAAGTTACCCATGTGTTTTTCGAAAATTTTCTGTACTGATCCGTAATTTGAATTTACTTCTTTTTTGCACTCACTTATAGCCATTTGAACTTCATTGTCTTCAAAATGTGGCACGCACTGATCACTGTGTTTATAATCTTTAATTATTGTATTATTGGTATTCTCAATAGTTATATATCCACTACATTTAATACTATTTCTCCTATTTACACAATGCCAAGTACTTGAATTTTTATTTTCTCTGCGTTTAATATATTTATGTCCGGCACGTAATAAAGTTTTTCCACCGCGTCGACTGTCAATAATTATTAAATTTACACCACGTGAACTACTTGACCCAGACATTGCAATAGATAAACTAACAAGCTATCCTAATTACTCATATCGCAAAAGTACAGCTGCAAATAGCAAACTAAACCCGGAATAATACTGTCTCTCTCTATTTTCATAAAAACAAAAGGGAAGAGCTAGATACGAATTCGAGGAAGGGCTCGTCTCTATTGTTTTACGAAAAAACCGGTTGGTCAGGTAACTACCTGAAGTGAAACGACAATTACCGAGCGTGATTTGTTTAAAAAATAGTATTAATAAATATTATCTTGCTTAACTATAATAGTTAAGAAAAGATATTTTTTATTTATACTATTTTTTTCTTAACGCATTGTATAACTTTTCTTTACAACAGTACCAAAAACTGAAGGGTACCATAGCGGGACTTTTTGATAGGTATTTTAAGAGGGTGCCATACCGGGACCATACCATAGCGGGACTAACCCATCGATTGACACCATACAAATAAAATGTAAGAATTGCCATTTTTCTAGCTGACTGTACCATTTTTACGAAATCTATGCAGTTATCAATTACTTAAAAAGTTAAGGACAGTCTCCTTCTAAAATTTTTTCCTGCAGTTACAGCGGTTAATGTCCTTGTAAATTCTGTAAATTGTATTAGTATATTATGCTCAAAATTTCCGATATTACTACAGATTTTGATAGCCCTTTGCACAATGATAAACTTGAGGTATCTCTACATAAAAAAAGTCCATCTACTTAGTAAAGTTATTTTAGTACTAAGAGTTAGAATTGAATAGTTATTCGTGCCATATATTTCATTGCTTTTGTCAAAGCATTCTTTTTCAAATATTTTTTACAGGTTTACATAATTATTTTCGTTAAAACGAAGTCTATTCGACGTCACACAAAATAAAAAAAACTTCTAACCAACCGTATCAAATCTGGTCATAAGTATGCCAAGAAAATATTTGATATCAAATCATGCAAGAATAAACTCGAACGCTGGCATAACTCTGACAAGGAGAAGAAAAGTAAAAACATGAATAATGAAATAAAATGTTACAGTCAAAAGTAACGAGGGAAGACGTCGAGGGGCAAATAATCCTAGACTTTTTCTCATCTAAACGTCTCGTGACGGACTATTAAAAATTAAATGAAAGAAACAAACAGGTGAATTAAATTGAATACGACGCCAGAAGTTATGGATTTGATTCTATTTCTAGAGGAGAAAATATTCTACTTCGGATTTTCATTATATAAAATGTTATTTTATAATACAACTAGCGACCCGCCCCGGGTTTGCACGGGTGTACAGTATATGTGACAGAGGTCGTATAACAATAGAATGTATTTATATACAATATTTAGAGATGTTTTTTTATTAGACAGCACACACAGGTTTTGGCTAGAATTACGGCGGTATGATCCAGAAAAACGAAGTAATATAAAAGGATGAAATAAAAACATGCGTTTAGGTTATCCCGAAGATTGCTTGTAGAAAGAAGTAATACATAATATAATCGGGAACATATAAAGATTCTTATGTTTGATGGCCAAGCTAGTATAAAACAACCTTTATCTTCTCGTACCTGTAATTAAATCTTGAAGACTCACGATACCTCATCATAATCAGCCTATAATGTTCCCACTGCTGGGACACAGGCCTCGCTCTCAGTGAAAGGGGGTGGGCCATAATCCACCACGCGGGCCCAGTGCTGGTTGATAGATGTCACATGTCTTCGGATTTTTGGTTCCAGGACATGCCGGTTTCCTCACGATGTTTTCCTTCACCGTTTTGAGAGCAGTGGTTATGAAATAATTTACACGAAGTAAACCACCAGTTTTGGTAAGTAACTCGTAAGTCGTGGCCGTTACCACTGGGCCACCACTGCTCACGATACCTACTGGTAGACAATAAGAATGTATATTGTAATATGTATAATGTAATAAATAATTAAACTTTTTGCGTGGAGTTGGTATTCATAGCATAAGATATAGATCATTTATTTAGATTATGTTTGAAGCACAGTAAGAACACGTAGACATAACGGACCACAACTGTCTATGAATATTGATAACTCTTCGCCTATTGCCTAGAAACGATTTGCGTATCTTAGCCCATATAAAAAGATGAAATAACTTCTTCAATTCGTATTTTGGTAAGTAACTCGTAAGTCGTGGCCGTTACCACTGGGCCACCACTGCTCACGATACCTACTGGTAGACAATGAGAATGTTAACTTAATTAAACTTTTTGCGTGGAGTTGGTATTCATAGCATAAGATATAGATCATTTATTTAGATTATGTTTGAAGCACAGTAAGAACACGTAGACATAACGGACCACAACTGTCTATGAATATTGATAACTCTTCGCCTATTGCCTAGAAACGATTCGCGTATCTTAGCCCATATAAAAAGATGAAATAACTTCTTCAATTCGTATTTTTGCTACATTTTTGCCGACGAGATGAGTTAGATAAAACAAAATATTTAAATTGCTAAACAAAGGTGGTGAAGGACAAGTGTCATTTTAAATAAGTCAACGGTAGAATTATACATTAAAGATCCCGACAGGCGTAGCGAGACTCCAGTAGAGCAATTTCCATGGAAACTTCATGGAATGTTTTCTACCCGAATCGCGTTGCATCGTCGCGTCACGGATATCTGCTGGAGCCTGAAAGGTACATTATATAAATAATTTGATTTCAGTTCAAATGGCGGAATAAACTTGTACTCTAAAAGATATTATGAAAATCTTGCTACCTCTTGTCGTCTATTCTAATCAGCTTGTGTTTATAACCGACGACGAATGCTGTAGATATAATAATATAGGTACTTACATTACATAAATGGATGCCCTGGTTCCATAATTATGTAAATGTATTCCATAATTGTGTATTTTTGTATGCCGTATGTATGTGAATAATAGAATTTCGTTGCCGTTTTTCTTTTACGATTTTTTCGGGTATGTAACATCTTATTCCGGCTTATAGCTTCCGGGAAAATCAGAATATTTATAACATGATTATGAATTCATATTTTATATCACAATGTCGAGTTAGTTAGTAAGGGAAAAGACGGGTCAGGTAGTTACGAGTTAATATTGTTTGCAATCTTGATCGTGTATTATTTATGTTCCACCCTGTATCAGTTGGTAAAACAAAAACTGAGTAGAATTTATACACAGTAGAAAATAAACGAAACAAAATGTTAGTCCGTTATTCACACAGAACAGAGTCGTGAGTATTGTGCTAACGTTAGCTTATTGTTCAGACGTCTTGCAGAGATCTAGATCTTTTAAATCACAAGACCTATATAAAATTGAGTTCCGTTCTCGATAAAAATAAAACAAACTTGCGAAGTCGGTTTCGTGGCTGTCTGTGTGACCGCGATGTTCAACCAAAATACGCAACAGATTTTGATGCTGTTTTCACGTCCTTATAAATATTTTTTTCAGAAGATTTATGTGTATAATACATTCATATTCATATTCATATTTATTTGCATTCCATAATGTTTAAGAGATGTTACAATGGCTTAAAGCTAAGGTACAGTTATGGACCCTGTAGGGCACAGCAAAAAGTATAGGTAATTTTTAAAATAAAAATTAAATTCAAAACATAAATTAACATTAGGCAATTTTTAAACTAATTTATGTTATCAACATTAAATAAGTAAATGTAACATTTTATTTTATTGAGATCAGTCTGTTATAGTTTTAGGTACATTTAATTATTTGGTAAGGTCAATTAAACATAAATATCTATCTTATTATAATATTTATCTATGTATGTATGAATGTCTATGTCTAATTTAATACATCATATTAAACTTATATTTAATAAAGATATCTCGATGTTTTGTCAAGTCGAAAAACAGTACATAACAGGGGCGGGTCGCTAGTTAAATATACATAAAATGATTAGAATTGGAAACACTAACGTTTTTGTCCACAGAATCAAATCGAATTCACATTTAATTTTATTGAGAAAGTAACCTACGTTGGCAAAGAAAGGCTGCTTAAAGTGACTCTGAAAATATACATTCAATGAAATTCACATTTTTCGTTGAAGCTTTCATGCTCAATAACTTACTTTTGTGAGAAAAAATGTTGAGATACAATATCCTATTCATGTTTGTGGATTGAGGTAACATTAGGTAGGTATTGAATATTATTACAGACGCTCGGCATTATTAATGTCAATGCCATTATAACTCTGATACTGATTATGTTTGCGCCACGAAAACGTTTTGGAAAATACTACGTACAGTATGAGTAAGTACCTACATAATCAATGCATTTTTAAATCTTCCAATATTTCTTCCAATCTGTTTCGCCGAAAGAGTTGTAGGAGGCGAGCAAGGCTTAGTAGATAGTTAGATAATAAGTATTATTCGAGTGTTCGTTCATATCAGGAAACATAACACTTGCCGGAATTTCTCGAACTGGTCAGTTTAGTGGAACCAGCTATCCGTAGTATCGGTGAGCTTGCAGAGCGCCGCGTGCAAGCAGTATACATCATAGCACGTCAAATGTAAGAAGGCGTGGGATTCCGGAATGCATAATGCGGGTTATCACACTGTTACACCGTCAGTTACTTCCACGTGTGATTTATGTAGAAGAAAATACAGCCAGGTCAAGTTACGTGTATCTAATCAGGTAGGTGTTATTCCTTTTCGTGAACAGCAATTGCTAAATAATAATATTGGATCAATCAATCAACTCAGCCCATCGCGGTCCACTGCTGGACATAGGCCTCTCCCAGGCTGCGCCACAACACCCTGCCCTCCGCCTTCCGCAGCCCCAGCCACTTTCTTGAGATCGTCGGTCCATCTAGCTGGGGGACGTCCCACGCTACGCTTGCCAATACGTGGTCTCCACTCCAGGACTCGCCTGCTCCACCGACCATCGGTCCTTCGACACTCATGGCCAGCCCACTGCCACTTCCGCTTAAAAATAATAATAATAATATTAGATGTTTGATTGTATTATTGATAGGGACAACGTATTAATAATCTATATTCTGCCAAATTGTGTTTCCGGCATATTAATTCCAAAAAGCTTTAATTTGGTTAAGCTGATAAAGTTTTGCATCAAATACAAGCAGCTGCGCTTGTAAAATTTCGCAGCTCCATAAATGCGACAAACATAATGTCGGCCAAACCAGCCAATTAGCATTGCACTCGTGGTTTAAGCAAATGCTTGTAATGCGGAAATTATACAGGTGTTCAAACAACGTTAGCTAGTAAACTCAGTCGGTGGATTTCGTCACAGTGTCTCGCTTCAAACATTCTGGAGCTTGTTACACTGTGTGCACATACGAGAGTGTTGTTACCCAGTGGCGCAATCGGCTAAGTTGTTAGAAGGAAAGTTTTGTCTTTATGGCTTGTATAGCAAACTGTTAAGAAAACTGATCGGAGCTACGCAAATGCATTAAAAACAGAGTCTGTGTTGTGTGGAAAGCAAAATAAACAGATGGGATCTACTTTTTAACTGACTGAGCCATGAAGAAGTGAACATGTGCCTAATTTTTTGTCAAATATGTACTTAGTACCTACATAAAACGAAGACGTCATTGCAGTGGATCAAGTTCTATAAATAGTTAGTAGTCAATATTGCAGCTGCAATATTGACTACCGACTGACTATTTAAAGAACTTGATCCACTGCATTGACGTTTTCGACTGACTGTCTGGGCTCGTGGCTCAATAATAACAGCCACACGGGTCAATCGAAGCTACGCTTGTAGTGGCCGGTTCGTGGACCATCCATTAAATATCGAAAACCCTCCGTGCCTCGGAAAGCAGGTTAGGCCGTTGGTCCCAGGAAACGCCCGGGTGTCACCATTGTGTGGATCGACCGGAGGACACAGTGGAGGACACGGTGGAGGTCTGCCCTGCTCGGGCGGAGCACCGCCGAGTCCTCGTGGAGGCGATTAGTGGTGGCGATCTCTCGCGTCCGGCCCTGGTCCAGGCCATGGTACGGAGCGAGAGGGCTTGGAAAGCCGTCACCTCCTTCTGCGAAGAGGAGGCGGATCGCGTGAGGGAGAGGCAAAATTCGCGCCCTCACGCCCCTAGTCACCGTAGGAGATGCCCTGGGCGTCGTGAATCACAAGCTGATTCCCGGCCACCGTAGATTGCTCGCCGTCCGATAAGGACCAAGTCCGGGTCGACGGCGTGTTGTGTTCCACGCGCGCCTCTAAGAGATGTCAGCACCAATGACGGAGTCCGCTAGGGCCGATGCCTGCCAGTGATGCGGGAAATTCCGAAAGGGTTACCGTGGCCCCTTGGCACAGGCAACTGAAGGAACACGGGTGGGTTTTAGTCAGTAAGAGTCTGACACGCCCTCCCGCTCCGCCCAGAGCGGGAGAAGTTATTAGATGACTTCCAACACTAAAAAAAAAAGCCCGTTGGTCCCGACTGTCATTCGTAGATCTTTAACAGTAATTACGGGTACTCACAAACCCGGAAGTTTACAAAAAACACAAACAGTTTTACCGAAGAGTATCGTTTTACCCAGTAACTGGGTTATGGAGGCCAGATAGGCCTATTGCCTATGGCATTAAGTCCGCCTCTGTACATTTGTGTGCTTAAAGTGTTAAATAAATAAATAGGCAGTCGCTCCATGTAAAATACTGGTATTCAGCTGTTTCGGGATAGACTGGAAGCCGACATCAACATACCAGTAGTTGGAAAAAGGCTACGCAGATTGATTAAGAAAACATTGTAGCTTAATACATTGAAATATATGCTCTACATGTGACGATTAAAGCTCATTTTACGATGGGAGTGCCAGGGAAGTCTGTGGGAAAGCTGAACAATCGATTGCTCTGATGACATCTAAGCAAGGATATGCTTTACACTCCCGAACTATTAATAAATGTGATCGAACAACCGTCTATAAATGTAGTGACTATTTATTAGCTTGCACTATCTATGCAATAAGGAATGTCGCATGTTTCTTACAAAGCATGTTTCAGCAAATCTAATTGTTTCAACATTTATATTTAAGCTTACAAATCAGATTAAAGGTGGAAATTCTATCGCAATGACAAGTTTAACTGCCGAATTTTACTGATTCGATTTAGATAGTAGCTCAATGGTCTCTGATTTCAATAGTTTAACGATTGGATAAGCTCTATTAAATCTCTAACAAGACCTTTCCCGAGAAACAGAATGGAGGATGACCGAGTTCTTCGTTAAACTGGTCGTTACTTTAATGGTTCAAAGTGAATACTATAAATTTTAGCGTTGCAATAGCTTCGGTTATGTCCAAGTGAACTCTGTGATCGCTATTATCTCAAAAAATTATAACTACACACGCCTAACATTGTCACTTGGCACAGAAACCTCAATTCTGACTTCAATGGGCTAGTTGACAGTAGGAAAAATACCATTAACTTGGTTTTGTAGAATGGTTCTGCGCTAAAAATCTCAAAAATCAAAATTTTGTAAACGATTTCACAAATTTATATTTTTGAGAAATACTTGCGTAAAAATAAAGCCCTTGGTTCCATGACATTGAACGCAAATGAGAGCGCGACACGTCATTACTTGTAATTGTCTGTGTTTCAAGTTGTAAATAGTGACAAACTTTGTGCGTCAACATATATATTCTTTTGCATTACCAATAGAGATAACACAATTATCATGTAATCCAACCCACATTTCGCCAGTTATATTTAATTCCCATGTAACAGGGGGCAAGCGTATAGCCACCAACCGGCACAAATACAGACTCCGGGCTGCTACTGAAAAATTCAAGATGGAAAAAATCAATAACACTTTGCCCGACCTGAGAATCGAACCCAGAAACTGGAAAAAGCCGAAAAAATTTGCTGCGCGCCTTCATTGGTTTACTTTGTGTCTAGTTGTCTATCTGCTATTTCAGCATTGCGTAAGATGATATTTACCAGGAGGCAATTTAACACGAAAAAGTTTCTGTGTCTTGAAAATAAACAAAAAACTGAACCATTTTGAAAAAAAAAATCGAATGTCATTTTCCTGACAAATAAAAAATTAGTAAAAAGGAAAATTCAATGGCATCATGCATCATATGTTTTTTTCAAGAGGTTGTGACCCAAATATATATATATATATATTATATATTATTATCTGTCTGGATGACGAAGTTTGTGCTGAGATGAGACTAAAGGATGACGGGCGGAATGTACCCACCGACCAATAACGACCAGACATATGTCGTTAGAAAGCTCTTTTCATGACTATCATTTTGTTATTATGGGGTCTAGTCTCAATTCGTTGTGGGGAAAATGTTATAGTTACTTAAATGATATCTATTAAAATAAAAGTTGTTAGTTCCAGATATAAAAAAAAAAGTGTTTAAAAGTTAAAAATCCCTGCGTAAACTATTAATGCCAGGTGTAACTGCCGAAATGCTTATTGCGTACGCGTCGCCCGCCGGCCCGCCCGTCGCGCCCGCGATCGCCGCCTTTGTTTGTACCGAACGGCGTATTTCACGCACCCGATGCCAACCGATGACGGTCGAACGTACACGAACGCAGTGAGATGCGATGTGGTTCTTTCGCTCGCACACCCAGCCGCCAGTCGTCAGCTTACGTTCGTTTAGCGAGGACTACGTCATTGTGTTTTTACTGAATCCCTACAAAAACTTGGCCTTTGCATTCCTACCAAACTTGTTATCTGCTAACTGTGTGATCTGTGCTTGTTTATTGGAATGTGTACTGCTATCTGTTTGACCTGGGCTTGTTTACCGGATTGTGTGAACTTGGTGCGATGGAAGAACATCAAAATAACTGTGTTATGTGTCGAAGGGGCCTGCATAATCGAAGATATCAGCGACACCTATTAACTGACAATCTTGCGCGCGATCGACCTTTTTTTGCAGCTTATGTGCATCAAAATGCAGAATTGGAGGTTTGTTTTAAGCTATATTGTTTTTACAGTTAAGACCACTTCAAGCTTTTCACTTAGACCTTTAAACCGGCCTCGTGTCGTATGACGCGTTATACTAACTAAAGCTCAGCTTATACTGGTAGTGTTCAACTTGGCGTGCACTTGACTCTTCATTATAATATATAACTCTTATCTTATTTCTAATGGCAATCGGTCGCTTTTATACGCAACCATTTCTGCCAGTATCAGTATCAGTTGTATGTATTGAACTATTTAGTTGACATAAATCGAGTGCTATCGTCCCCGTTAACATGTTCAGTGCCGCTGACGACCGGAGTCGTCAGGTGGGTTTCGTATCAGTCAATTATTTTACATTTTAACAGACCCAAGTCTTAAATCTTTTTATGAGATTTGTAGTGGAATAGGCCATCAGTTGGTCTCATTTCAAAAACTTGGATTGGATTGATCGATTATAATTGATTTATTTATGTCTTTTCAGGTTGCATTCAATAATACACGTTACCTCTGTCATCGATGCTGGCAAAGAACCGAGAATGCAATTCGATTACCGGTTCGAGAAAATGTTGCAGATCAAGAAATAGTTAACGTTGAACGTGAAGGAAATGTGACGGTTCTACAAGTTTCAGCTTACATGAGAGCACCGAATACGGCCAGACACTGCGTTTTTAATAATTGCCAGAATAATCCAAGTCGCCGCGTACCAGACGCAGTAAAAGAGTATTTACTAATAGAATACAAACTGTATTTACCACCACATGTTCGTGTTTGCCTAGAGCATCTGCAAGGTAATGCCTGGAATGAATTAATAGATTTTTGTAACGTGACACATGACTTTGACAGTGACCACTTCACTGATATTTGTACAATATTAACAAGAGCCTCAAGAAACAAGTTTTTGGACTTTGAAAGGCTAGGTGCCATAAACGAGGACGACATGCATTTTTGGACCGGCTTCAACAATAATCAGTTTCAATTAATATTCGAAGAAACTCCAAGTTTGATCGAAAGATGTCGTGAACCACGTCAAGCACTCGGCATTTATTTAACAAAACTGCGTACCGGAGATTCAAATGATAGACTAGCTAGTCAGTTTCGAATGTCCCGAAGAAGTATAGGAAGGAAACTAAAAATAGTGAGAGCATGCTTAACAGGAGATTTTGTTGATCGTCACTTAGGATTTGATCATATAACCAGAGAAAATATTTTGGAAAGAAACCAGACAATACCTAAAGGTATATTTGGCAATGAAGCGAACACGAAGGCGATTATTATTTGTGACGGGACATATCTCTACATTCAAAAAAGTTCAAATTTTTTGTTCCAACGGTTATCATATAGCCTACATAAGTTCCAAAACCTATTAAAACCGTTTTTGTTGGTATCGACTGATGGATATATTATAGAGGTTCACCCTTGTTTGGTATAACAACGTTTTGTCGAAAATCGCTCCGGCTAATTTTAGTTACAATAAAGTCATTTCGTATAACTAATCATTTGAGCGAATAATTAATTGGTAGATTTTTATTTAGCATATTTATTTCTTAGAAATAATGTTATTTGACCGAATTTTCAAATGCACTAACTTTATTTAAACCAATGTTTCACTAGACTAATAATGCTTTTTATATAACGTTCAGTTGGCCTAATTTTCCTATTTACTCATTTTCAGGCAAAATTATGTAATGATTTAATGAATAAGTAAAAACCAGGAAACATCATACTGTTATAACCTCATCTAACCCAAATGATTCTCCAACAATAGAGGGGATTTGGCGCTTGGCGGCCGCTTCCGCGGCACGCTCGCTTCGCTCGCTCGCCTTCGCGCGCTAATGGTCACTGTTCTAACCTAACCTAACCCACATGATTCACCAACCTTATAGGGGATCTGTTAGATGAGAATAATAAGAAAACACAAAAAAGTCAAGTGAACGTTAGATTTTTTTTTATTATGTCAACCGTTATACACCCATGTTAATTGATGCTTGATAATGGTAATAAATATACCACCTGAACATTACATCAAATGAACCTTTTGATCAATAGCGCAAATGTTGTTATCTCAAATAAATATTCGATTAAATGAAAATTATGTTAATCGATATTATACAAATTGATTATTTTTTTAAACGTTGTTCGAATTAGTAACATTACATCAAAAGTTGTTATACCAAACAAGGGTGAACCATTATAGATATATTAGGGCCTTTCGCTGCTACCAAGTCAGATGCATCTATTATGTCCGAATTGAGCGACGAAAACTCAAGTTGGCCACTGAACAACAAGTATTAAAGTCTGATTTATCACAGCTTGCATGCAAAAGTGAAATAACCGAGCAAAAACTGCAACAAATCGAATCCCAAATGTCTTCCCTAAATACTGAACCAACATCCACGTTTAAACAAGAAGAACTACTTCACGAAATGTGCGAAAGACGTGACCGACAAAAAAATATAATTATAGCGGGAATTTTGGAGCTAGAGGACACACATAAGGCAAATCAAGAATATCTCGAAAAACAACAAATACAAAAACTATTTAAACCTCTTTACGGCGATAATAACTGCCCGAACATCATCAAATGCTTGCGCCTCGGAAAATACAATGCCGATAAAAATAGGCTCATCAAAATAAGCCTGGAATCCCGTGAAATAGCTCAACACATACTACGTAACAAGGACAAGCTCACTAAATCAAATATAAAAATATTTTCAGACCAAACACATAACCAACAAAAATACCTGAACGATTTAAGAGTGGAGCTACTGCGCCGTCAAGAAAATGGAGAAACCAATATAATCATAAAATATATTAAAGGACTACCTAAAATTGTGAACACCATACCTCCAAAAAACTAATATCCACTGCAACCTCAGCAATAACCTGTCCAAACCCAAACTTATCAACGTATCAAGCAATAGACAATTACTCTCAACTTAACACCGACGCGCAAGCCCTTAAGTTTTTGTATATCAACATAAGAAGTCTATCAAAACAAGGCAAAATGGATGAACTTCAATGCATTTTGAAAAGCACACCCCACGTAATTCACCTGATTTTATTGAGCGAAACATGGATTAAGTCTGACTCCGAAGGCTCATCACTACATATACCAAACTATACTCATCATTGTAATTACCGCACTGATCGGCGTGGCGGAGGGGTGTCAATTTTCATCCACAACGACCTTGAACACAAAGATATTCAACAAAACTACGTTGATGGCAACAATTATCTTTGGATTTTCCTGGAAAAGTATGCGCTGAACGTCGGCATTATCTACAAACCTCCAGATACGAATTGCAAAAACTTCATAGAATACTATTCCTCACAACTCCGACAGAAACGACGATGCATTGCTTTCGGCGATTTCAACCTTGACTTATTAAAACCGGACCGGACTACGATAATCTACACAAATATGATCAAGGAGACTGGATACAAAATACTAAACAAAACAAACAAAAAATATTCAACTCGGACTACCGGTACCACCAACACAATATTAGACCATGTCTGCTCAAACCTCTCCAAACACAACTTTCACATGGCTGTCATTGAATCATCCTTATCTGATCACAACCACATATACCTGGAACTTAAGAAATTCAAACGGCCACGTAAACAAATACATTACTACACAGCCATTGACTACACAAAGCTCTGCAAAGATGTTTCTAATACCAGCTACATAACAACAAACGACGACTACCATGCTCTAGAAAGTTTTATAAAGGATAAAGTAAAAGCAAACACAAAAAAGAAATCAAAAATCCTAAACCTACCCAGAGACGATTGGATCAACAGAAAAATTACGAGGGAAATTGACAAGCGAAATACACTATGGAGGAAATCTAAAAGTGATCCGAAAAATAACGACTACAAAACAGATTTTATAACAAAGAGAAACAAAGTGCAACATTTTATGAAGAAAGAAAAACGACTATATTTTTTTAACAAATTCTCTAAATGCAAATCAAATCCAAAGAAGATGTGGTCCTTAATCAACTATCTGTCTAACAACAATCCGGTCACCACCTGCAACATACCTAAGCTAATCGTAAACAATAAAACCATTAGCGACCCTATTGAGGTATGCGAAACCTTCAACAACTTTTTTGCGTCCGTAGGGAAGCTCCTAGCCACTCAAATACCACACAAATTTCACAATAACTTAACATACACCATAATTAACAATAAACCTAATACAAATCAATTAGATACTCTCACGCCCTGTACTAGCACGGAAATAATAAGAATAATTGACAATTTGGATCCAAGTTGTAGCTCAGGAATTGATGGCGTCACCACTAAAACTATTAAATGCTTAAAAAACCTAATAGCAGCTAACCTAACAAATTGTATTAATAACTGTTTTAAGACTAGTACTTTCCCAAATACCCTCAAAATTGCGAAAGTCAACCCTATATACAAATCCGGCACAAAGACAGATCCCGGGAATTATCGACCCATATCCGTATTACCAGTATTATCAAAAATTTTTGAACGATTAATTTACACCAGACTAGAAAAATACTTAAACGACATTAATTATATTTACGATCGGCAGTTCGGTTTCCGACCAAAATCAAACACTTTGTGCGCCACAATCGATTTAGTCACCACAATTAAAACTAATATTGACAAAAAAAACATTGCACTCGGTATTTTTATTGACCTAAAAAAGGCTTTTGACACGGTATCCCATAAAATTCTTTTATTAAAGCTAAAAAGCATTGGCATCACCGGAGAAATGTATAATATCCTTTCCTCATACCTTGACAAAAGGGAACAAATTGTTAAAATAGGAAACACGATGAGTAGATCATCTCCCATAGAATTTGGTGTTCCCCAGGGATCTCTGTTATCCCCCCTCTTATTTGCTATTTATATAAATAATATTAAGGATTTAGGCTTAACTGGACAGTTAACCTTGTACGCCGATGATACTTGCCTTTTCTACTTTGGTAGCAACATAAACACCATTGTAGCTGACGCTCAAAAAGACTTGGATATATTATACAACTGGTTTAGCTCTAATTTACTTACCATAAACGCATCAAAAACATCTTACATAATATTCTCAGCTAAAAACAAAAAAGTTCTTGACCACCCAGCCTTACACATAAACAACACTAAAATTATCAAAAGTAATTGTGAAAAATACCTCGGACTTCGGTTAGATAACAAACTCACTTGGCAAGCACATATGGATTACATAAAAAACAAAAATAATATCGCTAATGGGATCAATGCGCGGGTACATTAATAACATTCCAAAAAAAATCCGCTACAATATTTACAACTCATTAGTTCGCTCACACATAAATTACCTAATCGAAATCTGGGGATGCGCCGCCAAATCTACGATTAAAGATCTACAAATAGCACAAAATAAAATAATCAAACTTCTCTTCAACTACGATTATCACACACCTACATCCGAATTATACAAACACACCAAACTAATGAGCATTCATCAACTTTACACATTCAACTCCTGCATTCTCATTAGAAAAATTCTTAACAAAACCATACACACACAACTATCCTTTAACATAAAAACATCCAAACACAGCCAAAGAAACCCCAACCAAATACAGACACGCCCCCCGCGGACGCAATACGGCAGAAATTTTTTTTTTATTTTTTTATTTATTTATTTAAATCGAACACACGTGATTCATATTGTTGTTAGTAATCCTTATAAAACTATGTTAGTAACATTTCTAATGAAAATAAATATAACAAAACAAAACAGAAACAAAAATACAACTAGTTCAAAAACCTATAATTATGACCGCTTCCCGCTGCACCAGACCTGCAGCTGTGCATACGGGTCCAGTGCCCCAGGAACGGGCAATCAGGTTTATTCACTATCACCTTTAGAATGCTGTTGGTGCTCCCCCGAATCCTTCGCATCAGGGATGCTGTTCTTTTTCGCATAATAGCTTGAAAGCTATCTGTATCTGCTTCAGCAAACATGCCCGATGCGCTACAGAACCGCGGGAGCCCCAACAGCACCCTAAAAGCGTTGTGATACTGTACGCGAAGAACGTTGTAGGCCCTCTGCGTATGTCTAACCCACAGGCTGCACGTGTAAAACGACTGGCAAAACGCCTTGAAAAGAGTGAGTTTCACTTCTCTAGTACATCGTGCAAACCTACGGGCCAGCATATTACATCGGATCGACAACGCTCCCTTTCTATGTCACTATCGTCATTTAAGTCCTCATTTAATATGTGGCCAAGGTACCTAAAATGTGATACTCTATTTAGTGGTGTAATACGAAGGTGTACAACTTTATAACAATCTACCGACAGATATTAGGAGCACATCCTCTTTTAACATATTTAAAGCCAAACTCAAACTGTACGTCACTAATAACATCAAACTTTTATGATTAGGACTTCGCTAGTCTTGCACACAAAATGCGACATCGTACCTACCTACATTAATTAAGAAAAAAACAAAATTACTAGCTACTGGACTACACTTACCTTATTTATGTATTTATTCGCTAAGTGAACAATGTATGTTCTTTTAGAATAAATAAAGAATCTATAAACCTAAAATAATGCGCTTCACTGGTTACTTGTAGAGAACGATGTGTTTATTTTCGACAGAGGTTTTCGAGATGCTGTTGATGATGTGGTATCATGTGGGTATGAAGTACATTTACCGCCCACGAAAGACAGAAATGAAACGCAATTAACCACTGATCAAGCTAACAAATCAAGATTGGTTACCATATGTCGATGGGTAATTGAAGTCATAAACGGGAGGTTCAAACGAGATTTTAAGTTGCTACGCCAAGATTATTTTAATTCTACGCTACCTAACGCATTCACAGATTTCAAAATAGCAGGTGCTCTATTAAATGCCTTTCGTGATCCCGTTACTGACAACGTTAACGCAGAGTTCATATTGAACAAAATACATCAAAATATTAATCAACCCAACCATTTATTCAATTATGTGAATGAAAATAACCTTAATAGGCAAAGGGTTCCGTTCATGAGAATAGATGCAAATGAGCTTGAATTGCAAGACTTTCCGCGAATCACAGAACATGACATTAAAATGTTTGCATTGGGCTCCTACCAAGTGAAACTTGCAAAATCTTATCGCGGTGAACATATACAAAACGGCCTGTATATGATAGAAGTATTTAGGGAGGATGCACGCGGTGACATGCAGTTATACAATATGCCTCAAAATAGTTAGCTATTAAGGGGACGCATTCAGTCCAGACATGTTAGATCGAGAACATATTACTGTTATATTTTAATACACAGGGATCAAATCGGCATTAATGCAATAAAGAGGCCATGAGAGCCAGAGTGGCCTAACTGTAATTTTTTCAATACTGATTTTATTTGATAAAACTGCTCTAAACGGTAAAAGTCATAGCGCCACAGTGGCCTAAAATTTAGTTCAACATTTTTTTCATAGATGGCATTAGAATTCCATCTTAGCCTATCAGAAATTTAAAAAGTTTGGTAGCGCTGTACTGGCCTAAGTGAGTTAGGCCATTTTAGCACTATGGCAATACTAATTGCATTGACATTACTTTGACGTTAGGCCAAACTGTCAAAAGGACAATGGGAAATGAATGTATGGAGTCTGGGCCCACCCTTCAATAGTAACATCTGATATACCGTTGGATAGGGCTTTTTAAGTGGAACATTAGTTACTAATATAACTATGGTCAAATGTTAGTACTTTCGGAGATACGACGTCTTAAAGTCGTCACTCTAACATATTCTTTATGGATACTTATAAGGTAAAATAGTAATAATAAGTACACTTTAAAACAAAAGAGATTTATTATTCGTCTTGGACATCAAAGACAATTACATCATTTAAAAAACCCACGGGGGCCACGAATGGTTGATGTCTCCCAACTCCTAGGTACCAAATCAAAGAAATAGTGTGAGCGCAACTTCCTACAGTTCGCCGTCCGGTCAAGCAAGAGCAATAATATTGTGATATCGCGTTTCTTCCAACTTGGTTTCGATCAATTAATATATAGCAATAGTATATTCTTGCTCTTACGTGGCGTGACTGTATCCTACCACGCAGCAACCACACATTCTCTGCTGGTATATTATATTCTATTAAATCATGTAAATCGTTTTGTCTGTACATTTTACTATAACGTATAAACCGTCTCGAAGATGTTCACTGCAATATGACTGATCGCCATTTGCAAATGCGCCCGGGCAAGCGGCGGGCGCAGCGGGTAGGGTGGGGGCGCAGGTAAGGAGCAAGCAGATAGGTGCCGTCCGTTTTGAGTCTGGCCATAGTTTATCTTATAACGAAGTAAACTACGGTCACTTTTATGGCAGTATAATAAGTAGTATAACTCCGAAAGTACTGACTTTTGACCTTAGTCGTAATAATAAGTTTTATTCTGCATAAACATACCTATTCATTTATGAGTGTCTTATTCCTATTGAGAGGTGGGCCCATCATTACTCATTCTCCTTTGCCGCGTTTCTTGGATTGTTTTTATTGTTGATCGAAGGTGTTTTCTTGCTATGAATGGTACCTACTTAAAATGGAACAAATGGAAGCTGGAACCTCTAGTAATGTCGAAAACACAATGCAAGGTAAGCAAAACATGATTTTTATAAAAAAAAATAGATTGAATGTTGTAACTAATTTTCTCAGTCTATGCTATTTTCTAAGCAAATTATTTTACTTTCAGAAATCTTTGGTGTAGATGAGGAGGATCCCTATCAAGATTCAGGCTCTGAGTATTTGCCAACAAGATCACCATCGCCAACTGCCTTGGATCTACTTGACATTTTAGCAGATAACCGTTCTCCAAATGACGCTTATTACCCAGGAAGCCCTCAAAACGATCAAGAGCAACGGAAGCCAAGAAAGCGAGTTCGACAGCCAAGTAAGTGGAAAAAGAATATCCGCAAGGCAAAACGCGCTAGAGGGGAGGAATATGTGAATACAAAAGGTAACACTGTACTTTCTAAAATGTAAACACAGATATTCCATGTAGATGTGGACTAAAATGCCACGATAAAGTTAGTGCTGCACAGCAAAAAGAACTTTTCGATAGGTTTTATGCCATGGAAAGTTTTAGTTTGCAGTCATCTTACCTATTTTCCTTGGTAAAAGTGTTACCCAAAAAAAGATGCTCTTTTCTCACTGGTCGCCGACAAACTGAGTCTAGACGCTCCAATACCCGGGTATATACTGTTCCAAATTCCAATGGATTGTCTACTACGGTATGTAAAGAATTCTTCAAGAAAGTATTTGCAGTATCTGATGGAAGAATAACCAGAGTTTTAAAAACGAAATTGTCCATTCCTACACCACCTATTGATAAAAGGGGAAATCATGTTCCTGTCAATAAGACAACTGAAGAAAAGGTTCAAAGAGTAATAACATTTATTGATAAATTCCCTAAGTATGAATCACACTATACACTACACAAGAGTATGAACAGAAGATTCTTAGCTCCAGATCTAAGTTTGCGAAAAATGTATTCCATGTACTATGATGATACTTCAGAGTCAGAAAAGGTATCAGATTTTATGTTCCGGAAAATTTTTAATGAACAATTTAATTTATCATTCCATGCACCTATATCCGATTCATGCAAGAAATGTGACAATTTGAAGATTAAGATAGATGCAGCTCATTCACAAGAAGAAAAGGACCAGCTTGAGTTACAAAAAAAGATACACCTCTCAAAAGCTGACTCTGCTAAAGGTAATTACAAGAAAGATAATAACCTTGCTAAAGAAGACTCAGATGTCACTGTCATTGTATTCGACCTAATGAAAACATTGCCTATTCCAGTAGTGTCAACGGGTGTGTGTTATTATAAAAGGCAGCTGTGGACGTATGTACTAGGCATACATGATGCTGCAAATGACAACGCAACTATGTGTGTATGGGATGAAACAGTAGCCTCGAGAGGACCACAAGAAGTAGGATCTTGTTTATTGCGATACATTAAAGAACATGTCAAGACCAAGAGGTTAATTTTATATTATGACCAATGTGGGGGCCAGAACCGCAACATAAAAATGGCCACTCTTTGTCAATATATCACTAGTCATCCAGACTATGTTGTGGAAAATATAGACCACAAATTTTTTGTCAGTGGTTATTCTTATTTGGCGTGTGATCAGGACTTTGGATTGATAGAAAAAAAGAAAAAATATTTTAAGAATATTTTCATACCTGATGATTGGATTGAAGTTATAAAGGCTGCAAGAAAGAAAAATCCCTTTAAAATTATAAAAATGACCAAAGAAGATTTCTATTCAAATAAAAAACTGGAAAATAATATTACCAATCGAAAAGTCACTGCAGAAAAATCAAAAGTTAAGTGGCTAAGTATTCAGTGGCTCCTTTATCACAAAAACCACCCAGTCACCATATTTTTTAAATATTCAAATAATGCAGAGGTCCTGTTTGAAAATGTGGACTTGAAGAAAAGAAATTCTATTGCTTTAGCTAATTTACAGCTTGATCTTTTGTATCCAGTGGGAAAACAAATAAGTGTGGAGAAAAAAAAGGATTTGGTGGAACTTCTCCAGTACATTCCCCCGGTGCATCATGACTATTATACTAATATTAAGGAGTATCCATACATTAATAAACCTTCCTTTCATGCATCAATCGCTATCTATTTCTTCATCTTCCACATGCAAATCAATCGCTATCTATTTCTTCATCTTCCACATGCAAATGTGGAAGATGAAGAAATAGATAGCGATTGATGCATGAAAGGAAGGTTTATTAATGTATGGATACTTTTATTATAATAAATACTTTGGACTAACTGCTTTTTTTTTCAATAAATCTTAAAACCCAGATGCCAAAGTGGCCTATCTAACAAAAAAAAATAAAATAATGGTGCCTAGGGTTCAAATGATTCCTAAAAGATAAAGAATATTACATATTAAGAGATTTGAGCACCAAAGAATAATAAAATATATTAAATTTCTAAAGTTACAATTTTTTTTAAATCTGGACTTGTGTTTCTTCCCTACTACTGAAAACTATCGTTTAAGTAATTAGGCCACTCTGGCTCTCATGGCACCATAGACCACATCCACACAGTGCGGTAAATTATACAGAAGTCCAAAGAGTATAATCGGCCCCTGTGTCTTGAATTTGTGGACTATGAGAAGGCTTTTGACTCGATCGACACCTGGTCTATTTTGGAGTCTCTGCAGCGATGCTAAGTCGACTGGCGATACATCCAAGTGCTGAGATATCTATAAGAAAACGCGAGAATGACCGTCTAAACTCAGGATCAGCGAACTGAACATATTCGGGGACGTAATTTCCCCGAAATTGTTCTCTAACGCATTTGTGGATGTGTATAAGACGCTGAACTGGGAAGAGCGCGGCATTAACATCAACGACGAGTACATCTCACACTTGAGATCTGCAGATGATATCGTCATACTGGCTGAATCGCTGCATGACTTGCAGCAGATGCTGGACGGCCTAGTTGATTCTTCTGTACACGTTGGTCTCCGGATGAAATTGGACAAAACCCAGGTTATGTTCAACGAACACGTCATTACGGGACCAATTGCTGTCAATGGCGGTGCTCTCAAGGTTGTTCGAGAATACGTTTACCTCGGGCAAACTCTGCAGTTTGGTAAGAACAACTTTGAGCAGGAAGCTAACAATGCTTTTGAAAAAAATACATTTAACTGCGGATAAAGAAATATTCAAAGCAGTTGGTACAGTGGTTTTACTACGTATGAATGTGGATGGCTGTAAGAGTAGGGGAAGACTAAAGACACGACAGATGGACTGAGTGAAAGATGATATGGCTAGAAACGGAGTGTCTACTGAGATGACGACTAATAGAGAAATATTGAAGAAGAGGCCATGCTGCTCCGACCCCAAATAAACTAAAAGAAGGACAAGACAATGATGATGATTTAATTTAAATGTGCAAAATTTTCATAATCAAATAATTTAGTCGTGTAAAAGATTTAAGAACCATTTTTCATTAAATCATATTCCTCTTTTATTTTTACTAACTGTCGGTATATCAATTTGCACGCTACACGGGTTATGTTTGGCTCGCTATTTAAATACGTACAATGTTTTATGTTGTTCAGTGTATTTGGAATTCAACACACAAAAACGTTGCCATTATTTTTTATTCTCTATGCAGATGTGTTTCGTTATAAAATTCGTTTTTAAATTAAATATACAACACGATTCTCGTCTGTAGTCCGGTAGGAATGTCAGAATAAGATCGATATAGGAATAAGAAGTACTTCTCTTTTAAAAAAACGAGGAAGTTTATTGCAATGCAGACCAACCCATTCAGTATGAAGAATTGAAACGGGTTTGAACTGAGACAGCATTTTGAGCAAGTTTAACGAACACAACGAGGTATAAACAAACACTTTAATGCCTTAGGAATTATCTACCAGTCAACCATGGGTGGTGAAGGGATAAGATGGCAGGAGTTCTGTTTAACAGGAGTTGATGATAATAAAATAAAAAAGTTATCACAATGAGTTATAAAATATAACCGTTACCATTATGGTACGGAAATAGTTGTCAAGGAAAGAAAAAAGAGAATGCACAGGGACCGCCATTACCATATAATTTATAGTCTGCCGTTCTCCATACTTAAATCAGCTGTCCGTCCCTCTGTGAAAACCCCTCTCGACAATTCCGTACAAATTGCGAGTGGTTCGCCGCGGTTAGTAGATTGCGCCAAACTTATCTATTCAATCCAATCATTTATAGCTTGCTGCCCGGCTTTGATGTCGAGAATTTTATAATCGGAAATAGTTAGCTTTCTGGTATCTAAGTCTTAATAGGGAATTGATTTGGGATAGATAGTACTACTATAATTTGTGATGTATTTAAATATGTCAATAAGAGATTTATTTAAATAAATCAAGCCAAAAAATACTATCATAAGACTCATATTCCCTAGTTCGTCCTTTAACTCCAGAAAGCAACGTTTCTACAAAATATAGTTTTGTGCCTGAAAGCTTTTCACTTGACCAAACAAACGAATTTGTATTCCACTGTACAGTATTGTTCTATAATGCAAGGAAAATTAATCAGTAATTCTTTGTGTCGTGACTGTGGCAATTGTTTTTTTAAATACAGAACAAAAGGCAACAAAGCTACAAAATAAAGGTCTTTGACAAAAAAAATCCTTTGTGATGAGGATCAGAAACAAGATAATTTAAAAGGTCTGTTGACATTATATTGATGAACAATATTTTCTGCTAGAGTTTATTGTTTGCCCAACCCTTGAGATTTATTTCTTTATATGAGAATAGCTCGCCACACATTTTTCTATTTAGAAAACAATGAAAATATCTACACCGAAATACTGTGAGCCCAGCGGTAACATATTATCATGTAGTTTGTTTAATCGAGCGATGGTGTTGCATATCTACTATCAAATTACAATTGGGTACAACTAAAGCTGCTACTAACTAAGAAGGCAAATCAAATTTTCTCAAATTTACTCCGTTTTATTGCTAATGTTGTTATGGATAGCGTTTTATTTAATTGGAAAAGGCTACATGACGTCACGTCCGTCACGTGACGGCACGCCGCACAGTAATCGAGCGTTTAGTAAAAGGTGTTTCACGAGTTGTCCGGCCCCAGTATGCGTGCAGTCCTCAATGAGTCCACAACTGCCTACAAGTATTCACCTACAGTCTGTGAACAAGGGTAACAAATATCAACTTGTGCATAAGTCCTAACAATTTTGTTATTCCTAAATTAGTTTGATTGTAGCAGATAAGTATCTAATTAAAGCAAAATTATTATTTGTGCTGATTATGTTTTGAGATGTGATTCTTTGTGTAGGTATTTTTTTCAACACATGTGCTTTTATTCAATGCATATTTTATATTAATTGGTGTAATTTCCCACATTTTCATAAACGAAAGGGAAAGAAAGACGCTGCTATTTGCAGGCCGTCCCAGGTCAACTCTGTCTCGAGACTCAAAAAAAAACCAAAAGGCTAGGCTGAGGATCAGCACTTTTTGAACGTCAAAATTACATGAGACAGTCCCCCAAAACACCCGCCCCTCGCCACTTTCGAGTGCTTTAGCTGGGAAGAAGAAGTAGCGCAACAAACTCCTCAGTAGCACAGCTGTCTGTTCAGTTAGAAGAACTGGATTCTATACAGTAGTGGGTACATTGGGGTGTGTGTAGTGCGGTGGTACACTGGTGGGTATCGGTAAAACCTAACCTTACTTTTCTTACTACCCATACCCGTGAAGATGTTCAAATAAGAAAAATTGGTAAGTCCATAAGTTAGAATGATTACCGAAAGTTTTTTTTATCAAACTCACGGCAAGTATTCTAATTTATGCTATAATACAATGAAATAAAAGTTACGTTGCAATAACTTACTAATGGTTTTACGTCATTTAAATTTGACTGTGAATGTTGTGCTTAACTTCTCATGTCGCAAATTAGTTTCGTATAACTGACTTTCAGCGAAGTTAGTGCACCTGGCCACTACTGCGCTACAACTAATAATTGTGCATATACAAGTTAGTAGTACCTACACACTTGCCGCCGATAAACTGGCTATACCTACTACTAATATTTATTTATTTATTACTTTAAGCACACAAATGTACAGAGGTGGACTTAATGCCATAATTAATATTGGCTTTAATTAACAGTTTACAAGGACGCTACTGTTTATTAGTATCACGACCTTGCATCTCCACGAGACAGGCTCGACCTAGTGTGGAGTCCACAAGTTAAAACAATAAAATTATGTTTCTCATGTAGCAATAATTTAAGGAGTAGTTTATTTGTACTTTAGATAGAACACTTCATTCCACACTTGTATGTGTTTTGCAAACTGTAAATATAAGTTGGTTATTAGTAAATAAATAAAATAAATAAACAAATAAACTATTAGGTTAATAAACGATATATGTATAACGTAGTATTCCAAGCGCCGCGCACAGATTAAAAAGCTTTCACTACGAGTCTTTGCCAGCTGTTACCTACATGAACTAAGTCAGCTGATGCAGTGGTTATTAATAGGATGTTCAACAAGTTAATGATGTAACTTGATTGCCGTTACTTAATTAGTTTGTGGCTGAAGTCCATTTACATCAATGTGCAACTTGACATACTAATCGAACCCCAGGGAGGTGACTATTTTATTTCCACTATTTCACCACCAATATGTTTATTGCTTGCTCCCCTTAAAGTTATGGCATTAAATTAGATTAATTGCCATAATAAAACAGGAAAGCATGAACGGAAAAACAGGAAAATGTCATAAAACACATTGTTCACTTCCTAAGATTGTGTCGATAGTTTTTTGCGTGGAAACCATAAGAAACACATAGGAATTCAAGTTATATCATTACCTGCTTATTTCATATATTACAGTGAACAGCTCTAAAACATTACGTTTTTCTAAATTGTCAAGAGACAATTGAACAATTTTCAAACACTATGATTTGAAAATTTGATGATGGAAAATATCGTGAGGAAACCGACATGTCCTAGAAACAAACATTCGAAGACATGTGGCGTCGACCAACCCGCGTCGGGCTCGCGTGGTGGAGTGGTGGATCACGGCTCACAGAGAGGAGGCCTGTGTCCCAGCAGTAGGAACATTATAGGCTGATTATGTATTATGTATGATTTTCACACGTCATTTCACCATATCAGAAACTATTGGACCATTTTACTTATAATCCGTCTTTGTACCTTTGTAGTGCACAAAGTTGAATAAATAAACAATATTTAAAGAAAATAGAGATAACCTTTTGACATGTAAATGTATTAGTAAAGTGTCTGTATTCAATTTGTTTGCCTTTTTGTACCGAAAGAGAATAGCGATGAGTTAAAGAGTTTCTTTGTGTCTGTACCTAGTAAAAGAGTATGTTTGTCTTTGCACAAAACAAGACAAAAAGTTGGAACAAAAATAAACATCTGCTTAACAGTAGTATTTTTCCGCCAAAATTCACGTTCAATCATAAAATAGTAAGTTCGAAATAATACTTTTAGGGTACGAAACAAAAAATATTTTGATAAACCAGGAAGACACTGCTTTTACCTTCATACATTTATTATCTTCACAATATTATCTTTTATTTTTTTCTTCGGAATGCGCTCCCTCTGAAAATCAGGACAGCAACCAGTCGGTTATCTTTTAAAGTGAAGGCACGTGAACATATCCGTCAGAATTTGGCTGAAACATCCCAGCGCTGAGTTGCTGGATTCGTTTTCTCCTCTACCGATCGTTATTTCTCCTGACCAAGGTTTATTTTGTTTATATGTACATGTATCTATATATTAGTATTTATTCTTGTATTTTATAGTCATTTCCGAGCTATCTATCCCGTATGTTGCACCTGCCATGGTATATCTCTGCATCACCCTAAGGTTGACTGGTAGAAAATGCCTCAGGCATTAAGTCCGCCTTTGTACAGTATTATTTTTTACTTGTGAATAAGGTTTTAATAAATAAATAAATAATAACCCTAAGTCTTATGGTGCGTCTGATGAAAGGCATTTACAATCAAACATAACGTTATAAGAATAAGTAGTGCTTCTTGAAACTTGGCCATTAAAGCTTCTAATGTCTACTTAGTCCAATTGTAATGGAACTACTCGAGAAATCACTGTCGTCACAATACTTAATAACTCGCATTTACGTTTATTCACGGTTTATAAAAAATGGGAATTTAACCATTTTGTTCATTTCAACGTCAGTCAGAAATAGTCATATCCCTGTTGTTCTGGTGGTATCGTTTATAACGTTAAGTTTGAACTCGAACCGGGCTGCACGCTGGACATTCAATTCGACTAGACGAGAATGATTGCAAGCGCGCGCGTGTGAAAGGTCTCGACTGTTGACTGTGACACCAGACCTGTGAGTGTGTGGAACATTCACGGTTTTATGCATTTTGTGGGAGTTACGTTTCGTTGTAACGTTCTGAAGGAGTCGACTGAATGGGATGGTAGGTGATACGTCTCACAGCAGATAATGATTGAAATATATTATGACATTCTAGCTGCGATTTCTGATTGCCCACACATACATATCATTTTGGGCATGAAGAGGCTATGAAGCTTAGCATGCCGCAGAAGAAACATACATTCCCACAAGAACAAAAAAACTGGCAACACGAAGCCGTCATAATAAATGACGCAGAAAAAATAAATACAATGCAAATAAATTGCATTGTAAAATCACAATTTGCAGTAAATCATAATAACAAATGAACGAATGAATGGAACAAGTGGAACTGGCGAGTTTAGAAAAAACATGAATAATAGATTATGCGAAAATGGGTGCAAACATAATATTATTTTAATGTTCACGGAGATTCCTCACTATGTTCTCATTTTTCTTGGTCGTGTCTGTAGTTTGCAATTTACAAACTTTTTAAGTAAAACTACATTTTTAAACGTGTTGTTGTAAAATTTCTTATCTTGATCAAGCAACACTCGTAATAAGCAGCGTCCGTCGTGCTGACATCTGTATGATGACCTGTAACGTCGACTGTTTCGCCGTCGTCCAATTAGCCGCATATTTATTTTCACATATTCCTACAATTTTCATTTATTACTATTATTTTTCTTTCTATTTATTTTGGCAGTACGTAACATATTTTGTAACATACAATTTTCTGTTATCATAAACAGGGTGAAAAAAGACCCATCACGAAGCCATCATCTACGCATTCTGTACATCAAAAAAAAAATATATATATAAAAATTTTTGCAAAAATAATTGCTGGAAAACGACTTTTGTTTTTGGTGTGAAAATTCGCTTTACGGTAGTGCGCAATGTAACGCACGCAAAAAAATGTCTTATAGTTAAGCAACGGTACAGGGAACGTGGGAGTATTATAACATTAAAAACTTGTTTTCGTAAAACAAAATTTTGACCTTCAATATCTCGGTAGCCAGAAGATTCCTAGGTATGATCCAGCACAATAAATATATTATGATAACGGGAACAACAAATGATTCTCGGCTTCGTTAAAGATATTTTTACAAGCGTTGTGTAAACATTTTCGTTCAAGACCCGTGTGACAGTGAAAAGCTGTTTTTATCTATAAGGAGACAAAGATAAAACGTATCATTATTATTACGAGCTAGCATTTTACACAACTTTGTGCTTATAATACGACTTTAGATTTCGTAGTATGCTCCCTAGTATGCGAGAGTCACCTCAAGTCTAGAACCGCGTCGAGATATTTATATATATTTACAAATTGATATTATTATTCTAAAGAACATAATGATGTTGTGATGTTCTTTATTGACGTTTAAATATAATATAGGTATTATAACATAACGAACAAGTACCGTAGCCTTTTTATATGTGTAATGCTATAAAAGCCCATAATAGAAACTGACATGCTATTGTTTACGTATGAAAGTGTCAAACGACTGTATTCACAGACGTACATAGGTACCTGAAGCACAAAATTAAAGTGCCATCGAATTATGATTGGTCGTTAGGAGTTTATATTTTTGTATAAATTAAGCTTCTGCACTTCGAAATTAACTGAAATAATGCAGAAACCCAAAGCCAAAAACATTTCCTTTGTTTAGAATTAATTAGCTTCTAAAATAAGGTACAAAGAGAACCCCCCCCCCCCTGAAAAATTATAATGCACTTCGGCAGCTGCCCTGTTAACGTTAAATACTTAGTAGCAGCCGGTGGCGAGGGTGAACCGGAATATCTACCGGTGATTAGCCGGTAATCATGCGAATGAACATAAACACACACGAAGATTTTGAACCCTTAAGATTATTTCCTATTATTTAAATAAATAATTGTTTCAATAAAACATAGGTTTTTACGCTTTATTTCCGGCTAATAAAGTTATTTAAAACTATAGACGGTACGAGGAACAGGGTGTAAAGTTCACTCATGCCTTAATTTAAGGGAGGATCCTCCGACCAGACGGGTGTCGTGTCTGGTGAGCAACTGCCCGATGGTTGATATCGGGAAGTTGTATATATGCTAGTCGCGCGGTAAACTCTGCTTGCGCGATGTAGGATTTGCGTGACGTGCATCTCGCATGTGGCGATGTAGATACCGCTACAAAACCAACAAATTCCAACAGAAATAAATTCAGTAACATCTACAGTTTCTGATTCCATCCAACATTAACTTGAAAAATCCAGCCTTTCGTGCTGTAACGCTCTTGAATACTAATTATGTCGTACTGTCGTAATCAACCATTCCATTTCGGACACCCGAGATATTTAATTACACAAGTCTAAGTCGAAGTATTCACATTTTGCTTTTTGTTTTGTTACAGAAGAACGGACGTCGAATAAATAAATGAGGAATTATTCAAGGTGTGGCTGTAGAGGAGGGGTGGGCGGGGAAACTTTAGCAATTTATTTATTTGTGTTCAGTTCCATGTGGACTGTCTCATTAGAAGTTGCATTTGTGAATCCGATGTTGAATAACTGGCTAGAAAGTGTTTTTTTTTATACTTGAATGTTTTCAAGGGTTTGGTATTTTATTTAACACTATTTTCCGTAGGACAAAGAAATCAATTTGGTACAATACATAAGTTGATATTTTTGTTTACTAGGTACAGTTCATTGCAATAATAAATACTACTTTTAACACAAACTTTGCATAGTCCCATAAAAAAAAAGAACCAATTCTGAATTATAATAATAATTCATTTATTGCGGACCACATATAAAAATACACACAATCCATAGCGTTAGTAACAACAACTTACAAACTATGTTAGTAAAACTTACAAACTAACCTAACAACAACTAATACCTACGTGGCCCAACAGATGGTGGCACGTGCCTCTGCATCCAGTGCCTAATAAAGGGGCTGTCCACCTTATCAATCAATGTTTTCAAGATGCTGTTGGGGCCTCCACGCAGCCTACCCATAATTGACGCCGCCCTCTTTCTCATTATTGAATGGAAATCGTCAACACGGGCTTCCGCGAACATCTGCGAAGCGCTACAGAAGCGCGGCAGCCCCAACAACATCTTAAAACCATTATTGTACTGAACGCGTAGGACGTTGTAGGCCCTCTGCGTATACTTCACCCACAAACTGCACGTGTAGAAGGATTGGCAGTAGGCCTTAAACCCTTCACATCCCTACTACAGCGTGCAAACCTGCGGGCTAACATATTGCACCGAACCGCCAACGCCCTACGCTCCCTGTCCAAATCGGAATCATCACATAACTCCTCCGTGACCACATGTCCTAGGTACTTCACCTAAGCAATTATAAGATTGTCATAACAAATTAAAAACCACGCCGGCCGCATGTGGTAAATACAGTTCATATCTATCTATCTGTATTCCCGCTCACACACGCTGCAGCTGCACTGGAGCCTCACCTCCGAAATTCACTGCCAGTCGCCATTGTGCTCGCCACATTATAGTAGGATAATATTGTTCGACGACCTTTCACGATTTTTGCGATGACGCTGTGAACATTTCTGGTCAATGTCTTGTTTATTGTAGTACTGTGTACAGGGCATTTTTACGGCAGTAATAACTTTACTTGGACTTTTTATGTGAAAAATCCTTCGCATTTCAATATTCTATGCATAATCAGCCTATATTGTTCCTACTGCTGCGACACAGGCTTCCTCTCTTCGAGAGAGAGAGTGGGCTATAATCTACGACGCGGGCCCAGGTAGATATCACAATATGTCTTCAAATGTTTGGTTCTAGGACATTCCTCACGATGTTTTCCTTCACCGTTTTGAAAGAAGTGGTGATTAAATTATTTACACAAAGTAAAGCGCTTGCCTGGGTTCGTACCCACGACCTACATTTTGTAAGGCGGTGCCGTTACCACTGGGCCACCACGGCTCTATATTAAAAGAAGATACAATACCGCAGTGACCCGTGAGCCATTATTGCACATCACAAACCGCCAGTGATTCGTGACAGACTGTACAATAAGTTCGAGGAACCCATCTTGTTCGTAGACAGGATATCCATTAATTCCTATCACATTTGGAGTAAACGTCTTTCTAAATTTCATTTTTTCATAGACGCTAGAATGCGTTTGCTTGTAAAAAAACATGTAAAATTTACGTGCGTTTTCCACGATGTAAACTAAAAAATAGGTATGATTCATTCAAACAGCACCAGCGCGCATGACTTACACACATGCGCACGATAGGCTCGCTCCTATTACATGTGATTTTAACTTAAATGGCGAAATGAGGTTCTAGGTACAAAGGTACATCTCTGCTAGACCAACGAGGTAGTCCAAAATAGAAAAATGTACAGTCGCCAGCACATCGTTATACGAAACTGTCAAATTTCTCCAAATTATTCTATACCTTAAAATGGTGAAGGTTAAGTTCAAAATTGAATGAGCAAATTTGACAGTTTGTGGTAACTTGACCTGTTGCTGTGTGTACCTTTCGAATTAAAAAAGTAAGCTCTACCTTCTTCGTTGTAATAAATATTATATTGTTACCGATTTATTCCTCGTTAGGTGTTCATAATTTATTATTTAGAAGTTATTTGATGATTTCCCACCCACAAAAAAAAAAGGTGTTCATAATTTAATAAAGCAAATTAACGTTAATTTGAATTCATGAAGTTCGTTTACTCCTGTTTATTAAGAAAGGAGCGTTACGTTTAAATGTAATTAATGAAAGTAATTTTGGATAAACACGAGAAAATTTCGCGGAAATACGTGAGTATGTACGATAAGTGATGTTAACGTGGAAGTTATAATATTAGCATTCTAATTCAAGTTGAATATCTTCTAAGTATGTGGAGCTTCTTTGTGATATTCAAATGTAAATTAAGTTATTTGTTTTGTTTTAGTTACACTATTAGATGAACAAAGTTAGTGTAGTGAATATAGCTTTGGGAAAGCTGACTGCGGAAGGTTATGTCTTTACAAACAGCTAGATCTAGGTTACTAGAAGCTTTATATGCTTTGTTTGCTAGTTTTATTTACTTTCCCTTTGATGAGTATATGTCGGCATTTACATCGCCACATGTGAACTACGCATCACTCTGACGTCACGCATCGCGCAAGCAGAGTTTACCGCGCATTTAACATATACATAATTATACAATCTCCCGACACCAATCGTCGGGCAGTACCCCACTAGACACAACACTTGTCTGGTTGGAGGATCCTCCCTTTTCTGTATAGGATGAGTGAACTTTTCACCCTGTTCCTCATACCTCTATACTGGTGACCCCGAAAATGGGTTATTGGCGCAGCCTTCGAGCACCTACTTCGGCGTGACGTCATTATCATTACATTCTAAAGCTTTCAAGCGGCGAGTCACACAGCCAGCCAGCGCTCACGGCTTCAACGGGAATCCTGACCACCAGCATGCAGTGGACGCGCATACCTGGTGATCGCCCTCAACCTCTTCAGCAATCTTGGCAGAGCACACTGCACTTTTGGCCGATCCACAAGCAGATCTCTTAAACCCTCTCCTGGTCGACACCAGCAGTGGTCGGAGGATACTCCTTTTTCTATGGAGGAGGAGTGAACTCTACGCCCTGTTCCTTATACCTCTATAAGTACAATATAAGCCATTTGTAGGTATCACAAAAACTATAAAAAGCTGTATTAACAATATTTGTCAAAGTATACAACCGAATATATTCGTTAATAAAACCGAATTGGCGATAGGTGTGATAGGAACAATTACTAAGATTCTACGTAATAACGTTTAATTTTTAGTTTTATGTACGTTTAGTCACTATAACCTTTATTGCTTTCGGTATAAGGTGGAATATTGAACGAAGGAAACCATAAAGTTTGTTTTCTAATAGAAATATAACTGTGCCTGGATTCACTTTCCGTGTCAAGTAATAAAGCGAGTTTACGGCGGTCGCCCAAGGACATCAAACTGTCCACTAAATGGATGTGAGATGACAATAAACGAACCAGAAACTGTGCAGAAAACCAATAAAAGCTGAAACAATAAACAGAGACCGTTTGATTGGTAATAAAATGTTTGTGTCAAAGTTTTTCCTAAATACATTAGCATAATATTGGCTATTTACAATAGTATGTGACGCGATATTCGCCGTGACTTCTTTTACATGATGCAAGACGCAAGCAGCAATTATTATTAAATTATTAATGATTTTCATCTTCCGAATAGCTACTGCGCAGACGAAATCAAGAGCAAAGCTAGTATATTTTATAATAAGCACACAAATATGCGTAGGTATTTGAGCAATAAATTGCTAAACTTAGTTGCAGCAGTGGCTCCCTCTTGAATAAATTTTACATTTATTCCGATCGAGCCCTTCGAACGCGACACTCCAGGGCAATGAAACTGAAACTCGCGTTTTGATTAATTGTTGAAAACGCCTACAGCGGACAAGTGCTGACATTTGTATACAAATGAGATAAAGCGTTAGAAGAAGAAGTGTAAGAGCGTTTTGACTGCACCCGATCCCAATCCGAATTCAAGATCCGAGTTCAATCTGAATTGGGAATGTTCTAAATTCGGACGGACATAATTCGCATCTAGTGCACAAACCCCATACAATGAGTACTATGGCTACTTTAGACCGATATTTCTCGGATTCAGATCGGATGCAGTACGAAAATGCTCTTAGACTGGCGATGGAAATATTTAGTTAATTTGTTTAAAGATATACCGTGAAATCTTGACTTTTTACAAGTTTACTTGAAAAAGCCTCTATTATCTTTTGCACGCTTAACATAATGTTCACACTAGGAAGAGGCTCTAATACAGAGGTAGCGTTACGTATAGTTAGTTAAGAGCACCGCACAGCACAGACACGTGCCGACGAGAGACCAGAGTGTATTAGTTTAGAATACTTAATTAACTATGTAACTCCTTAACTTAATATGAACAGTCGAATTACTACACCAGACATGGCATTTATAATGAGATAATGCTCCAGAGTGGAAGATCATAATAATTAAATCAGAGAAATTTCGGAGCTTGGACTGCATTGTTAGAAAAATAAGAAAAGATATTTCTAGAATTTTGTAAAGTAAAAAGTTTTTGTAAATTCTCCATAGAGCGCCTAGCCTTTTGTGTTTTAGCTAATCAACTCGGTTTTTCTGTAAGGTTTCTTTAAAATCATCAATATATAGCGTTATTGTCTGTTGACACTCGTTGCTTTCAGATGACTTGGAAGATATCGTCGCGGCGCCTGTAACAGTTTCTCTTGGTTCGTTAAGTGTTTTTTTTTCTAAATGGCTAAATAGCCCGCGGTGGCTTGAAGCCAAAGTGCCGTCAAACCTCAACAGCTACTGAAACTTTACGACTTTTGTTTGGTAATAAAGCGTCCTTGGGTATTAAACGCTGTTTTAGTATCATAAAACCCGCCTAACATTTTGTACTGTGGCCATGAAAGGGCTGAGAATATTATCCAGTCTGCCTAAATACATTAGAGCAATAAACCGAACAGACGTACATCAAGATTCGATTATTTTAGTACTTTAACATAATATACAATATCCTTTCAGTAAAAAGGACAAAGAGTATAAAGGATAAACCACAATTTTCATGCCTACTTTAATCAGACTCTAATATAATTTGAATTTGCAAGACTTTCAGCGTGTCAAACGTTTAGATAACTCCATTTTACTCACTTTTAAATAAACTTCTTTAACCATTACTTTGAATGAAAGCTTCGTGGCTTAAATAATTGTTGTTACTTCATTGTCTTCCAAATTATTTGTTGCTATGAAATTTGTTGTTATCGAAAAATGTTGTAAAACCTCGCCGACTTTGCTTACTACTCAAACAAGAAGTTAATATCACTATACAACCAGTTTTTATTAAAAAAAGCGATATTGTTCATAAATGGTGGACTTTTGTGTAAAAGTATTGCTGAAATAATATCATCTAATTAGAGGAATACAAGGGACCGTTTTATTTGCTGAGTTGGGACTTGTATTCGGTGTTGAATCTGGAATCTTGATTCTGCTTGCCGCAGTTAATTAGTCCACTGAGTAGCGAAATCTAATTAGGGCTATGAGAGAGGACCTTTTATTTAATGAATTTTTATCATTGAAAAGAGGTGAATAAGTTCAACAAAAACAGAAAAGATGTAGTTTTAGTAACTTAGGAACCTCGATAAGTTAACTTGATAACCTACTTTTTTAGAATACTAGTAATTCAATCATATTAATCACGTGAGGAAACCATCATTTTATCCTCTTGGTATTAAATATGTTAATCATACAACGGTGAACTGTCCGTCAATTACGCCATAAATAACGCGCTTTAGTGGCTTCCATGACGAGGGTACGTCGTGTCATGTCGGTCCACCCACTTGTTTATAGAACGTCGGTAATTGGGTAATAGAGGGAAAATGGGACACTGCTTGGTTCTATTGTGAGGGAACTGATATTTCTTAATGGCTCTCAAATACTTTCGGTGGGTTACAAGGTTTAGAATAGAAAAAAAAATCAGCTGGTCCCTACATTTTGACGAGTTCTGCAAACGTAAATGTAGGGAACAGCAGATTTTTTTTCGCGTTCTCTTTATTTGGTCCCATTGTAAAAGTTGTTCATAATGATCAGTACTTTGACCCCTTAAGGGGTTGAGGTTGTTTTACCAATAACGCTGTATATATATACAATAATAAACATGAAACAAGAGCAAGGCATTCCATTTCGGGATCTCTAGCATTAAGTTTTCCGATGACCTCAGATATCTATTATGTGTGTCATGAAGGAACTTGAAACTAAATTAAACTTGTTACTTTATCTGTTTAGTCAAGTTTAAGACTTACTTAGTATTCTGAGTATTCGGTGATGAAACTTCTAGACTTCCGACCCAAGTTTTGATTACGTTTGACCTTCTATGAATAAACGAAATTATGTACCAAGTGCTTTTAGTGCTAAGCTTGGATTTTCCGATTTAAGCCCTGTTTATCAAAGTTAAAGATATTTCGAAATTGTGTTACCGTTCCAAGAAACCTACCATTAACCACGTATTTCATTAAGATAGTGTGTGCACTTAATCAAGCGTATTACGTTTAGGCTTCTATGAATACAGTAACAGACCACAGAGCACAGACCACAAACTAAATAACGTGAGCAGAGCACATGAAACAGTTTACAATAGAACTTCAAATGTGACGTTGTACTGTATGTATCACAAGATACGAGAGACGAATAATTTTACGCAGCATATTTCTGAGGGGCAATTCCCGTATTTTTAAGACCGTTCGCATTCTAATCTCAGTCT
The DNA here is from genome assembly GCA_937001585.2 of Brachylomia viminalis. Classification (NCBI taxonomy): domain Eukaryota; kingdom Metazoa; phylum Arthropoda; class Insecta; order Lepidoptera; family Noctuidae; genus Brachylomia; species Brachylomia viminalis. Next base: position 17,023,346 of record OW443307.2, on the reverse strand, counting down.
CAATCTGTCAAAATTACAATCAATTTACATACATTTTTGACAGGTTTTTGACATTGATTGTCGCTGAGATGAGATTGCGACTTGAATTTGAACGTTTTTTAAGTACGAGAATTGGCCTACTGTTTCGGTGCTGTGTGCGGTCAGCATATTTCTTTAAGGTGTAAGTTTATTATAAAATACAGGTACTTGTGTCAAATTCTTGTTACCTCCATTGTATGCGTAAAATAATGTAGGTTCACGTACCTGTAACAATGAAAATGCATAATTAGAAAAAATGCGAGAAAGATCGTGAGATGTACCTAATGGTGATGTTTACAAAAAATCTGTATGCTGCCATTTAATGTTCAAAAGTGGCAGTTGTAGTCAACTGTGAATAACTTTCATCCCTATATCTATATATTTAAAATATAAATTCTCAATAATTATATTTAAAAAAATGTGGGATGGTAAGTAAATTTCAGAAGCGGAAGAAGGAGAGCGGTAAATTTTTTCTTCAAGCTGCTAAGGTTTGAGAAAGGTTTTTATTTCATTTTCTGTCCACTATTCAGAATGTATGAAGACCTAAATGTGGTTTTAATATTCTTAAGGACGTAAAAATATTCAAATTGTCGACAACCCATTATTAAAAATGACAAATACCTAACATTTAAATGTAAGACAGTATTCCTATTCGCTTTTTCTGCAATGCAGGCCAGTTGTTTGGTGCTATTTTTGAAGAATCAAGTAAAAAAGCCTGGTCTGTGAAAAATAAAAACTTGAAAATAACGGACGCCATAAGTTACGACATATGAAGAAAACTTTTATTTTCATTCATGTTACAAAAAGGCTGATCATCGATCAGCGCCCCCTGTCGAGCATCTCTCACAACGTTCTCCATTTGTTTCCATTCCTCGCCGACAGCTGGTAAAGCGAACATTCTTATTCAGCCCGTGTGTTTATACTTTGTGTATATCACCAATTCGCGGAGAAACTTCTCTTTGTATGTGTATTTTAGTTCGCATTCGATGTTTTGTGGGAGACAGTACTATGAAGGGTTTGTATTTTGGCGATGTTATATTGGTTATTTCTAACCGTTTTGTTTTATGCTCCTCGTAAATCTATATGAGCATTCTATATAGCATTGTGAGACTTTTTAACACCGTGTAAAATGATATAATTTAGAACATCGATACCAACATCATATTTATGGGTAGGTCTTATGTGATCCTCAGTGATTCTCTAATGGATGCTCTTGTCGAGGTAGTATATCACTAAACGCGGATCATTTTTTTGTGCGCCACTTTGGATTAGTGCATAGTGACGTCTACGGAGTGTTATGTAGGTACCTAGGTTTATCATTTGTTAACGAAAGAACTTGAGGTTTCTTTGGATAGGTAGAGGTGATAGAATACAAAATGATAATATATTATGTTCTTTTTGTGATTTTTCAAAGACAACCAAAACGATTTATTTTCCTCAGAGGACCAAAGCCTTCATAGTAGAAAACTTTCTACAAGTATCAAAGTTAAGCATTTGCGGTTCTGGGTCCCATAATCCTCAAAATGAATGTGTCCCAACAGTGCGAGTTATATTTGTTGTTTGCAGGCCATGAGACCAACATAAATGTTATCTAAAATTAAAGAAGAAGATCTGATTTTCTTTAGAAGGGTAAGATATAAAAACATGATTAGTCGCTGTGACGAACCCCGGAACCCATGCATAATATGGTAATGTTCATTACCTAAAATTGCTAAAAGGATTGTTTTCGCTTGTGAAAACATTTTCCAAATTAAACCTAAGAAACAAACGGCGCAAATTGGTTTCTATCACTAACTAAAAGCTTCACCCAAAAACTTACTGAATATTTTGGAAAGCTTTAAATCGTTCGAAACCTTTTCTCCAATTTAAGATTCCGAGTGCCAGCTAAATATTCAGTGGATAAGGGCACATCTTGCCGCAGTCAATCCATACTAATACTTTCTTACTTTATTATAAATTCGAAAGTAACTCTGTCTGTCTGTCTATATGTTACCTTTTCACGACTAAACCACTGAACGGATTTCGATAAAATTTGCCAAGGAGATAGTTGGCATCCTGGGGAAGGACATAGGCTACTTTTTGTCTCAAAAATAAACTTAAAAAAGGGTGTTTTAGGGGATGAAACTTTGTATGGGAAACTTAGGATTTCTTAAGTCAGGGATATGCACATAAAATGTATGTTTTTCGTATAATAGGTTCCTTTTATAATTTTTGACAATATTTTCCTATTAGTGTTTAATACTCATCTTAAAAAACCTAGCGTTTCGTGGCTAAATAATAACAAGCGCACGGGTGAGTCGAAGATTAAGCTACTTTTGCCGCGATCGGTTCGTGGATGGGTGACCGTCCATTACATACCTATCGAGACTCCTCCGTACCTCGGAAAGCACGTTAAGCCGTTGTTCCCGGCTGCCATTCGTAGATCTTTGACAGTCGTTACGGGTAGTCAGAAGCCCGCGTAGTCAGTATCGTGTTACCCAGTAACTGGGTTGTGGAGGTCAGATAGGCAGTCGCTCCATGTAGAATACTGGTGCTCAGCTGCATCCGGTTAGACCCTAACATAGTTGGGAAAAGGCTATCCCGATTGATTGATTAGTGTTCAGTCCTTGTTATATATACTTTCAAGTGATCTGAATAAATAAGCTCACGTTTTAAAAGGATACAGATTCAAACGATAACAAAATATTTGTGTGCTTGCATAAGTATCTTTTCATAGCCCTATAAGATAAAAATCTTATTTCATCGAGGGAGGTAACGAACCAAACCTAAGAAGAGATTGGATTTCAATTTTGCAGCAAAATTATCATCAGCGTACAGTTTCAGTCGAGTCATATAATATGGTTGTAGATGTAATTTTGTACTGCAGACTCTACAGAATGTGGTTGACATAATTTATGTACAGTCATCCTCGAACCGGTGTATATATCGACAAGGATTTGTCTACAATCTTTGTTCTATAATATTGTATAAATTGAGAGAGACATTTTGTCGAGCAGTGGATATTTTTCGGCTGAAATGATAATGATTGTATAAATGTGTAGCCACAACACATAACTATTACACGTTAGGTACTTATTTGTAACTAACTACATATTGATTAAATTATGGAACACAAATTGTAGACAATCAAATTAAGTCTAGTCGATATATCCTATCTCTACCTACATCTTTTTGAGACTGACTATACTATTGTGAAATGTTAAAAAATAAACGTTTTATGAATGGATGAAATACAACGCTAATCTGCATGGTTTTATGCAATACAAATCAAATCATTTATCAATATCATCTCCACATCTGTGCCGCAGCATGTTATTTGAGCTCACCAACGCTCGTTTCATAAACAACGTCAAGTGATACCAATGACTAAAGAATAAGAGAGTGATACGGACATGTTTCGTGATACCATGGAATTAGTATGTACTATATATGTAGTACATACAGAGAACGATTTGTTTCACTTATTTGAGTGGGTTTGAAATAACGGTTCTGTTGCGTTTAAAAGGTTAAATGGGTAGTTCTAATTCCTTACAATGTTTAATATTCTTACCTGATTCTTCTCATATAAAATGAATTATTATTTAGTTATTAGTTTTCAGGTTAGTAAAAACCATAATAGTATTAAATAGTGAGTGGGTAATCATTTATTGAAAATCATAAGTAGGATGGGACGTTCTTAGTACAACAACATTCTAAGAATGTACTCAGAGTTTTCAGGTTAGTAAAAACCATAATAGTATTAAATAGTGAGTGGGTAATCATTTATTGAAAATCATAAGTAGGATGGGACGTTCTTAGTACAACAACATTCTAAGAATGTACTCAGAGTTTTCAGGTTAGTAAAAACCATAATAGTATTAAATAGTGAGTGGGTAATCATTTATTGAAAATCATAAGTAGGATGGGACGTTCTTAGTACAACAACATTCTAAGAATGTACTCAGAGTTTGATCTTGCCTCAGTCGTCAGTAGCTGTGAAACTACCTACGTTCTACGGATAAATATTTACCTAACAATCAACGTATTCTGATCAAAATGTCTCTCAGTATAAGCTAGCAATTTCTGAAATATTTTGGGCCTACTGTATCCGCTATTTAATAAAAGTTATATTAAAATTGCTCGACAGCAAAAACAGGGCTACGTTTTTCACGCGTATCTTCGTGTGTGGGATTATTTATACCCTCGAAGCATCCTAACAGCGGGATGGATTCTAGATACATGAGATGTTTATTGACTCGTCTAGGTCGGTCGATTTTTGTAAGCTAGATATTGTTTTTATAAAATCAAAATGGCGGATTAAAAATATAACACACAAAAGTTGAAAACAAATAAATTAATTCGAACTCATCCTCTGAGCATTTATTTCAATTAAACCAATTACAGGAAGTTATGGATTGTCAAAGGTGCAGTCAATCCGAAAGATGATGCTAGTTGCCCAATCCAAAGCATAGTAGGTACCTATAGAGAAGAACGGGCAAGAATCTCCACCGACACACTTTTATTACGAGAAACGAAAACCTTGGTCTGTTAATGCTAGCATAATTTATTATTTCACAAAGTTAAATAACCTAAAAAACCTTTGTAGCAATCCACTTTACAAAGTAGAAGCTAAGTTTTTCCAACAACTTCATACATTTTAAATGAGAAACCCAAAAATATGTTAAGCGGCCGGAACAATTTTAGAAAGTAGAAAATTTATTTACGCCTTTATAGTTTAGTTATAATCCAGCCAGGGGTAATCGAAAAGTTCTCACACACAACAAAGCCGTCATAGATCACTATCTCCTCCTCTACCCAACACTACCATATAATACCGCCTCTCACTGAATGAATAGCCCGATTACTGCGCTCTTTTCTTTGCTCTTGATTTAAATATCCACTCTCGTATTCAGTAGATGATCGCTTGCGGCTCGATGGTACTGTTCTGACGTTAAAATTAGAGATCGAAAGCCGTAATCTGTTTGTCTGTGAGCGAGGGAACTGTTTAGTTAGTGAGTTCCTGAGTGGTGCTCCTATACTTCCCTACTTTGGAGTTCGATCTTTTCCGTCTACTCTTAGTATAGTGCTTATGAGTGAACTACTTCTCTAGGTTTGTACTGCTAATTCAGCAAATACAGCACCGAACATTAGTCATTTCATTTCATTTGAAGAAAGAATTATTTTTTCTATTGAGACTATTTTGAATTAGAACTGAAAGCTAATAAAATACCACCACTCTACAGTTATTTAATATGTTTGCTTCTTTTTACTTTGGGTTTAAAACTTATGGTTGTTAAACCATTTTATCAAAATAACCCAACAATAATTTACATCACAATAACATAATCATGAAATTATTTACTAGGTTAGCCAGTGTATCTCTAATAAATATAGTTACAAGCAATAAATGGCTGTAAGAATTTAGTATAGTACTGCGACTATCGACGTAGCCGTGCGTAGGGTTTCGTAGCAAAGCGCGGCGGCGCGGCGTAGAGGTTCGTAGCACGTCGTAACAAAGCGCGGCGGCGCGGCGTAGTAGTTCGTAGCACGTCGTATCAAAGCGCGGCCGTGCGGCGTAGTAGTTCGTAGCACGTCGTACCAAAGCGCGGCGGCGCGGCGTAGCAGTTCGTAGCACGTCGTATCTACGTATTGCATACAAATCGATAACAATAAGCTAACCCATTGCCTCAATCGGATAGATTACCGACATTAATAATCTATCTTTATTTTGCATTGCAATGCCCTGATACAAACAAGTTATTTTTAAAATATCTGCAAATGAAACAAAAGAAGTTTGTGAAATCCAAAAGCTCGTTCCAATTAAAATTAACCGGCATTTATAAGCCCCTCTAAGTCAACCCTCTTGCATAGGGAATTGTATGCATATAAGGGGTATCCAATAACTGCAGCAATAAAATATGAGGCACTGAAACACACTAGGAAATTACCTACATTTAAATTATGGACTAAATTAACCACTGCTATGTTTCTTGTGCCACATAACAGCCTCATCACCAGAGGTTGGAATTAGGTAGAGCCTAACCTAGCCAATTTATGAAATTACCAGCGGTTAGTTGATCAAACGTAGGCACAATTATAAGGTGATTCCATTTTCTGCGAAGTGCTATAATATCATAAGGAAAAAAATGTACTCTAGAGTTCTGCAATCAATACTTCGAAGCTTTGAAGTAGGTAACTACTAAAACATGATACGTAGTCAGTAACTGTTCCTGTAAGTACTAGATACACTAACACTCGCTGAGCGTTGATGCCGAAAATCTTCAAGTTAGTGCAGACTAACCTGAAGATTTTCTGGTAATTATAGGTACCTAATTTCTTCCCAGCAACAGAAATGATAATTATCAAATCAAATCTTTATTGCTGAACACAGAACATATAAATTCATTTGAAGATGTTGAGTGAATGTGTATTGTGTGTTGTTTTGTGAATCGTATCAATCTGGTGTTTGACTCATACGCTGTCTCGCGACCACCTAGTTTGGGGTAATAAAGGCTACTGAATGGTCGAGTTAATTATTTTGACTTCACTTTTAGTCAGTAAGAGTCTAACACGCCCTCCCGCTCCACCCAGACCGGGAGAGGTTATTTGATGATTTCCCTACTAAAAACAACAAAAAAACCTTGGTATACATTGCTTATCTTGTCTATCACCCCCGCTGTTATCGTACTAATTTCACTACTACTTAAGGAGAGTAGTCACGAAGCTACACCGTTGTTTGTGTTATATTATTTGCATGATTAATAGCGACATACACGCGTGACTGATTCCTTAGTAACGTACACGAAATGTTCGCTGAATTGAATGTGCTTTCCCGATACTGTTGGTATAGAAACAAAACGTTATATTCGATTTCGGGTTTGAATTGAATTCAATATATTCATTTGTGGATTTATAAATCAGATTACATTTAGACTACCATTCATATGATGAGCGTGACAATAATATTTCACGCGAAATATGTATGTTCCGGACCGTTTGAATTTCCAATCAACTGCAGCTGTCCAACTGACTGATCGTCCGGACAGGCGGATACACTCTATTAAGGAATGCTGTAGGTCGTCCGACTCTCCATAACGTCACAATTTGGGAGTATGTGTATTTCAGTTTTGAAAACTGAACCTGTAGGTAAAAATCTGTGTTCATTTGAGAGGCGGGAAAGTTCCTAATCTCTAGAATGAAAAGACGTAAGTTCTAAAAAGTTTATTTTACCGCTAGCTTTTGCGCGCGGGTTCGCATACAAGGATGATGGAAAATATTCCACGGGAATGTACTACCGGGACTACCCTAGGTTTAAATTCAAGTTATAAACTATCTGTGTGCCAAAGAAGATTGGCAAAACCCCATGTACTTTGAGTGTCGCCTTTATACTTCGCGTGCATTAGTAAAAACACCCAAAAGAGATAGATCTAAGGCCTACTAACATAAAGTGTAATCATAGCATATTTTTTTGTAATGGGATTTTGACAGAAAATCGTTTCAAAGATTTACCATGTAGGTGAGGTTATGTGTGTTGTGAAATGTGTATTAATGAGCAGATTATTTCATTTAAGAATAAAACGTAGGTACATGTCATAAGTAGGTATAATAGCGTTTTTCCTTTGAGGCGAAACGGATAGGATGTACATGTAACCTACACCAAAAGGTTAGGTATGCCTATTGATGTTGCTGGAACATCATGCGAACCGTACCTATACTTGTTTGCCATCTCTGTATATTATATATGTATGTATATTATGTAAGCTTGGCATTCCCAAGCTTTAGGAGAAGCCTAGGTCCAGCAATAAGGTAGGTAGGTAGATAATAAAGGATGTTATAATATGAAATGAAACTACACACTTTTCCAAATATTTAAAACAGGCACCTATTTATTACTTATCAGTCATGTATCTATCCTGAGTAAAACTTGGTCAAGGAATTGTGCAGGTGGAGTTATAATATCCTGGTGACACGCATAACCCAGGTACCACACTATGCTCATTACGTGAGAGCAACATCCCACAGTGCGCAAACCAATAATGCAATTGCAACAATATCCGGTGATGGCATTCCTACCCACTTGTTGCCGATCTATTGTTATAAAAAAATAGTAAGTTTTTCATGACACATGCCGGGACTTTACTTTTGCTCGAATCAAATAAGAGCTTACTCCCCCTAACCTGCTTAAATTGACATGGTCCTCTCTGCAAACCTCTATTGTGTAAAGGCCATGGAAACGCAACTGTTCACCTATATAAGACCTAGCTTGTCGGATTTGGTAAGTGCCACAAGCAAAGAGGACCAATTCTTCTATAGACAGGTTAGGGAACACAATATTTGCACTAGTTATCGTTATAAACATAGAGTTTCTTCTACTCAAATTCTCTTCTTGTACTATTTCTGCTAATGTGTTGTCTGCGAAAAGCCTTTCATTTATAATATTGACTATTTGTTCCGCATTACTTGGATCCACAAACATTGTGGCAAATGCATTATGCAGTGCTGCTGCAATGGAGAAGTCTTTCATCATGTGAGGGCAAGCACGATTAAAATATTCATGTCTGAATATTTTAAAGTCTCTTTTGATTCTGCCATTAACGGCTTCCACAACCCATCTATTTATTGTCACACAGCGCGACCTGTTGCCTTCCAGTGTAGTTAATTGAAACTGACCTGGTGACAGGGTTTCTGGTAGATGGGCGAGGAAGCCACGCTGATGTATAGCGTCTACACTATCTCGGAAGCCTCTATCGAGAATAAACACATCGTTTTCTCTAAAAAAATCCAAAAAACTGTCTTTATTTATCTAACCTATCATTATCGACGCATCGTTAGTAGTGGCAGAATATGGCCCTGCAACATCCAGGATGTATCCATTGCAACATACAATCATGAATGGCTTTATGAGATTTCGATACTTATGCAGGGAATAAGTCTCTTTTTGAAATAAATAATTTGAGCTTTTTTGGGCATAAACATAGGTGCCATCACAGATAACAATTGTATTTTGTCTTTCCAGTGGGAGATCAGGTCTGCCATATAAATTATTTGCTATATTATACGAGTTTTTACTAATAACATTACTCCGGCTTATAACATTAACAAGGTCTTCGTTTTCGTTTGAAAGACGATGTCGTGGTCTCGTCAACCGAAGTTCGCAGTTAATACACCGAACGTTAGAACGAGACAAGTTTATAATAACAAATAGAGTCCTGTCTCAAAAAAAGTGTTCACTATCACAAGTACTCAACACGCAGGAACTCGAAAGCTCAACTCACAGAGCACCTTATAATACTGGGCTCAACTGAACGCGGAATAAACAATGCAAGTAAACAATAATGAGTTGGAAAGTAAACAAATAACAGACGCCAAACAAATCTGAAGATACGTACATTACGTACGAGTTACGACGACTGTGACAGATCACTGATGACAGTTGTCACTTGTCAGAAATACATTGTTCAATGTTGCCAGGTATTAACTGTAAAAACTAACGATTATGTTATGTTTTCTTTAATTACTTAAGAATACGGTTTACAGTTAAGATTGGAATATTGTAATCTCATTCATTTCTAATAATATAAAAAGAAAAAATGTGTTCATAATGTTATTATAAAACGATTTTTAGTTTTTAACCATCCAGCCAACAATCACATTCTACTAATATGTATTATTCTACTGAAAATGGCAATGACTACTTCAACAACGCTATTTTACGTTTAGTAATTGCTACTTTTACTTCTGATTTAACAAAAATATCTATTTACATTTTTTTCTCTTTTCCCACAAAATAAAAAAAAACTTTAATCAGGAAAATAAACTACTGAACTTGATCTATAAAATGCATATAATTTAGTTTAGGCTCGTTTCTCAAATATAGCGACACTGACACTGCCGTTCTTCTTTCATCCAAATCCGTTCAGCCGTGTTTGCGCCAATCCGGAACATACATCCAGACAAATAGAAAAAGGGACAAAACTCTTCGTTACTATTGTATTATATGTATAGATATAGACTAAAGGTATGTGAATAATATAAAAAGTGAATAAATGTGAAAAAAAATGTTTGTAAAATAACCTCCTTCCAAGGCCAGCAGCTAATAGTATAAATTCGTTTGCGGTCATACCCTCAGGGAAATGTGACCAAATATATTACCCTCTTCTTAAAGATAGTCTCTCCCAAAAAAAGGTCTTTGTTGAGAAAAGAGTCACTCGTGGATCATTCTTTATCTCAGAAGAGTCCTGTTTTGAGTTTTAGTAATTGTGAGACCTCAGCCCTAACAGAATGAATTTGTAATATCGGAACACTAGGATTCAACTAAAACATCATATTTAACAAAACTTTTGCCTTTACAATATAAATCTGATCAGCAAACTTGAGAACCATTCAACCACAACAATCCTAATAACTATTTGATTCATGAAACCCGCGAACTGTTAATTATGATAAACAGTAGCGATGGGGTAAAGTTACATAAATGGATAGGTAGGTACTTGCGAAGGTTTACTAAATGGAGGAGAAATACTGATAATCCATCTTTTTTGTACAGACTAAGGGAAAGGCACAGTTAGAGCTTAATTAGCGTAATCATACTCCTCAGTAGGTTACAAAACATAGCTAGGATAGACCACGACAGACAAATGACTGTAAAGCTACGGTTGCCTAGAAGAGATTCCGTCATCCGCCATGAAAATCTGTCATTTTTACCAATATTTGACATTAAGGTAAAAAAACGCTCTGTGTCACCGCTTTCACCTATGCGGTGCATTTGACATTTCGAGCGCTTTCTCTTATGCACCTATGCGGTATCATGGGACGTTTGGGAGGTTTAAGAAACCATAGCTTTAGGTACATACATACTTCAAGACGGTGATCACAAAGTTATGGTGATTGCAATCACCACGTAGCTATATTGAATTGGACAAACTAACTTTCAAAGAAAGCACACAACTATTGTTTTAATAACAGTTAAATATGAAACCGTTGCGCGTTGCTACGTTCCTGTTGTAGAAAGAAGTACGAAGGACAAAGTACTTTTGCTATTAAAATGCCTCATTCGGATTATTTATCATCTTACTTATTTCCTACAAATGCAAGAGCAAATGCTAAAACGCAGAGGTCAAACTTTCTGTACAGTGTGATATATCATTATATCATTTTGTTGAATTTAATAAGGAAATCCAATATTAGGAATAAAGAAGATCTAATTCTTCAAAAAATAAAGTTTACTTTCGTCTTTGAATGTCATGTATTAATTTATTCATCGTGCTCAGGATCATTTTTAGTGTACTGCGTTTTTATGTTTTTGATGTGTAATATCTTTCCTCTCGCTTATCTGCAATATGTGGTAGTGATTAAGTGAAATGCGACGGAAGTGTGTAACAGGAAGTCAGGAAAGTGCGCGCTATTTGATTTGACCAATGAGTGCGCGCGGCGGTAGAGTTGGCCGTCAGATTGTATCAACCCATTTTCCGAGAGGTTGGTACTGTCAGCCACAGGTGCGTGTGTGTGACGAGAAATAAAAATAGACAAACGCATCAGCTGTGCGCTTAACCTAAAATAATTTTAGGATATAATGGTAATCTTTTGCTTTTTACCAAGGTGAGATGTCAGATGTTACACATCATATGCGACTACTCTAAGGCACGCGTTCGTCTTTTTTAATGTTGTTTTCGGCATATTTTATAAATACTTTTTGAAAACATGGAAACCTTTGGTAACGTTAATAATAGAAAAACAGCATGCCACGCTCTCTCTCTCTCGTTTTTCCAATGAACCCATTGACAGTTTGGCATCAAACTTAAGCGTCAAAAGTATGATGGCCGTATCTACACACCTAAAAACTGATGAAACCGTACACTTAAAAAACACAGTTGAGAATCAAAAGTAGCAGATCCTGAGCGTGCATAATTATTGAAATTGAAAACTAGGCATATAGAGCAATATGGGTTAAGAAGTACAGATCAACTTCACTAGCAGCGTTTAACCTAGTGAAATCAGTTTTAAATAACAATAAGCTAAAGTTAGAACATCAGCTCTGTTCTTAGACGTAAGCAAAGCTTTTGATTTTGTTCGCCAATTCGCCTCGCTAAATTGATTAAATAATAATCGGTATAAGAGGTCCAGCCTTAGAATGGTTCAAATCATATTTGTCGAATACAAGTCAAATCTCGAGGTTCACTAAATACGAAGAAAAAGGTAACAGTACGATCAATTTAGATTCCCAATTTCGAGATAATTACTTTGGTGTACCACAGGGAATCATTCTAGGGCCACCGTTATTCCTCGTGTCTGTAAACAATCTTCCTCAAGGAGTAAAACAGATTGTGTCCGTTTTGCTGATGACACGACGGAAATTCTAGATTGTAAGAACGTTGAAACCTACTATTCAGATATAAATAACACATTAATTATTTACATCGGACTCGTATGTTTCAACGTTCTTATAATCTAGAATTTCCGTCATTACAAGGAAATATCTAGAATATTAAGCACAAAAAAAATGCATTCGTGCAATCTTTAACATGGACTGGTCTGAATCATGTAGACCAGTGTTTAAATCACACAAGCTTATTGCTGTTCCTTGCATTTAAGAGATCGTTTAACTTGTAAAAAATAATTATAAACTCTTTGAAGCTAAAAGTCACACAGTATTTATTGAAAATTCCCGTACCTAGGATAGAACCATTCAGGCGCAGTTTCGTGTATGTCGTGTCACTTATATATAACTCATCACCTATCTAGATATCAGAGCTACCTTACAAAAAATACTGCGCGGTTTTGAACAAATGGTTAATATCGCATAGTTTTGAATCAGTCGGCGAATTTCGTAACAAATGAATATATATGTTCTACCACTTCAGGAATGTGTTGTATTTTTTTATTTATTTAATTTACTTTGTTAATTTAGCTAACTGCTTACCTTACTATTTAAGTAATACGTGTGTAACATTAAAATTCAATTGAGTATTGAATTGAAAAAATTGTTCCTTTTGTACTTACATACAACGTGTTGTTTTGCATCCTCGTCAAATTTCAGGTGGCTGTTATGAAAGGCATAAATAATCAAATAAAATTACGATCCTGCTCAATAATTAATACATACTTGTTTTTTTAGATATTTAAGTTTGACAGTATTTCAGAATACTCTACTTTCAAAGAACAGAATCGCCCCGTTGCGTATGTGGTAGGCAGTGTCGTACGACTATGTCGCTGTGTGCATGCGTTACAGTTACAGCGCAGTTACAGGGCGGTATCACACGGACCCTACACATGCCGATTTCCGAAAATGACAAAATTTGAAAATAAATACCTACTTATTTTATTATTGATTCGTGTCGAGAATCATTAGCATAGTTACCTCCTCGAATTTGACGAGGATGCAAAACAACACCTTGTATACACACATTTTACGTAAAAACCTAAAAAATAATGAATAAGTAATTTTTTAATTAATTTGTCTATAACTGTATGTTACAAAGTACCTACTTTATCTTTTGATTATTTGCATGCCATCATTACATGGAGGAATGTGATTTTGCACTGAAATTTTATGTAACATGTTTTGTCATAATATCACATTTTATGCAAATAAACGATTTTGATTTGATTTGGTTTGATTTGAATGTAGATAATGCCTACTAAAATGTGTATTTAAAACATACAATATTTTGCTTGGAATCAGTTTACCGAGTGTATGGCTGTAAATCAATATTGGTTTTACCAAATGAACTGTATAGCTTCGTTCTGTTTGTTTATGCTGTTTTTTATTTATAAATTGGTTTCAGTTTCAAACATGATATTTACATAATAGGAAAGCTAATGTTCTACTTTGTTGTTTTTGTTAAAATTCTATATTTTACAAGTCATTAACATTTGGATAAAATGAGAACGTTTATTAAATATCTTATAACAGACAATTTTACCAAATTTTCAGAGGAAAAGAAGAGAAGAAGTTTAATTATTGTGAATGATTTTTGCTGGATATTTTTCCAGTAAACAGAATGGCGAAAAATATTTTTTTTCAAAAAGCTATACAACAGACTGATGATACATAATATGAGATCGTAGGTAAGTACATACGTACCCCGGCACTCGTATGTTATGGTTCAGCCAGGAACGACGGTGTGGGGAATCTTACTTGGTTCTGCAGGTGAGGTATTTATTTATTATACATGCATGAATTTTAATTTTAATGCCATTTGACTTGGATTTCACTGGAATTGAGCACAATTACTGTATTTCTTTTTCTTGGTTGTGAAATTATCATATAACTTTTCCCGCTCTGGGCGGAGCGGGAAGGCGTGTCCGACTGTTACTGACTAAAACCCACCCGTGTTCATTCAGTTGCCTGTGCCAGGGGCCACGGTAACTCTTTCGGACTTTCCTGCAACCCTGGCAGGCATCGGCCCTAGCGGACCCCGTCACTGGTGCTGACATCTCTTTGAGGCGCGCGTGGACCACAACGCGCCGTCGACCCGGGCCTGGTCCTCATCGGACGGCGAGCTACCCATTGCTCGCTGTCCGCAAGCCCGCGCCTACGGTGGCCGGCAATCGGCCTGGGCTTGCCAACGCCCAGGGCGTCTCCTGCAGCGACTAGGGCCATGAGGGTGCGAATTTTGCCTCTCCCTCACGCGTTCCGCCTCCTCCTTTGCGAGCATTACTGCTTCGCAGAAGGAGGTGACGGCTTCCCATGCCCTATCGCTCCGTACCATGGTCTGGACCATGGCCGGACGCGAGAGATCGCCACCACCAATCGCCTGCATGAGTACACGGCGGTGCTCTGCCCGAGCCGGGCAGACCTCCACCGTATGGTCCACCGTGTCCTCCGGTCGATCCACACAATGGTGACATCCGGGTGTTTCCTCCCGCCTTATCCGTAACAGGAACCTCCCGAAGCAACCGTGTGCTGTGAGAGTTTGCGTCAGGCGGAAAGTGTGGAGGTCGTGGCACCTCTCTAGCCACTCCTCAAAGAGGGGACTTATCGCCGCAATTGTGGCGTGCCCAGCGCTGGGTTGCGACAATCGCACTCTCCATGCCGCCCTGAGATCCCGCCGTGCCGTAATTTCTCTCGACAGCGGACTTACGTCCTGGCGTTTCGCCTCCTCGCGCCACTCCCATATGTGCGCGAGGACCTTTTCCTCCAGATCCCATGGCAGTAATCCGGCAAGGAGGCTCGCCGCCTCACTGGAGACCGTACGGTATCCCCGGACCAGCCGGGTGGCCATGACTCTTTGGGGCGCGTTCAACCGGCGGGCTGGCCGCCGCCTCAAGGAACGCGCCCACACCGGTGCCCCGTAAAGGGCCATGGACCGCACGACCCCCGCGTAGAGCCTCCGGCAGGAAGCACAATTGCTCCTACTGTTGCCAATGGTATAAAAAATACAAACATTTATATTAAATAACTTACGACGATTTTATCATAATTGCGGATGTACTATGCTATTTCGGGAATAACAACAGGAATCCCTTATACATACGACTAGTTAGCCGGAGGTTTTCGATTACTCCTCTCTCATTTCTAATTACACATCACTGCCACCATCTTTTGTGTAATGAAATAGACGAAAGACTGTTTCCTATATTAAACTGACAGAATTACATAATTAATGAACAGTTAGCATACATTTAAACTAGTACTGTTTAAAATATTATGATATTAGTAAAACAATGACACTTTGAAAAGTTCAGTAGATTAACAATCCGTCTTGGAGTGTGTGTTAGTACCTCAGTTTTCACATTGTTATGTAGTAGTTCAGGGTCTGAATGTAAGAACGAACGAAATTTGTGAACTTAAATTGAATGAGTTCGAGTCAACATACGTTCTCCATGTAATGTGTTTAATTGACTTGTCTGCCAAGTTACAAACTTATACCTATTGCTTAAAGAAACTTTGTCCCGACAATGTTGATAGGACTTCGAGTCGTATTTTAATGTCGTAACTTTATTCCCAAATTCGTTATCGAATGTGCAATGTGAATTTCACCAATGAAACTGAACGCGTTCAGCACATCTTTACCGCATTCAAGAGCTGTCAGTGTCAACATTGATATGGAAAATTGACCCTGACAGCTCTTGAACGCAGTTTAGATGTGCTGATCGCGTTCAATTACATTGGTCAAATCCTCCCTTAGTGATTTAACCCAAAACTAAGTTAAACAAGGGAAATATCGTAGTAATATCATTACTTAAGACATCGATCTAATTCCATAGTAGTAACAATAAGCATAATGTGCACGACACCATAAAGTAAACTCGCTCTAAAGTACAAACAGTGACTATCTCCTTATGTATTAGGTGTGACGAACATTTAACTTCAGTGCTATTAAGTCATTATATACTTAAATAATAGTGTTACAAAAACACAACGTGTGAGCTATAATGTGTATCTAAACGTATCTGTTAGCAACGTAGAACGAATTAAGAATTAGAGTTAAAATAGGCCAAGAAAAGTTATGTTTCGTTGATTATTATCAAGTGTTAATAATTCTATGTACAAGGGATAACGTAGTGTTATGTAAAATAAGATTCATACGATATTATGTTGTAAAATAAATAATCATTCCTCAAGTTCTTTATTGCCCCCGCTTGGTGGCGCCACTTTAATCCAAGCCATAAAGCTTAAGTATAAGGAAACTTTACTTTAAGGAGAGCCGTTTTAGTTTTTTATTAATGTTAGGGTTTAAATTAAGGAATATTGTCATAATCTTTTGTAAATAGTTGTAGTAAGTCAATACCCATGTTATAACACTAAAACCTATGTAATCAGAGATGTCTAAACACCAAAAATCGCCAGGTAAGGATTCCCATACAAAAACGCCAAGGGCCGCGATTGGCTAAAGCAAAAAGGGTTAGTGCCGTGTGCAAAACTCAAGGGCTGTGATTGGTCACACAAACCTATAAAAAAGGGGCCATTTTTGACGAGACACTCCGAAATCCGAATCCAGCAGTACTACGAAGAACAAGAAAAATAAATACGAAGAAAGAAATAGTATAAAGTGTTTTATTATCAAGAGCATGCGAGAAAACCAGGGCGTCCATACTCGCAAAATCAATCCGTTCCAGTCCATCAGTATACAGTCTCAACCCCAGTAAAAACTTCCTCGCCGCCCGCTTTTCAACCCCCGACAAAAACTTCGTGTTAATAAACAAGCTACTGAGCGGTCCCGAACACATAAGTAGCATATTCTGGACTTTCCCAACACGTGTTTGATACAACATTACATTTTATATCAAAGTGTCAAACAATAAGAAACCATTATGTTAGGCGATTATACAAAATCTTTTCACCGAGAATTTAGTTCCAAAGTAAATTTTGGTTTTTGTGTGTTTTTTTTTATTTTTAAACAGGACCTTTCACCATTTACAAAGTACAAGTTTATTATTATTTTATTATTCTGTTTGTTGGTAAATTGTTTAGTTGACTTGATACGCACGGTGACCTTGGTTTTAACAAATAAATTACTTTGACTTTTTGGTAAAAGGTCTCCTATATTGAAAGGAAATTTGATTTGTGTAAGGGTGCAACCCTTACAGAGATCATATTTATAAACGTTGTATTCAATATAGGTTTTTACGTTCTACTACAAAAGGGTCCCAAAATGTTGGTACTCTATCTCAAATATTTTTCGTACAAAAGGTTATTAATAATACTAAATCTATTTTTTTTTTTAATTTTGACTTTAAACTTTAATTGGATTGTTTTCAAATAACTATATAAACTAACCAAACAAAAATATAAAATATAATAACCTAAACTAACTAAAACTATTAACAAATTAAAATATGGCGTCGAAAAATTCCTCTGCATCGCTGTCGACTGGTAAAGTACCCAAGAGACTGGCGGCATTGCCACGTTGTATGGCAATGCTAAGCCTCTGGCCAAGGTAAAGGCCAGCCCTTGGATCCCGGGAAGTGTCAACAAGCCGTTTGGAGATTTCGTTGAACAAACCGTGAGCACTCGGACCCCACGGCCCGAGGGTTTCAACCCCAAACGGCTCGAAAATATAATTGCCGATAAGGTTATTATACTTTCGCCGTTTGAGGTTTTCCGCAGCCGCAGCAGCAGCGCCTGCACAGCACGCCGAGTCAGGAAGACGGGATGGCGCAAGACTATCGACACAAGTTGCGTCCCACACTAAAGGCCTACCCACCTTCCAAGGAAATAAAGACATGCCGTCCGGTCTCTTGCCATCGTCGCGTGCCAAGCCATTAGGTTCTAATACAGCTGGAACGCCGACGGTGACAAGAGCTCGTCGGATGATGTCATTTATGTTCGCGTGCCGAGCTAAGCGGCCCGCACTTCGGCTGCAAGACAGGCCATGGTGTCCAAGGCTGTTGACAACTTCGCCACAGTGACAGCGATGGGGAGAACAAGAAGGAGCTCCTAGTCGTAGGCAAGCAGCGAGGCGGAAAGTAGTGTCGTCTAACAAAGTGCCTATGTTCGACGACGGTAGTGCATGAAGCCAAAGACCCGACTCCCACTTACCCACAGCAAGCAGGCGCGCACGCTCCGCAGTAGTAGCAGACGTGTCAAGTAAATTGTTCTGTACTACTCTGCAAAGCGGCTCATCCCACTTTCTCTGGGAAGATGGATTATCGGGTTGATCTGAATTCGGACAAGCGAGTCTCCAGGCATGCATAGCCTCGGTGAAGCATGGCACATCAAAATTAATCAGTGTGGGGGTTAGGATTTTCCTGATTAATTTTTCAGTGCCGTAGACCGAGGATATGAAAGCCGGTAAACTAACACTAGAAATTTTGCGGACGCCGAGACCTCCCATACGAATGGGAAGAGTAGCTTGTGTCCAAGCTCGGTCGTCCATGGCCACATTTAAAATCGAAGTTAATGTATGTCGAATAATTTGGTCCATTTTTTCTAAAAGGTGAGTGTGCTTCCATAAATGGGAAGCGCGAAGGAAATATGTTAATTTAGGGCCGAAACAGCAATAACGGATTAGGGTTAAGGCCGAATGCATGTTAATTTGGAACAATCTTTCCGAAACGTCTTTGAAATTTTGTATTTTTTCTTCAATAAAAACGGGAAAGGAATTCTCGAAGACAGGAGACCCAAGAAGACGAAGAGAGCTTTTTTCAATAATTTTGATTTCTGGAGCTATTGCGTTTAAACTTGGGGAGTGTCAGATGTCTGTCAGTACTGTCCGCCATATAAAGTTCACATTTCGAGTGGTTGAGATCAAAGCCAATGGAATGAAGTTCATTTTCTAAGAATTGTAGATCTTTTAAAACGGTTTCTACATCGCCTCCCAAAGTTCCATCGTCAAGATACCCGCTGGAGTGCCTGTTGCTGCCAAATGTTAAATTTGGAATTTAGCTGTCGAATAATTGGGTGAATGGCTAAACTAAAGATCACTGGTCCGAGGGGGTCACCTTGTTGACAGCCAACAGCAGATTCCAAAAGGTGGTCCCGATACATTAATTTAGAAGGATGTCTGTAGCATTGCCAAAGGAAACTATAGATTTGAGGTATTTCTTTTTTAGTTTTTGCCAGAATTTAGGTAGGTCGACAAGGCGTGTACGTTAGCCTCACAGCCCCCTTTAGAGCCGTATCCTAGCTGCAGGGGCTGAAATTTTTTCGAAACAACCTCACCATAAAATTTACAGCAAATCTTGGCTGCCATACGACGGTAAGTAGTTCCCACAGCAATTGGACGAATGCCGCCATCCCTCTTACGCAGGGCGCATAGATTTGCCCGTACAGAACGTCGATGACGGCTTCGTTCACCTTGCCGGAGAGCATAAGGTTAATCAGAGCCGTAAGCTCCTTCAAGAGCAATTCACCAGCAGCCCCGGCGCCTGAACAGATAAGGTCCTTAAGGTGCTGCGGACTCAGGCCGTCGAGGCCGCCAGCGGAGCCGGTCCGGAAGGAGGAAACGGCTGTGACCAACTCTTGACCTGTAACGGTGAGGGAGTGATTATCCGGATTAGGGGGGTCGGGGAAAGAAAGGCCATCCGCTGGGGCAGGGTGTTTGCTCTCCAGAGCTGCGATTGTTTCTGGAGAACACGGTGCTACCACATCATTACTAAAAAGAATCCTGGCTGCTCCGCTAATGTCACCTTCCCCTAACTTAGATTCGATCAGATGGGACATACCTCTTGAAGAGGTATATTTCTGTGTCGGTAATTTTGAATCTGAATTATGAGTCGAAATATTACAGTTTTCTTTAATTTGTGCAGTTAATGTCTTTTTGGTTGCCAAATTCTTTTGTACATGTAGAATTCTGTAAGGGAAGGTGAGCAGTTGTACCCAAGCACTTAGCGAGTTCTCCCGGGTGGCAAGACGAACGCAACCTGCTAGATGTTGTGCCACTAAAGGTCTAGCGCCGCGGGGAACTCGTTTCAAAACAGGAACAGAGTTTTTGAAATTTGAAAGTGTTTTCCAAAACGAGTCAAAAGTGGATGTAGCTGGTGTAGCAGGTGTAGCTATTGAGACAGGGTCTGAGGTGGGTGCATTGGGTGGTCTGTGCACTTTGCCAATATGCACATTCAGACCCCGCTTACCTTTAAAGAACCGTGTCTGGGTACACAGCGGAAAATTTCTAAATCTATTAATTTAACCCGTCGTCCAAAAATGTTTAGCCCTTTAATAAAAAGCTAATGTAACAGTGACTTAAAGTGCAAACACATCGACAGTAAGAGGTTTACGTCCGAGTACCTCGTGCCGACATTACATTTAATAATTATCCCATGTTCTTTCGAAATCTTCGAAAGAACATGGGATAAAGTTTCAGAATTCCTTCTCCTCCGCGGGTACCGTATGTAGATAGCTTGTGTCACTTCTTTATTTTATTAGTTGGGGGGAACAGCTAGTGATTGAGTTAGTAATTACAAATTAGTATTTTGGTTTGGATTTGTTCATTAAGTTAGCTCCAAGTTCAAAGTTAGGTTGATTGTATCCTAAACTGTGCCAGCACAATTGTATTTACCGTCAATTCATATACCTAGCCGACCTCAACGTAGATGGGAAAAGAAAATAAAAAATTTAAAATTTTTGAGTCCAACCGTATGCAGCTGAATGCATGCTACACTAATTCATTCGTCAAATTATATTTCGTTTTCCATCTTTTCATTTTAATCGTCACCAACCAACACAACACCTACGTGAAAATATTACGACGAAATAAACTCAGGAGCAGTAACCCACCCGTTATCTTCACAATGCCTCTCTCAGCACTTAAATGTCCCTTTATAAATATCGAGAAATTCTATATCATCAAGGATGAAAATGTAGAAAAGGGATCTCTGAAATATTGTTGCAAAGTACCTGAAATAACATCATTCAACATAAGACAAACGTTTTGTTTAATCAACAGAGAAATAATAGAAGACAGGTCGTTTTATAAATGGGTATGTACCTACGTATAAAAGTATCATTATAGTGATTACAACGTGGCTACTAAGTGAGAAAAAGAAATCTCCAATCGGCTGATTGACACTTTCCGTGAACCAAGGGCTGGCTTTTACCTTGGCCAGAGGCTAAGCATTGCCATACAACATGGCAATGCCGCCAGTCTCTTGGGTACATTACCAGTTGACAGCAATGCGGAAGAATTATTCGACGCCATATTTTAATTTGTTAATAGTTTTAGATATAATTATTTGTAAGACCTACAGTAGTTGTTCCGGGTCTGGGTGTTTGTGTATGTGAGCTTAAATGTTTGTAAACGCACCCACGATACAGGAGAAATTCCTAGTGTGGGGCAACGTAAAAAAAAATAAAAATTGGTTAGGTCATTATATTTTAATTTTAATAGTTTGTTAATGAATCTAGTATAACAAGTTTATAGATACAAAAAACTAAAAATTTAATCGGTGAGAGAATTTAATTTATAATACATTAAGTATTATACTGAGATTTTAAGACTAGGATGATGAAGATTATGTATATGGAGGTAGATTATAGATAAGTAAATGGAAATCATTTAAGTGACCCTAATAACACGTTGATACCTCTGTTGTACCTACTTACATCACGATCAGTTATTGTTTCAGTTGTTTATGTTATATTAATCTATACATTTCGCAAGTCAATAGATTGAACCAGAGCAACCCTTTAATTTTTGAGTTGGAAATCATCAAATAACTTCTTCCGCTCTGGTTGTAGAGGGAGGGCGTGTCAGACCCTTTCTGACTGAAACCCACCTGTGTTCCTTCAGTTACCTGTGCCAGGGGCCACGGTAACCTTTTCGGACTTTCCCGCAACCCTGGCAGGCATCGGCCCTAGCGGATCCCGTCGTTGGCGCAGACATCTCTAGGAGACGCGCGTGGAACACAACGCGCCGTCGACTCGGGCCTGGTCCTTATCTGGCGGCGAGCTACCCATTTCTCGCCGTCCGCAAGCCCGCGCCTACGGTGGCCGGGAATCGGCCTGAGATTCCTGATGCCCGTCACTCGTTTTCGTCCCGATTCCTGACGGGCGACTCCTGCGGTGACTAGGCACGTGAGGGCGCGAATTTTTCCTCAAACGAGAGCATCCCTGATATTTATTAAACATGACCAGCACTCTAATTACGTAATGCACTATCAATAAGAATCTGAATCATTTTGAACGATGCTGCTAATCCATCGCTTCATATGTTCGGAAAATGGGTCAGCTCAACTACGTAAGTAACGCAATGAATGTTGTTGAACTGTCAAAATGAAAGCCGTAGAGTACTGTTAGTGTGTTATGCAATTACCCCGCCGGACACAGCAGTGATAAGGATTCATAGACATATGTCTGCCCAGCTGTTTTATTATGTACCGGTGCGGGCTGTGTAAGCGATGACGTCATTTAAATGGTTTTCTCTATAGCAAGAATGTTAAGATAATGAGTGGAACCATTTAGGAGTAGAAATATGCGGTTCGGAATATAAATTTTTAGAGTAAATGGGGTTTAATTGCTGAAATAAGTCTGTTGGACAATAAAATACTAATGTAAGTATTTGTGTGTGTGCTGATATTTTCGCTTATGTACTCGTATGTCTATCCAAATTGAATTTTCTTGTTTTGTGTGTTTCGTTGCTGACGTTTAGCTTAAGTTTTCGTCTTGTGAATAAAGCACATTTTGCTTTACTCGTTAGACACTTCTCTATAAAACGACACAGTTAATCCTCTTTCTGTATGAATGGACAATACAATACCTATCCGATTCGAGGCGAGAGGCAAAAATTATCAAGCTCGCTTTGCTCGCTCTTGCATCCTACTCGTACATTCTCTTAATTGTTAAGCTTTTCTGCATAAATAGACTATGAATGGACAAACGATAACCTAACATATCCGAGGTGAAGTGCAAAAATTATCGAACTCGCTTCGTGGAGCTGAAGATGCACCCCCCTGAAAATAAAATTGCCGGCGGCCATGTATACTTATATAATATTTAATAGTAGGATAATCAACTGTCGTGACAGTTTACTCTTCATTTAAACGGCTCTAATAGATAATTGGACTTTTTTTACCGAAAATGTTTGAGTAGGGCAAATATAAGATTTTACCTGTTGCAATAGCTTAGCTAAAGCTTAATTGAAAACACTTCAAAATCCTGTATAGTGATACTTAGGTATATAACATTTACTGTTGTCCTCCCACCGAAAAGGTTTTTGTCGAATTCAACTTTTTAAATTGATAAAAAATTACGATTCCATTGAGTGCCATAGAATATTACAGTAAAATGCAATGTGCGCACAAATTGTCCATTTCGTCTTTTAACGCTTGGCGCAGCTAAATAGAATGATTGAATACATTACGGACAATGATTTATATTGTTAGATTTACATTAAACGGGATTTGAATGTGGAGAATTACCTAGATATATCTTTTGTTGTTAGATTGGATCGTTTTGTATAATTAGGAAATCGGAACAATGAAATAAAAAAATACAGCCGGATATCTATGTTTATTATATTTTTCTAGTAAATGTCTTTCCTAAGTGCCATGAAGGCCTTCATGGACGAGAAAACAGCACAAAATAAAGAACCGTGTAGTTCCGTGTTCATTTTATTTTTTCTTGCGGGGGTAATGGCTTTCATTTTGACAGTTCCACAACATTCATTGCACTATTAACGTTATTGAGCAGACAAATTTTTCGAACATTTGAAGCAATGGATTAGCCATATCCCATATCCTTCAAAATTCTTCAGATTGTAATTGATAATGTTTTACGCAATTAGGGTGCAGGTCTCTCCCGCTCCTGGACAGAGGCCTCCCTCCACTCCTTCCATCTTGTTACAACATACAACAAAAATAATAAAAAGCAATGGGTTGACTTACAAAGCCCTCGACGAGAAAATGTACCTAACAAAGTTACGTAGGCACTGAAACTGTTTCATTTCAAAACATTGTGCTTAAAATAAACATTAATAAAAAGTGCGACGCGTGAGTGGTCAAAGGTCGCTTACCAGAAACTTTAATTGGAAAAGGGTCACAAAATGTGTTACACAACAACGTAGCAACAACGTTTAACTTGGTTACATTTTATCGACGTAAGTATCAAGAAATGGCGGTGGGACTTATGAGTTAAAAAAAATTATACAGAACAACGACAAAGAAAGTCTTTGGCACATTGTACGTTACAGGGATAAAGCCTAGTCGCTACAATACCTACCCTACTTACAGAATGCCTCCATTGACCTGAAAGTTACGTAAACATGAAATTCCGATCGCATTTAGGTAGTCAGCAATCTATTATGTATTCGCTTCACTGGACACCTGCGCATTGTTTGTTTAAATAACTCTAAAATGGATCGAGTGGGAGATTGAGAGATTTTTCAAGAATTTCGTTGAAATTTTCGCATCATATAGTCAAAGTCAAAGCATTTATTTGAAGTAGGCACATAAAAAAAGCACTTTTGAACGTCAACATTTACATAAAAAAAGAATTGATTCTAGTCGCTCCTTCCAAATGGTAGTTTCGTATGGAGAAGAATGGCCAAGAAACTCCACTGTAACACTTTTAAAATGTGTTACAATATTTTGCATATATTAATATTTATATTCATTACTTATATGTGAAGACGATGCACCTATAATAAAACTACCATACCACAATAGGTAAAAAGAATTGAAAATGTAGCAATGACAAATAAGTTAATTATGTGTAAATATGTTAGTTGTTTGTAAATATGTGAGCACCATGTATAATATAATAATATAATACATTGTAAAAGTATACGATTTACCAAATGTTTTAAACAAGTAATAAGTCAGTAGGTATTTGAGTTAAAGTAATCATAGAATGTAAATCAATGTCATAAATATAATAAATTATACAATTAAATTAGCAAACAGTTTGATTTTGTCTAGATAAGTATAAGTATCTAAATGAAAACTCAACCATGGAAACTTTAACCATTTTAAGTTTGGCCCTACTTTCATCCGCCAACTGCTTCTCTCACGGTCGGTACCTCACCAGTCAACTGACGACGACGGTCCCGGCCGCTCGACCCCTCTCACATACACCCTTACAATAGACAAAAACTGAAATGGATAACTAAGTAATAAAAAATCATCTCGTATGTAAATAAGAATCTGGAGGTAATATCGCCTTTGTATTTCAGGGTCAATTTAATTTGTAAGAGATTGTAGCAGTCTGTTCTAAAAGCAAAAAAAAAATGCTTCAGGGAAAGTATAATTGGATTTCAGGAATTTGGCTTTAATCTGTGTTTCAATTCCTAGAATATGATTTGTCTTATAGGAATATTAACTTAATAGAAACATTAAATTAAATTTAACATAAATTGTATTGAGGTTTTCAATCGCTGTGTATTTTTTAAACTAAAACATAATTCATAACCTCCACGTTATTCCACAAACACCACAAAATCCTGAAAAAGTCAGCGATATATAAAATATTCAGCTGACACTTACCATAATAAACAATAGCGCTAAGAACAGCGGAGCACACGGCAAGCGATATTCAAAGCGTGAACTAAGAGAACAAAAAGCAGCTAAACCAGGACAATTGTGTTCCGCGTCTGTGTTGTACTGGACTCTATTGTCACCAGGTATAATTTTCCGAATACTGTTTGCAAACACCTTTGGTCTCGGTTAAGCAAAGAGGCTGTATAACTTGCACCCGCGTGCATTTTTAGGGATTACGATTTCATACCTTGGTGTTAGGGTTAAATACTATAACAATAGGATTCGGACGTGAGAGCAATTTAGGATTTTGGTCAGCAGCTATAGTCTAGCACAAATTTCACGTTGTCGTTCTTAGCTGAGAACTAACCTGTTACTGTTGTGTAACCAGGTGATTCCAGGAGATAAACATACGATAAGAACAACTCGAGCCATTGAATAATGACTTATAAAGGGTTTTTTCGATTTCAATCGAAACTTTTCATGCACATCGTAAGTTGTGAGTGTGACTGCACGAACTGACTGCGAACTGCCTACATATTGACGTCATCTGCGAAACGACTATGTATATAGCTATTTACAGTAGGTATGCACCTACATAACTAACAATGCACACACTTTTTTCAGCAGTTATATATATTTGCTTTAACCTAAAGTAAGAAAGTGTCCTTAGGTACTAACTACGCTACACTAGCAGGTACGTTCAGATCACACACGCTGCCTCTATGCTACAAAGCCGATCACACAAGCGAACCGGCAAATTGGCCGCCAGTGTCAATTCCGCCATCATCCCTGTCGGTCGTCTGAGTCTCGTTGTGTAGCCGCATTGTGCAACAGGAGCTGATTACGTACAAAGCGGCATTAAGGCGGGGTACTCATAAGAAGCAATTTTTTTGCCAATTGACAATAGCGCATCGCGTCAACCAATAAGGTTCAAAACAGAGATGCGTTTGATGTTAGTTGAATCGAATGACCACCAACATAAAAGTAATTTTGCAGTTTTAATTAAATTAAAAAGTAAATGCACAGCTCAGTGGAATATTTTTTTGGTATTTTTTTATTTGATTGAATTCCCGTTGTAATCATTATCTAAAATACGATAGTTTACGCTCAGCATTTTGAGAATTATGCAACGAAAATTTTTTTTTGACCTCTGTTTTACTATTGTTTTATTCAAATTCATTTATTTATTGTGTGTCACAGGTGAAAAGACAAAGAGTTACGAATAAAATATATATATACATAATAAATTATTAAATTAACTTTCGTGTTTAAATATATATAATACCTACATATTATATAAAGTGTGGTTTAAGATATGTATGTATTTAATACTCAAGAAATGGCATGAAAAAGAAAAATATAGAATAACATTCAAGAAAGCTCCTTAAGTATAAGTTTACCTTTGAACGTATAGGGAGCACATGCAAAAATATCTATATGTTCAAAAGTTCTGTTGTAGGAATCGACCATTCTGCGAACAGGTGAACGCAAGCCGGATTCGGACTTGCAAGTACCCACTGAAAATAATCTGCCAGCGCGCACCTTCCGCTTGTGGACTGTCCTAGGAACTGCATGCAACAAAAAACTGAGCGTTTTACGGTGTCCTACGTTTGGGCAGCACCTTAAGAAGAGCCAGTCGGAGACCAGTTTGGTTCGACGCTACTTTGAGCTACTTTGTGAAACATACCTAAATTGATAGTGTGCTTTGTGTGTTAGATACATTGGCCACCTCTCATTGAAAGAAATAGTAGGTACTTAATTAAATGAATTATATATTAGGTTACATACAAAGTACAAACATGCCATGACATGTGTTTTGGTAAAATGTTCTATACCACAAACCAACTCATTTCTCTTTCTGGAAGTAATGTTGCAACCAATTACCGAGGTCCATTTATACAGAAAGAGATTGCCCGTGTGCTGGATCAATTGACCCGTTTTTATGTTCCTTTAGGTTATCGACGTACTCTGTCTGATACTAGGTACCGAATACTAAAAGACCTGATTTTGCTTTAACCCTTTTTGCAATTCCCTAAATCCGGTTGAGTGTTACATTTAACGCCAAGAGTAAGATTATATTTTATATTGTTTTTCATTATAATTTTTCTCATTACATGAAAGAAATAAGTTTCCAAACAATACTTGATGTTTTCTAAGTTAGTTTTTAATCTCATTTCCTCAGTCTGTAACAGCAATCCGTCAGGCTAGTCCACAAAGTTAGCAACTTCTCTCACACTGTGTGGTTCTCACACAGGCTCGCTTGTTACAAGCAATGCAACCTAATGAACACTACGTTGAAGCTCACAACAAATTGTGTTCCGTACGAGTCAAAGATCTACAAATGACAACCGGAACGATCAGCGTAGCGTGCATTTCGAAGCACGGAGGGGTCTCAGTATGTAAAGATGGTCACCCATCCAGGTACCGGCGGTGTCAAGCGTAGCTTAACCTGACCGATCGACCCGTGCGGCTGTTATTTCTTAACCTCGAGCCACACATACCGCCGCCTTAGAGTGAACACCTCGGGAATGCATTTTTGCTCAAATTATTTTATTGCGTTTCTATGAAGAAAACCTCGCAATGCACTCGCAAACATAACTGGCAAAAACTTTTTTACAAAAAAAAAAAACACTACAAAGTGAAAAATAACTTTAATTTCGGAAGTCGGTGTCTTTGGCTTTGTATTTTAGTTTATTTCCACCGACTTCCGAAATAACAGTATTTTTTTACTTTGTAGTGTGTTTTTTAAAAGTCCGTTGTGTATTTGGAAAACTGTTTTTATTTTCCACTTTTAGTCGTGGTACGTACCCCACACAAATTCGTATACCACTAGTTGCTATGTTAATAACAGTGACAGGAAGATATTATAACATCATCAATAAACACTATCTGAAAAAAGTTCGTATTATTGAAGCTAACTTAAAAAAATTACTTAAGCAAAGTTAATAAAAATTTATATGGGACCACCCCTGAGGCAAACCCTACCCATTAAAAAATAATTTTCGCAATCGATGCACAATTGCCAAAGATATCACGTAACATATAATCTCCTCCTTTTTAAGTCGGTTAAAAATAAAAATAAAAACATTATGAAATTCGCTTTTGTTATGCACAAAGGCAAGATTTACTTTACTGAAGCAAAAGAAAATCCGGCTCAAACAGACTCTTATTTTTTTAATAACAAACACCCATTTTTTTTCAGAGTACCCAACCGGTAATATATTACGAACGAAGTAAGTTAACCTTCCTATACTCGCGCGTTGGTCTGTGAGACCGACGAAACCTATTTTCGTAATTATTTTTAAGCACGAAAATCCTAAGAAGTCGAGTTCCTTGCTAGCTGCCGGATTTGTTGCTAACTTCATTTTAGGGCTCGCCGCATGTTCGTGCGAAGCGCACTAGTTGTAGCATTTGGCGCCAATTGGTCCTTGAGACCGACGCGAGTATAGGTGCAACTTTTTGTGTAAGTAATAATGTAATATATTAAGTGCATTTATATATTTTTTACAAACTTTGAATACTTTATAACGTATGTATAATAAAATGTATGTATGTTTGTTGCTCTATATTATATTTTGACTAATTTTATTATTCTTTTTAGATTATACTTCATATCAAAGTGGACGATGATCGCATCAGATTGTTGCTGGATGAATTAAGTTCTGGTTGTAGCTATGAAGACGAAAATAACAGTGAGGTGGAAGATTATGTGGAGGTACAAGAAGAGACATACGACACTGAGCAAGAAGACGAAAATGATGAGATATATGAGGTTACAACTGCGCCACATGCAAAAAATACTTTTGTTTGAAACATGCTGTAACCGTATGCCCTGATTGTTATGGTGAGGGTCAAAACTAAGCCAATCATAGATAAATAGGTACTTTGATATGTTGTTTATTACTATTTAGAAGTTTATTTTGTTTTTAAAAAGAAGTACAGATTTTATTTTTGTTTTCGTAGTACTTAGAAATAAATCTCAAATTTGAAGACTGGTTTGTGATAGACTGAAAGTCAGTAAAATAATTAATAAATTAAGTATTATTCATACTATTTTGTTACATTATATCCTAAACTTTCAAATATTAATAAAATTTTTTTGGGCTTCATAGTAAAAAAATATGTTGTAAGGGTGCGAACTATCGGTCGGTGAGACCGTGCG
This sequence comes from Brachylomia viminalis, assembly GCA_937001585.2. Classification (NCBI taxonomy): domain Eukaryota; kingdom Metazoa; phylum Arthropoda; class Insecta; order Lepidoptera; family Noctuidae; genus Brachylomia; species Brachylomia viminalis. Next base: position 16,993,333 of record OW443307.2, on the reverse strand, counting down.
CGAGTATATGTGTTACAAAAATTGGCGCGAGTATAGGAAGGTAATGAAAACCTGGTAAAAAGAAAGAAACGAGTCGTGACACTCATTGTTCGAATGTTCATATCACGTTGTAACCGTAAATATTACTGAGAAACTTATATTTTAAGTTTCTCAGTAATATTTACGGTTTATTTATTTGTTTATTTATCACGTAAACATTTGGTCCGAGGTAAAGTGATACGACCAACAATTTTTTTTTTAGCTTATGTTTTATAAACACGTTTTATCGGATTTTATTGTGATACAGATACAATAGTTTGCCTTGTCACAATGTCATCACATGTTTCAATGTCTGGTGTCAAAGGGTGCTGCCAGCACCCCTCAGGATTCCAAGTCAAACGTCTAACATTACAAAAGCAAAATACCATCAATGTTTGTGGCCAAGTGTGAGCAAATAATCACATACATTACCTACACAAGGCTTCGCATCAATGAATTATGAGAGTCTGTGAGAGGTGATTACTATTCTCGTCACGTCTCTGAGACCAGAAGCTCGTGCTAGGTAAGAATAACAAAGCTGAGCTAATGGAAAGCGTTACATTTTCAAGGTGGAATTTTATAACACAAACTATGCAACCATCATTTTATTATAAAAATTGTTGTCATAACTAAGATTACATTTCTATTCTATTGACGTCACAAATGGTAATTAACCTATCAATAAAAATACCCACCGTACCTACTCTGAACAACATGTGACCCTGCACTATCAATTTACTGAAATCGCTTCACAAGGACACTACAAAATTCTATCGTTTATATCAATTCATTTTGTTACATGAGCGACATTCAAAATGGATTCTTTATATCGAACGCCAGTTATCTAAAAGGTTTTAGGTTGGGTATATATTGCCAACCTACGTTAGTCAACAAGCATGCATGCGACACACAGGGAAAATCCCTCGGTCAATATTTGATTTGGCTATAACCCGAGCGTGTCACGCGTCGATGTTTTTCAATACCGTTACGTACAGCTCGGTGAGCTCCCAGCCTACTTCAGCTGCAGTTGATACGGTGCAGTACGGTACTTCGTGTGTGGAAATGCCAAAAGGTATACCTCGGTCATTACGCCGCTGTGCCAAGACTTTGTAGGCAATACAACGTGTTATCTAAAACTACGAATTTAGACATCTGCGAGTCTCTGTCTAAATATAAGAAACTCTTAATAGATTCAGTTTGAGTACCAATATCTATAGGTTTTATCTTAGTGTATTTTTTTTTGTTTACGTTTTGTGTCTATTAATTAACTTTTCCAATTTTTAACTTTGTTAGCTTAGTTGTTTAACTTTGTGCATGTTGTGGTCTCCTATAAGTGAAGGAGTACACTTACTTATTACCTGATCATCATCATCTGCCTAGCCTTTTCCCAACTAGGTATGTTGGGGTCGGCTTCCAGTCTAACCGGATGCAGCTGAATACCAGTATTTTACATGGAGCGACTGCCTATCTGACCTCCACAACCCAGTTACTGGGTAATACAATACCCCTTGGTAAGACTGGTTGTCAGACTTTCGGGCTTCTGACGACCCGTAACGACTGTCAAAGATCCACGAATGACAGCCGGGACCAACGGCTTAACGTGCTTTCCGAGGCACGGAGCAGTGGTGATGAAATAATTTACACAAAGTAAAGCGCCTGTCGGGGTTCGAACCTACGACCTACAACTCGTAAGTCGCGGCCGTTACCACTGGGCCACCACTGCTCAACTTACTTATTACCTGATGTAACTCTTTATTTATGTGTCATGCATTGTGTACATCTTTTGTTGGAGATCCTAAATAAATAAATAAAAGGCTGTGGAAATGGATGAATATTTGATTTACTCGTACTATAATCAAATGTACAATTAAACTGTTAGTAGTTCCGGATAGATAACGGTCTACATACAAAAGTGTGTATGAAACAGTTCAATAATCACTTAGCCTTGAGTCATATTTTTGGAATCGTATAATGTCTACGTCAATAATAACTAATGGCATAAACATAAATATGTACAAGCACTAAAGCGTGCTCTTTCTAACATTATATACAATATTTCGTAAAGAAAAAATAAAAATGAAACATTGCTTTGCATTGTTTATCTGTTAAAGCCTCCCTCTATGTAAGTTATAGCTCTGTGCAAAGCAAAATTACATATTATGATAAATGCATGACAATGACGGTCAGTGACAATGATTATGAAAAATAAAGAAGGTGATAACTTGTGTAATGGTGCTGCCATAACATACTTTTAAGACTGGACTTATGAAATTGATAAATTTATCAATTATTTAATATCACGTTCATTACAGTTTAATTATTATTCAATACGCTTTAAACACAGTTTTAATTTATTATACTTTAAAAATACTCGTGAAATCATATCAATTCTTACAAAAAGTATGTCCCAATTAACATTTTATTTCCAAAACTGGCTACACAAAGGTTTTCCGAATACTTGCATCAAAAGTATTTCCTGCAATGTTTTGCCGAGTAACGAAAGCTGTGGTGGGATTTCAAATATTATCAGTTATTTTCTAAATATTATTAAGTTTTACTGTACCTACTAGGCCCGAGTTTAACCATGTCCTTTTGGTACATTGGCCAAATGGGGCCAGGCTGGCATGGCCAGGCCATTCTAATTTGAGTGCAGTATAAAATTGTTAATCTCATTAAAATGAGTGCCAGCGGCACGCTTTTGTTCCTAAAATATTTCAAAGTTGACAATAAATTACATTATTGATCAAATTAGTTTCCAGAGTGCAAACAGAAATCGAATTAGTAAAAACCTTTTGATAAAATAAATACAATCAGTTGAGTAGGTACTTAGTTTATATAAACTTGAGTACAAATAATAAGTTTCTATTTCAAATCCAGTCTTCTTAATCCATTTGGTTCGTTTGAACTTTCAATACGATTTACTTTGCTGTTGAACAAGTATTAATTTAATAAAAGTACTTTTATTACCTATACATATTTTGCTAATTCCTTTATACTGTAAATTCTACATTCATTATGGCAATTTTTTGCCTGTGTCTAACGAAAACAAACATCCTACGTATGGAAAATCGAATTAAAATCGTCCTCAGTCGCCGCGGGCTCACATCTGAATCTGACATTCCTTCCTATGTTTTATTCCTCAGTCCGCTCTTGTTTAACAGGAAATTATGTTTGCTGTGGCCATTCCTTTATAAAAATATTAGTAACAGCAATGTTTTCCTATTATTTTGACCGGAACTCGTGATTTATGCTCTAAAAATGCCATAGAAATAGTACTTACAATTTAATATGTCCCACAGCACTTGCATGAAATGTTAAATGTTCTCTTAACATAACTGTTAAATATTAATAACGTGCTTCAGGTTTTAGATCGTGGATGTATTGGCAAACATGTTGCAAGTGATTTTGAGTAGAAGCTACCGTTTCTAAGGATCAATTCTGATCACCTAGACTGAACACCGACAACCAATGCGATGCTATGTATACCCTATAGGTAAATGTATATCCCACTCCGTTCTTTGATTGGAGAAAGTACCGAAATAGTTTAACATAAAGATTAACTTGATACAAGGAAACATACCTGAAGCCACTTAATCCTGGTGATATTCTCGTCGGTGACGGTGAGCGCTCTCCTCTCGCCCAACTTGTAAGTTTCGTCATAGTACATGTACTCAGTGAACGTCAACCCACTGGTAGTGTACTGCTGAGTAAAATATATCGATATAGTCCCATTCACTATGTCGTGTTCTATTATCCATTTACACTTTATCGGGACGGGGAAAGGGTTGGGGAAGTTTGGTGTCGTTATCGTGCCCACGGGAGCCTTCAGGTGTCCGCCGCAGGTTTGTGGTCCCTGGTGCTCCCCGCGCTGCTGCGCGTGCGCGTGCTCTGCGGCGATGCTGAGAAGAGTGATGCTGAACAGGCGCCGCATCACGAGCCTGCAACAAGATAAACTGTTGTCAATCCCTGTTGTTAACTGTTGTTGTTATTGTTACTGTCCTTATTCAGAAATTATTATTACGGTAACATCAAAACTCATGCAGAGTTATCCTAGTCTTGAAACTAAACATTGATGAACTTGTTTGACCACTCCTGACCAATCTGCTATTGCAATCTATTTGAACCATCTGTAAGTGTATTTGCGATTGCAAGCTACTGAACGTCACGCAATCATTACTTTTGTGGAAAAAAAAATGGAAAAAGGACAGAGACCAAAATGAAGCCATTTATAAGATGACCCTTGCGTTACTTTAGCTGTCTACTTCGCGATAAATGTCCGCCTCATTGGTCTCTTTAATTTTTTCAACTCCAGTTCGTTACACCCTCGTCATCACTCTTAGGTGTTCAGTTGTTTAAAGATGATTTTGGTTCGTCTTTTTATGGTAGGTATAAGCTTTGAGTGAGCTCAAACATACAAGATTACAAAGAGATTAAATTAATTTGGCGACGTGACGTGGTTCAGAGTTCCGTGTAGCGATATTATTAGATTGGATAAAACCGTAACAGCACAAGTTTTATAAAAGTTCTTCTTAACCTTCATAACTTTATTATTCCTTGGACGATATTGTGTTAGGGATTCGTTGTAAAGTGGTTCCCTTTTGAGAGATTGCGCATTATGTTGTTTTTCGGGACTAGTTTATTAGTTTGCGTTCAGAAGATCCATTTTTTTTATTTTTTTTTTATACCTGATATATTACAGTATTGCATTGAATGCGACGAACGTGAATATTTTCAACTAGTATGACAGCTTTAGAATTTGACTTGAGTTCCTGGAATATATTTTTTTAATGGTATCAGTATGACAGCTTGAGAATTTGACTCAAGTTCCTGGAATCTATTTTTTTAATGGTTCCCGTCACATGGTGAAATGCTCTTTCCTGCTCAGTGTGCAGCTGACACAGTTTTGTTTCTTGTTGGTTTCTAGATCAGCATCATTTTTGGCAATCTCGAAAACAAACGTTGTTTATCTTATCTTTTCCTGTGGCATAAGAACAAAACAAGTAAAGAAGATCTTACCAAAGTTTTCCGTAAAATACCCTACAGAGATAAATCCAACTGAAGTATTACCTACCAACGAGGAAAAGAAAAATAAGACTAAAACAGATGCTAAAAAGTTTAGGAAAACGAAACAAAAGAACATCTAAAATCTCGAAGGACAGGTTTATGAGGGAAACCCTTCGTTATTAGGGTTTTAAGTATTTTATCAACACTCAGAAACCGTCCCTGAGATGTACAGACGCATACATTGGCAGTTTGATGCTGAAACTTGAGCACATTTATCTCTGCAACGTTACCCGAATAAAATTGAACTGTTCAAGTAAATGGAACTGAAAATCTGTTTGGAGGATAGAACGTATTTCTTGTGGGAAAATCCGCATAAATATAGCTTTGTTTTTATTGTTAAGTAGCTGAAGAGTTTTGCTCAGAAACTAGTAACAATATTTAACTTTAGAGCTCTCTATTACTTAGTTCAGGATTTGCACATGTTAGTACTTGATTACTTTAATACTTGTATTTCTGGATATATTTTCGCGAGATTATTGCTTACTGAAACTGCTAATAAGTTAATAAGCTTAGTTTTTAATGAAACAATATTTTTAGGTATTTAGGTTATTATCTTTGGGAACGAAATACAATTCTTAGAGAGACATTGTTCTCACTCAGACGTAGATCCAAATTGACCCGAGCTTTGAAGATAAACGTTTACCGTGGAAAGTCGTGGCAAGTCGCAATAAATAACAGTAAGGTCTTCAGAGAAGTTGCACGCAAAATGTGTGAAAAAGCAATAATGGATGTGAGAGATGAAAGAGCAACTTTATGAATGCCAATGAATATAGAGCATTGCTGGTCGTTGGGATTAATCTTTTGAATACTGAAATATATGTTTTGTAGTTTAGGTAATGTTAGGGTTTTCAAGATGCATCTTTTAATGTAAAATCATGCATATAAGTGACGTAAGGGCACCAGTTAAGCAAATAATTATAAACTTAATTGGTTAGCACTACATGGTAAGCACCCTTAGGTTCCATCTCACGCGCATGAACATAAACATGAGAATGATGCCTGCATATGGTTTGTATGACGACGACAAAAGAAGAATCTCAAAAGCCTCTCTCCAAGGGCTTCCCGAAACATCCCCATATATATGTTCTGTGATTATTTATGGTTTTGGAGTTGACTCCAAAACCATAAAACTATGAGAGGTAATAGCCGCTAAACTGTAAATAACCGGTGACCGTATATGGGCGTGTTTCGGGAAACCTATGGAGACAGGCTTAAAAAAAATTCTTTGGACGTCGTTAAGTACGCGCCACCCTGTATGCTAAATTATTAAGAACAGACTCAAACTCAAAGCATTTCTTTCAAATAAACCAATTACAGGCACTTTTGAATTGTCAAGGGGTCGGTTAGTTGTGCGGTCCATGGCCCTTTACGGGGCACCGGTGTGGGCGCGTTCCTTGAGGCGGCGGCCAGCCCGCTGGTTGAACGCGCCCCAAAGGGTCATGGCGATCCGGCTGGTCCGGGGATACCGTACGGTCTCCGGTGAGGCGGCGAGCCTCCTTGCCGGATTACCGCCATGGGATCTGGAGGCAAAAGTCCTCGCGCACGTTTGGGAGTGGCGCGAGGAGGCGAAACGCCGGGGCGTAGCTCCGCTGCCGCGAGAAATCACGGTACAGCGGACAGAGCTCCGGCGGGATCTCAGGGCGGCATGGAGAGTGCGATTGTCGCAACCCAGCGCTGGGCACGCCACAATTGCGGCGATAAGTCCCCTCTTTGAGGAGTGGCTAGAGAGGCGCCACGGCGTCCTCACCTTCCGCCTGACGCAGGTCCTAACCGGACACGGTTGTTTCGGGAGGTTCCTGTTCCGGATAAGGCGGGAGGAAACGCCCGGGTGTCACCATTGTGTGGATCGCCCGGAGGACACGGTGGAGCATACGGTGGAGGTCTGCCCGGCTTGGGCGGAGCACCGCCGTGTCCTCGTGGAGGCGATTGGCGGTGGCGATCTCTCGCGTCCGGCCTTGGTCCAGGCCATGGTACGGAGCGAGAGGGCTTGGGAAGCCGTCACCTCCTTCTGCGAAGCAGTAATGTTCGCGAAGGAGGAGGCGGAACGCGTGAGGGAGAGGCAAAGTTTGCGCCCTCACGCCCCTAGCCGCCGCAGGAGACGCCCTGGGCGTCGGGAATCGCAGGCCGATTCCCGGCCACCGTAGGCGCGGGCTTGCGAACGGCGAGCAATGGGCAGCTCGCCGTTCGATAAGGACCAGGCCCGGGTCGACGGCGTGTTGTGTTCCACGCGCGCCTCAAAGAGATGTCAGCACCAATGACGGGGTTTGCTAGGACCGATGCCTGCTAGGGTTGCGGAAAAGTCCAAGAGGGTTACCGTGGCCCCTGGCACAGGCAACTGAAGGAACACGGGTGGGTTTTAGTCAGTAAGAGTCTGACACGCCCTCCTGCTCTGCCCAGAGCGGGAGAAGTTATTTGATGATTTCCCACCCACAAAAAAAAAAAAAAAAAAAAAAAAAAAAAGGGGTCGGTTAGTTAGACAGATGAAGCTGGTTGCCCATTATAAAGCGTAGTAGGTACCTATGGAGAAGAACGGGTAAGAAAGTCAACGAAAACTCTTTTAAATCAAAATATAGTTACAAAATATTGGTTACATCATACAGACTACAGAACACATCACTTACATAAATACAACCAAGGAGTTAAGATAACATACGAGTTGAACAGAACCACAATCTGTAAGGAAATCATAGCTTACCTACCTAGGTACTTGGAGTCGCGTTTGACATAAGAATACAGAGGCGATGATAAAGTTGCACAACATTTAATATGATTAATCCATGGCTTTTACCCGCGACTTCGTCCACCCCGTCGCGTCGCATCGCCCGCCCGCGCGATGACTTCGTTTTCGCATAGCGTTCTTTCTGACTTTTTACCTTTCTCCTCGGCTCCTAAGGGTCGAAGCGAGATGTTTAATAGCCTATAACCTTCCTCAAGAATTAGGCTATCAAATGCAAAAAGACTTTTTGAATCCGACCGGTAGTTCCAGAGATTACCCCCTACAACCTCACAAACTTGACCTCTTTATAATAATAATAATCGTTTATTTATAAAACTGTGCTCTATTTTAATTGTTAAGTTACTTATTGTAAATGTGCCCCTTTTTATAAATAAACGGTTATTATTATTATTAATATTATATCTCATTAATATTACTCAATGAAGTTTGACGAAACGTATTTCATCAGATATCATTAAGTAAGAAATTAATTAGTTTCTCCAAAAATTTACTTATTACCTATGGTTTATTCTGTGCGTCCTCAAAATCAATTCTGCCAAGTCGATGTTAGGAAATTCTGCCAGTTGAATAAGTAGGTACGGTCTACGTTTGCCAAGACATTTTCGCTCTTCTTGATTTTTCAAAAGTGTTCAGTAAGTTTTACGCCGCCTGCTTTCTTTAATAACTCGATAACATTAAGGCAGCCAGAGTTAATATTATTATGATTTGTTGCTTCCAATCGTGACCTGCTATGAATATTCTGAAAGAACTTGTTATTAGGTATTTACTAAAGAATTTTGAAGTCAATGTCTAGGGCTGTGGTTCTTTGTTGTTATTTGCTAAGGTTATCAAAGTTATATTCTTTTATGAGGACAATATTGTTCTGCGATCTTGCATACGAGTGTTCACTCTTGATAGAGAAAGATTAGTTTTACATAAACATTTGCAATCTAGGTAATAGACATTATTTGTGTAATATATTTTGACGTTTCGCCCGAGTCTCTTTCGCCATTTCTACTCAGATTCTACTCAAAAAAAAAACAAGAAAAAATCTAGATGGAGCCGACATTTCCTATCTGACTACCCAGTCAGATAGGAAATGTCGGCTCCATCTCATAATTTTTTCTTTTTTTTTAACTTATTACATTTACAGAAAAAACAATGTCATTTAATTTAATTTCATAAGACACTAACCTCTCTTGACCATATCTGGCACATGAGACAGATCTATACAGGATCAAATTAAATTAGCTAGCGAAACTTCGTAGACGTGATGTATCGGTATCTAAATATGATAAAACAAATATAAACAGATTTTCTAAACTCATACTCGAAACAACTACACTAGCTGAGGCCGTAACCGCCCAAAAATAAAAACATCTTTTTTTCATTTTGTCGTCATTAGTTACCGTTACTCATCACATCTACGGAGTTTCGCTAAATAATTTAATTTGACCTGTAGATCCATGAGAATGAGAATATCATCGGCACAAAACTTATGATAAATATGTAAATACCGTGAGAGACCGATACGTAGCGGGAAGTGATCCGGTAGGCGTGTGACGTCACACAGCCGTATTTATAGGTACGTAAACGACGCGACGCACGTCACTTATCTGTTTAATATGAAGTGAACGGAGGATGTATACCTGTTAAAGAGAATGTTTCAAGACTTCAACGTGACAAAAGGATGAACTCCAATCGTTGTTTTCCTTGCAGAGCGAAATATAACATCCCAAGTTCCCAACTACTTGCAAAGCTCTCACGTGAGTAACATGCTGCCTTACCTAACACATTCACGTGTCCTTGTTTATATCATCTGCAGTAAGAATATGACTGTGTGACGGGGTACCACTTAACTGTGACGTCATCCCGCAGTTTATGTGTTACCTCGTATTTGTATGTGACAGGTTCATTTGTTGTACCTATTGTGTAGCTAATTGAATTCATAATATAGGCTTTTTAAAGCATTAAATACCATGTTTTAATATCATCGGCCTTTTCCCGCAATAAAACATTACTAATGCTTGATGTTTTTATCCGATTCAGTTACCGTTACAATATTTTTTTTGTTTTTTTATTATTATATTTTTAATACACTGGTGGTATTGTAATGGAGAAGCACATCATGACACAATGTAAATAACTTTGTGTACATAAATTAACTTCGGTGTGTTATTGAAACCACACATTACGGGCGTACGATTTGTGGCGGATTTTCATTGTTACATTTTTATCTCTTCTAGATCAATATTATTATTTCAGCTAAGCCCTATCATTATCTACCTGCCTTCGTCTCATGTAACTTGGGGTCGGCGCTACACGTTTTCTTCTTCCAATCTTCCCACCACGCAGCCCCCCTCCCAATCTACACAACTACTATCGCGTCATTTAGGCGTCCCACCGATTGCGAAAAACTTTATCTCAAACTTTGACAAAGAAAAAAAAATTGCTTTTAATTTATTAATTTAACCATTTATGTACCTACACACATTATAAACAGACTTACCCAAAAATTAAAAAGAAGTTTTCATATCTCCTAAACTGTCAAAAGTCGCGGAACATACACGGGGTATTTTCGAATACCCCTAGGTATGAGGAATCTAATTTGTTTTTATTGACGTCAGTATTTGGACCACTCTGTATAGGTGGGAACTGTATTTGAGAAAGGCTTATCACTCGAAAATGATCAGGCGAAAAAAAAGTGAAGACAAGGCAAACGTTATAGAAAACAAATCAAGCTGATTGTTACGCGAATAAATCCGTTTTTGTTCTGCAGTTTGATTACAAGAGCTTTGCTTCCTCGTCGTCCCTCACTACACACGACTGCTAACAGGTCAGTGTCGAGGGACTGACGAACGTTTGTTAACTCAATGGTCTAGTTCACAAAGGTAAACGTTTGTTCACAAACACAAACCGTACTTATAGTGCTTCGTTGTGAGGTTTTCAATACTGTGGGGAAGATGAAAGGAATTATACTTATTTGGCTACATGCAGCCTTTAGTGACTGTATTGTATGTATTGACCGACAATTTTGTTGGTTTTCTGAAACGAAAAAGCTCAATATGGTCCACTTCACAGACAAACAAATATTGATTGCAGAAACAATTTTTCCTTAACCAATAAAAATTTACGGCTCCTCTCGGATTCCCTCTTGAACATAAATTGAGACGATGAGCAAATCGAATAAATAAGATATTACGGAAAAATTCGATAGACGATTTTAGGTTATAAGCTTTGGTTATAACCAGTTAGTGTATCTTTATGACATTAATAACTTTTCACTTTTCGTTCTTCGATTAAGCCATACATTTTTACTGATATGTAGAATTTGTGAAGTTAGGGTCGGTAGAGTTAGGCCGTGTATATTCAGAACCTTGGCTCTACATGAGATCTTTTTCACAGGGCAAACCTTATGTGGTCGTCTTGGCATAATTTTACATGAAATGTTTTTGGTGGGATTCTATTATTCGTACCTAAACACATATACTACAGTTAACCCGATCACCTTTTCTCTGTGTTCATATCTCATAGCTTCCCATGAGATATAAAGTGATCCATTCCACTTCCATCTAAGGGCATCTCTAGAGAGTTTCGCGCAAGATGCTTACACTTCAATAGCTTTACATACAATAAATATGCAAATGCACATTGAGATTTGAGAATCCAGGCTTCTGCGTAATGGGCACGCCACAATTGCGGCGATAAGTCCCCTCTTTGAGGAGTGGCTAGAGAGGCGCCACGGCGTCCTCACCCTCCGCCTGACGCAGGTCCTCACCGGACACGGTTGTTTCGGGAGGTTCCTGTTCCGGATAAGGCGGGAGGAAACGCCCGGGTGTCACCATTGTGTGGATCGCCCGGAGGACACGGTGGAGCATACGGTGGAGGTCTGCCCGGCTTGGGCGGAGCACCGCCGTGTCCTCGTGGAGGCGATTGGCGGTGGCGATCTCTCGCGTCCGGCCTTGGTCCAGGCCATGGTACGGAGCGAGAGGGCTTGGGAAGCCGTCACCTCCTTCTGCGAAGCAGTAATGTTTGCGAAGGAGGAGGCGGAACACGTGAGGGAGAGGCAAAATTCACGCAATCACGCCCCTAGCCGCCGCAGGAGATGCCCTGGGCGTCAGGAATCGCAGGCTGATTCCCGGCCACCGTAGGCGTGGGCTTGCGAACGGCGAGCAATGGGCAGCTCGCCGTTCGATAAGGACCAGGCCTGGGTCGACGGCGCGTTGTGTTCCACGCGCGCCTCAAAGAGATGTCAGCACCAATGACGGGGTCCGCTAGGGCCGATGCCTGCTAGGATTGCGGGAAAGTCCGAGAGGGATACCGTGGCCCTTGGCACAGGCAACTGAAGGAACACGGGTGGGTTTTAGTCAGTAAGAGTCTGTCTGACACGCCCTCCTGCTCTGCCCAGAGCGGGAGAAGTTATTTGATGATTTCCCACCCTCAAAAAAAAAAAGGATTCTGCGTAAGCTTATTCTTCAATACACAATGCTAATAGTACCTACTAAAGCAGACTCAACCATCTGTCCAATAAGAAGGAATTCATTTATCACGACTTCTTGGACGTCTTGTCTCATTCCTACAATCAAAGGCATAAGACAATGAAAATAGTTATTTATTGTTACACAAACCATTTTGTAATGTTGTTTAGAGCTAATTATCTTTTTGTATGCACGTGTTTCTGTGACAAATAAATCTATTTTTCTTTCTTTCTTTAGTGTGTTAGTTACTTAAAGCTGCAATATCCTGTATACTCTGAAATCGTGGAGAGTTTCAATGAAACGTTCGGGTCGCGTCCGCGTAATTTAACTCGTCAACAATGGTCGCCTTTGTGCACATGGACATGTGTGGAAATCCTCTCGGGAAACATTTATAATATATTTTATATTTCTATAATTATAATACAATACTCAATACTCAATACTCAATTCTTTATTGCATTCCACAATGTAGTCTTAGGTGGTAAACATTTTTAGTAACAATCGTGGACCCTGTCGGGCACAGCAAAAGTAAGACATTTGGAGAGGACCTATCAAGAATCTTAAATCATTAAATAATTTATTTCTTTGCAAATATGGGTATACAAATTGGTGCATTAATGTTGATAAGGAAGTTAGTTCTCCATTGTTCTGCCGTTACATGAGCATGCAAATCATTGTCAATTAATATTAGTTTAAATAACAATTAAAATATTACTAAAATTCATGTCAAATAATTAAAATCACAATAAATATAAAAAGGTCATAATATTACATCAAAATGTCGCTGGGAATATTATGTAGGTATGTCAATGGATAAAATACAATACAAGTCTGTTAAAATTAGTAATAAAATTAGAAAAGGAACAGTTAATATTATCAAAAAGTCCAATTTCATTTTAATTATTATTGCAAAGTGCACCGTTGCGTAGTGCAATGTATTCTACTTCACTTTTAAGTGTAAAATAATTTTCATCGTTTTATTTTCTGGTAAGAAAGGTTGAAAAGAAGGAAGAGAAAACCATTATTTCGCGTTCTTGGGACACCCACACGTACAATAATACACGTAGAGTAGTGTGTGTGGCGAATGACGTCACTCGACGGGATGTACCACAACGAGCATCCGTCTGTAGGGTTACTGCGCTGATTTATTTTTTTACGACACATAAAAGGAAAAGCTATCTATTTTAAGAAAAAAGCGCGGAGACCGTTTCCCTAAATACACAGATATTTTATCGCGGTTGATAATATGCCTATGGGTGAAAGCATTTGTCCGGAACACAATTTAGTAGCGCGATGTTAAAATGATTGAATCAGCCCTTGTATTATTTCTACACAATAACATCAACGGCCTATTAGCTTCAATGTTTTCGCGTGAGCAAGACCTGCGCAAAAGTTATCCTACACGGTGTAATTAAAATATGGTGCAATCAAAATTAACTGTTGTTCAACCATTGCGAAATCTTTAATATTAACCCGAAACTGCAAAAAAATTGCGCCTTTCGTGATAGTGTGTAATATAATTTTACGTTTAGGGCTCGCCTTAGGGTACAAATCCAAACTCAAGAGCACGTGCAAGTCGCTTATAAAACATTATAACCAAAAGAAAATTCGGCAACCTGCTGAATATTCAGTGTGTATCAAAAAGACTCATAGGTAAATCTTTTTACTGGCAGTTCCGCTCACAAATCGTCATTTCTAGTCTCAGTTCGCGCATCAATATTTAGTTCGCTGTTCTTTTTATATCGACGCCTTTACACTCTTTGCCATGCCTTGTTTCGGGTAAGGTAAGGTTATATTTTTTTCTTCAATAATTGATCGTCTTTTATAAATCGCTAATGAGTTGTGCGGACGAGCTAGCATGTGTCAATGACGCGGGATAATTTAGGTATGGCTAATGATGGTATCTAGTGAACTAGAAACGGAGGCGTCCAAAAAAAAGATGGGATAAAGACGACATCCGTCTAACCATACAGGACCAGAGTTGCAAAGGACAGAGCTCAATGGAGACAGTTGGAGGCGGCTATGCAAAAAGGCACACTGAGCTGCGGGACATCTTATTTTCTTTTGGCCCGAATACTTCCTGCTAACAAGCGATGTACGCAAAGTTCGGAAATAAATAGTTTTATTGTTTTATTGATGGTATGCCTCCGAGCTTTTTGCCAATTATTTAAGAAAAAAAATCTACATCTTTTTTTATAAAATAAGTGATAGACGTAATTTTAATACTAAAAATAAAGATAAAATAGATCAACCATTTTTCAGATTATCAAAAGTACATTCATATTTTATGGCGTACTGTGTTAAATGTTACTACAAAATACCATGTGAATTTATTAAATTAAGTGAAAGAAAATTTTAAACTCATATTAATATTACACTTTGTAAACAAGCTTATTACAAATTAAAGCATTATATCCTAGATAGAAATGCTTGGAAACATGCTGGTCCTGCTCCATAGGACAATCTAGAGTCTAGACAAAATCAAACTGGTTACAAATTTAACTGTACTTATAATTTATAATATAAAAAAAAAAAAAAAAAAAAAAAAAAAAAAAAAAAAAAAAAAAAAAAAAAAAAATAACAAAAGTGACAAGCGGGCTCAGGTCACTTAAAATATTTATTTTTAAGCCATTTTAATTTCCTGACGGCTCAGACCTGCATATAAAAATTTATAAAGTTATTTTTCATATGTGCGCATGGAGATTTTATTGTTGTTCCCACCACAGTGCCTGTTCAGGCTTTAAAAATTTTTAATCCGCGTGTGATTATTCAAGACGTGGTTGCTAAGGCCGCCATCGGTTGTCCTAGCGACGACATGCGTCGCTAGGTCTCTTCCACTGCAGCGTCCAATTGCAAGTCCATCCTGTGACGCACCTACGCGCTACGTAACGACGCATGCGTCTTGTTACCAAAACAAGCAGCCGTCATATTTTGACTTTGACTTTTTTATGTTTTCAGTGTACATTTTAAGTTATTTTATTGTGTTATTTTAAATTTGTTTTAAGCTATTCTTTTTTTGTGAATGTATTTAACTGTTGTGAATGCAGTCCGTGACCCAATCTTGTGATGGTACGTCGAACGCGACCCATACATGTACACAGTGCAACAAGCCATTCAAATCTTTGAAAGGCCTCAACATACACACTACAAAAACACACAGGAAATGTACTAGCCAAAACAGTTCACCTTTAGACATCCATCCCATTATTCCGAGTGCGCCTACTTATGTAGCCAACGATCCAACTCCTTTCCACACATATCTTAGCCATTTGAAAAATAGTATACCCATAGTTAAAAGAATCCCTCGAGGAGCTCGAATAACCGTTGCTACACATTTGTCACAATTAATCCAGAAATGTTACATAAGCAATTGTACTCAAGACTGGCAGAACCTATTTTTATTTTCATACAGCACACTACATATAATAAAAGCTGATGAACCGAATTTATCCTTGACACAAAAGATTAAGAATAACTGTGTTGTAAGCCCCTCGCCTTCTCCCGCACCTCTAATCAAACATGAAGCCCCTCGTAATCGCAACAAACTCATCGAAAACAAAATCTGTGACGGAGATCTCAAAGGTGCCGCTCGCCTTTTGTTCTCCAACGACGTGCTATCACCAGATACCCCTGACACCCTTCAGGCCTTACGGACAAAACATCCTCCAGCTCCTGTAAACCCATATTTTCTCGACCCACCAACAGCAGGGCAAGCATGCCTTCAAATTCAAAACAAAGATGTTACGAATGCCATTTTATCTTTTAAACCAGGTTCGGCTGCAGGTTTGGATGGAATCTCACCCCAACATTTGAAAGACTTAACATCGCATTCTGTGGGTGATGCAGGCGAGCAACTTGTAAATTCGATCACTAAATTAATCAACTTTATGTATTACGGTAATGTCAATCCAGAAATTGTTCCCATTCTTTTCGGCGCGAACCTCATTGCCCTCACCAAAAAGGACGGAGGGGTGAGACCAATTGCTGTTGGATCAACACTACGACGTCTGGCCTCCAAAATTGCTGTTCGACATATTTTACCAAAATTAAATTCGGAATTTGAACCCGTACAGTTAGGCTTCGGTGTAAAAGGAGGATGTGAGGCAGCCGTCCATGCCCTACGCTCTTTCCTAACTTACGGACAGCCTGACGTGTTGCTCAAAATTGATGTCAAAAATGCATTCAATTCGGTAAATAGGGATACCCTGCTGACGGAAATAAAACAACATATACCGGAAATATACAATTATCTTCTTCTCAGTTACGCTGACCCAACAAAATTGTTATATCGTTCTAATGAACTGTCCTCGGAAGTAGGTTGTCAACAGGGTGATCCCCTTGGGCCTGCAATTTTTAGTTTGGCTATAAATCCGATAATCAAAAATTTAAATTCTAAATACAATGTTTGGTATTTGGACGACGGAACCCTAGGAGGTGATGTGGATACTGTGTTTTCGGACCTTTTTTTAATCAAAAATAAATTTGAAACCATTGGTTTGGAGCTTAATTTTAGCAAATGCGAACTTTTTATAAATAACAACATCTTAAATTTAAATGACGTAAAACAAAAATTTAATATTTTGGCTCCAAATATTAAAATAGTTAACAGTAATTCTCTTTACCTTTTAGGTTCTCCAATTTTTGATGAATCTATTTCTGAATATATTATTAATTCAATTACTAAATTTCAAAATTCTGCTGACCGTCTCCTTGAAATTAGTCCACATTATGCACTTTGCATCTTAAAATTCTGTCTATTCGTCCCAAAATTTACGTATGTGCTCCGTTGCTGCTCCTTTTGGAATCACCCAGATCTTATGACACAAGTAGACGACTTAATCAAAATTAGCTTAGAATCGATTCTTAATATGCAGCTGAACGAGCAATCTTGGACCCAAGCATCCCTACCCATCCGTTATGGTGGTTTAGGGATTCGCAAAATTGCCAGTGTCGCTTTACCAGCCTTTCTATCTTCTGTCCATAGTTCAGCAAATCTCATAAGTAAAATTTTAAGGGCATCCCCTTCTAACTTTGAGATTACTGGCTTGGAAGAAGCTAGAAACGCTTTCTTAATTGCATGCCCAGGTCAAAATTTTCCAGTTTCTCCAAATTCACAGAGGAGCTGGGACGACATAAACTGCAAATTGACTCACAACAATCTTTTGAACTGTAGTACAGGTTCGGCGCGTGCTAGGCTTTTGGCCGTGGGTGCGCATGAGGCCGGCTACTGGCTTCACGCGTACCCTTCGTCAAATACAGGAACATTTCTTGAGCCTGACACGCTCCGAATCGCAACCTGTCTACGGCTTGGGGTTCCGGTCTGCGCTCCTCATAAATGTCCCTGTGGCAGTGATGTCGACAAGCTAGGACATCACGGACTATCATGCCAAAAAAGTGCAGGCCGCTTCTCGAGACATGCCGCACTTAACGATATCATACGCCGGTCCCTTGCCACCGTCAACGTGCCAAGTCTACTTGAGCCGACTGGTATTGCAAGAGACGATGGCAAGAGACCGGACGGTATGAGTTTGATTCCATGGAAGATGGGCCGGGTGCTGGTATGGGATGCAACCTGTTCAGACACGCTAGCCCCTTCCCATCTACATGGAACCAACAACAGAGCTGGTGCGGCCTGTGAAGCGGCTGAAAAAGCTAAAACATGCAAATACAGGGGTCTAGGCTCCGAATATGATTTTGTCCCATTCGGTGTCGAGACCCTTGGTCCGTGGGGTCCTAGCGCTATAAAGCTTTTTAAGGAAATAGCAAAAAGGTTAGTCGACATCACAGGAGACCGAAGAGCTGGCAGCTACCTCGGACAAAGAATTAGTCTAGCTATTCAAAGGGGGAACGCTGCCAGTATCTTCGGAACCTTGCCTAAAGGGACTCCTTTTAATAATATATTTTAGTTTTTATCCTTGACATTGTATTTGATAGTAGTTAACGTTTTCATTATTTAAGCATCCCAAGTGTTATTATTTAAATTATATTGTTTTATTTTCTGCTCGTTACATGTACATACTTGTATCATAAAATATGGAAGTTATAGAATTTAATAAACATAATGCATATATTTATAATTTTTATGACATTGATTTTACATTCTGTAATTCCTTTAACTCACACACTAAATTATTACATCTTAAAATTTTAGAAAAAGCATCTATTATAATATATGTAATTAGATGAGCACCACGTATCTATCACATAATGAATCTACATGTCATTGGTTTATATTTAATAATTTTTACCTATTGTGTTATAGTAATTTTATTGTAGGTGCATTGTCTTCACATCTAATTAAATATTGTAAAACATTTTAAAAGAGTAACGGTGAAGTTTCTTGCCAATTCTTCTCCATACGAAACTACCTTTTGGAGCAATTAGAATCAATTCAACTTTAATGTATATTTTAACGTTCGAAAGTGTTTTTATGTGCCTATTTGAAATAAATGATTTGACTTGACTTGTTAAGAACAACGAACGAAAAAACAACGCATTTATAGTCCGAAAGCATTCTTAACGCGACTGTCAAATATACTTGCTTAAGATTGAATTACTAACCAGTTGAACAGTAACGTCAAGATCTAAATTAATCAAATAATAAACCGTAATTGGTGTTGCGGATTAATGTCTTTAGAGAGTTGCAGTAACCGCTGCATGTGTCACCGATGAACCTTACCTAACGTGGCGCGCAACTGATCAGACGTTTAATTGAGACGGGTATGGTTAGTGACTTTGGCTTCACTGGTTTCAAGATGTTTGATTGTTAGTGTCTCAAGACTTGTATCAACATTTCTGGACACAATACGACGATTAAAAAGGCTTTACCTAATTAGAGCACGAAAGCTCACGAAGCCCCTAGAGGTTCCAATATTCACGTTGTAATTACCAATTATGCGTCTGTCTGAAAGATTAATTAATGAATCGCTGTGATCGCCTCCAACGAGGAAATATTAATTTTAATTATGAATAGTGCTCCCTATAATAATATAGTAAGCAATGTGGTAATTTAGTTAGTAACATAATCACTGTTTGTACACCTACTAACAAGCGCGGTGACTTTGATTACGAGCCTAATTAGAAAATAGGATTATTATATTGTGTAAATTTACGAATGAAAAGATTTTCGATAACCATCTCTAATTGATTGATTACTTAGGTTTTTTAAATATATAAGGCTATGTGGCCTTGACAGCATAAATGTTCCTGTAGACGGTCAAATTAAATTAGCTAGCGAAACTAATTCCCAGTTCGGGACCTGAAGACCTTGTGTGGATGTTGTCTCATATTATATTATATTTGTGTAGAGTCATGTACTGCAATTAGTGTAGTCACTTGAAATATCCTAGGAATCACGCTAGACGAGAAATTACAATGGGGACCTCATATAACACCTCTTGCGGGGCGGCTAAGCTCGGCCGCTTATGCTGTTAGAAAGATAAGACAGTTAACAGATGTAGAAACCGCGCGTTTGGCCATACAAAATATTGTAACACATTTTAAAAGAGTAACGGTGGAGTTTCTTGCCCATTCTTCTCCATACGAAACTACCGTTTGGAAGGGGCGACTAGAATCAATTCTATTTAAATGTAAATGTTGACGTTCAAAAGTGCCTTTTATATGTGCCTATTTGAAATAAATGCTTTGACTTTGTCAATTTTAAAAATCTGTTTTTTTTTTTGTTTATACTTCACAGATATGATTGGTGTCGATATTTAAGACGATAAAATAATAATAATAAATAATAATACGTTTTTTTCAGATTACGATCCATAAAGCTTATTAGTAATAAAATAGTCAGCGTACAAATATAATATTCAATGTCAATAAAAAACAAAACGAAACCGACTTTCTTAACTCATACTTCAATTAACAACACCGCCAGCGGTCTTGGACCCCCAAAAATGAACATCAAAACATTTTTAATTTTATTTTATCTTGTTAAGATAACGTACCCATCACGTCTGTAGTTCCACTAGCTAATTTAATTTGACCCTGTATAACGTTTCTGAAAAGACAAAACTTCCTGTGTGCCGTAGTCTGTAGCTACCACTTATGGACAATGAAATAGAATAATGCATTAACACTAAACATTGCCCAAGGGCTGGCTTTTACCTTGGCCAGAGGCTAAGCATTGCCATACAACGTGGCAATGCCGCCAGCCTCTTGGGTACATTACCAGTTGACAGCGATGCGGAGGAATTTTTCGACGCCATATTTTAATTTGTTAATAGTTTTAGTTAGGTTGTTATTATATTTTTATTTGAATAGTTTGTTAGTTCATTTAGTATAATATATTTGTAAACAACCAATTGTCAAAAGAAAATAATTCAACCAAATGAAACTCAATCACCATAACTTAGATTACGTAAGTTTCTAATGTACACTCTGAACATTCTGCCACTTTGACAGTATTTCCTTTGATGTTGGTAATCCTTGTGGATAACGAATACGGTGAAGTTATTAACATTGCGGTGGAAGCTAACCTTGCGTGCTCAGACTCTCAGTGGTCTCTCGGTTATCTCGACGAACGCCGAGCATATTGTACAAGAGGACGCTGAGCAGTTAGGTTAAGTTATAATCTGAATATGTAGATGTTCTGTCTGAGATCGTAGTTCAGGTAAATGTAGTGCACAGTGTAATTGGAATGCGTAGTGCTGATAAATGTTAACGTCAGAGTGTAATCTTATTCAATCTACATCAATTTATACACATAAATAAACTCACGCCTTCTTCCTTTTGGCGGTAGGCAGAACAATCAGAAAAACAAAGGATCTGCCACCTGCTACGCTCCTTACATACTCCTTTTGCTTCGTTTACGTTCATACATCTGGTCATACACGCACGCCGGTTGCGAGTACTACACACCTGACCTTTCTGAAGAACATCACCACTAAGGTCACTATAATAATATGTCCTTCTAGGGCGTCTCTTCTCGGCGTTTCCATTCAAATCTGCCTTGTAAATACCTTTTCAACATATTTGCTCAAAAATGCATTTACGAAGCCTGTATACATTGTTCGAAAGTTAAAAATTACGCACCATACAACGGAACGGGCGGTAAAATAGGTACTCTCACCTAAGTACATGTTTTACCGCCCCCTTCGCTGTATAGCGACGTGCGTATTCTTTACGGTTTTTTTTTAATTACCTTAAAAAGTTATATAAGAATTCCACCAAGGAGTTTCAAATTACGAGAATAAATAAGCTGAATGATCGAACCTCCTTGGAAGCGCTTTTGCTCAATTCGTTTATCTCACTTTAGTATTAAAGAGAAAATGAGACGAAAGATGCTTTTCGACTCGACTATTGCGATTCGACTTTTTGCGATTCTAATTTTCACCACGCGCACGTAGCGCCATTTGGAAATGGCGCCATTTTCATATTAGAAACGTCAAAGATTGTAATTGTTGCGACTTTCTGACTGATATTTTTATAAACAAAAGTTTGTTTCATTACCTATTGTACTGTTTTCTCGCAAATGTGTTGAAAAACGTTATATGACACACGCGCGGAAATTGGTATTTACAAACTCGTGACAATGGTAAGCCCTCGACTTCGTCTAGGGCTTACATTCGTCTACTGGTTTGTAAAAACCAACTTACCGCACTAGTATCATAAATAACTATTAGTTACTCGCTTTACACTCAACATCTCAACATCTAAGCAATCGAGCATCAATTTAATTTGTGCTATATGAAACTAGATATTGATAAGGTAACATTCATTTTATTCTACATTCTATTGCAATAATACTGGACAAATGAAGTAGGTACAGAGCTAAGCACACAATTTAATTATGATTGAACGAAATTGAACCGCAATTATTGTCAATCAGACCTTTTGCACACTCGCCTATAAACTTCATAGGTACACACATTCTAAACTTAAATTAGTATGTTTCACCAACCAGCAGCGGTGTAATTGCGCAACGCACATAAAGTGGCAATCTTAGAGCATTAATAATGCTCTAAGGTGGCAATCGATCGCAATGCTTTTCATTTTGAAATCCATAGCTTCATACGTTTGAAAAAATCGCCTGCTCAACAACATAAATAACGCAATGAACGTGGCTGAACTGTCATGATGAAAATCAATGCGACCGATTGCCATTTTATGTGTTAACTTGGTTAACGTAAAGTGAGTGGAGCGCTGGACAAAAGTTTTGCGTACATATGCGCAACCTACTGAGGAAAGTTAAGATTCAAATGGAGTTTCACAAGTTTTAATACATTGTCAAGATGTAAGATGAGTGAGTATTTCAGACAAATAATTTCCAACATAATGAAATTCGTCGGAAACTATTTAGACTACCGGTAGAACGGGGCGAATAGGGATGCAGGGGTGAATCGGGACAAAACTTTAAAAGGGATGTTAACATTGAAACATTTAAATAATAAAGTTTTTTGCCAAAAAGGACTCTCAGTGTGCTTACTGTATTATAGTTAACTATTAACTGCCCTTGTTGGCAACAAACTTTATTATTTCATTGTAACTTCCCTTTTAAAATTTCTCCCCGATTCACCCCTGCATCTCTATTGACCCCGTTTTACGGTACTGTATAAAAGCACATTAAAAAGAGAAAACAAGTTTCCACGAAAATCACTTTACCTACCGACAAAACTTGCTATAAATTGTGTTAATTATTCCAATGTGCAATGCAGCAACATTAAAAGAGATAGTGGCATTACAAAAACCAGCGTCAAAGTAAATTTTTACTTTGTCGGATAACGTTATTAATGAAAATGCTTTTAAAATCATAACACAATACACGGGCGCTTTTGTGTTGTTTTATTTATTAACAGGGGTTTCCCTTGACTCGTATAGGTCAGTGGTGACTAGTGGTCAAACCATGATTATAACCATTATTATGAACATGTTAACCGTGATTTTAGAAAGGTAACATTTTGTGACTGGTATTAATTTTACGTAGACAGTAGACAAATCAACTAAAATTCTGCATCGAGTTGTGGCTCCATGCTAACATGAGAATATGTACCAGATAGATGAAAAGCAATATCCACTATGAAAACAATTGCTTTGATTTGCTCTACTCGTTATGTCCTTTAATAAAATCTGACCGGCGCAAAGCGGGCCTTGGTTATAATGAATAAGAACTTCAACATATCAATTACAACCTTATTCCGTTCGAATATGGTTCAAACTACAGTGTAATTTCGTAATTATTATTCCATAAATCATGTGAAGATTAAATAAGTGTGATGATTAAATCTATGTGACAGATGTGTCACATAGCTACCGTGATACGCGTGCGTGAGAATCTTAGCTAATATCAGACTTATTGGATAATATTGTTTATAGTAATTTGTTATTCTGACCTCTGAGTTTGTTTCGGCCTTTCTTCTAAGAGTAGTCAGATAGGAAACGGCGACCTCATCTAGTTTAAAAAAAATATGATTGACGTGTAAAAGTGTTTGTTCAAACCTACTTACAGAAATAAAATCATTTATCATTTATCATTCAGACCTCCAAAAGGATCTGAGTTATGAGGCATAAATAAATATAAAGTAGTACCGGGTTATTTCTGGTCTGTTGAACGCTGCGGGATATTGAAGATTTTCCGGCAAGTAGTTTTAGTTCAAGCGGAGTAACGAAAACCGTGCTTCGAGAATAGGGTATATTTTAACGATATTAATCTTAAATTCGACAGAGATGGGTGTGCCAATGTTTTTTTTTATTCAATACCAATAAAAAAAAATTACATATAAAATTATTTTTTTATGTTATACTAAAATCTACGGTTATTGTAACAATTTTCTTACAAGTTAGCACCGCATGCCCCATAAACGTGATAACTGTGCCACAAGCACTAAGTTAATACATATACTATAAAATTAATAAATAAGTAGGAAAACACAAAAAACAAGTTAAAAGTTACGTGAGATATTGAGAGTTTAAAAAACATCTAAAGCAAATTGGCCTTAAAAGCATAAAACATAGAGATTCAAATATGTTATATGTATTTATCAAAAATACAAACAAATTATGTGAAAAAAATTACATTGTTAACAGTTATTCTGTTGCCAAATAAGTCAGAGGGCTGTAGCCGTTTAACAGTTTACAAATCCGAGGGATGACAGAGCTTGCGACGAGTACTGTTCTAAAGAGTGCTCCTACTAGTCCTTTCTCTCAGCAAGGAGTAATAGGAGCATGAGGGGAGACCAGCAGGAGCCCTAAACTGGAACTTGCTAATAATTGAGGACAATCAATTTTGCATAGCAGTATTTTATATAAGAAAATTGAATCAGTGATTCTTTTCGTTTCTCCAATGACCACAGTTTTAAAATGAGATAAGCTAGATGCAGAAGAAATCTCTTTTGTTTTTGTCCAGTTTTAACGTGCGTGCCATTATGAGGTCTCCAGAATGTACAGCAGTATTTCAAGAAACTACGGACAATACAGTAACTCAACAAGATCCTGGTACTACTGCGTCTGAAACCAGCAACATTCCTAATAACGAATTCCAGCATTCTAGATGCCCTTTTAATGACATTTTCGACATGAGGTATGAAGACCAGTGCCAATATCATGAATCAGAACTCCAAAGCGAAAACCTATGACTTATTTCTTCTTTTCTATCTACTTGGATTTTGTTATTTTTGGCAATTTAGCTTTTCGTTCATTTTGTTAGACTGCATTTTTCACAATCAGTCGCCATCCATCTTCAGAGTTTTCCGCTGAAACCAGCGAGTCATGCATCACGGTTTATAGCTGTACTAACTGCTTTAGCGAATACTTTTCAAGTTACACCAAACATGCTAGTTTATATGGCCATAGATGGCTTCTCAATTTACAATTTATTTATATAGTATCTATCAGATCCTTTAGTACTTCCTGCTTAAGGCGCGGACCGACTACGATTTTAATCGCTATTACCGCACTCACACAACCGCATCTGCGCGTTTTACGGTAATTATGCACACACTCGCAAACGCTAACACGGGCGTTTGTGTGCTCAAGGAAAGTTGCATAGTATACGTAAGGAAATCAGATGTTTTCTGTTGAATATACTTACTTATGACGTGCGTTCTAAAATTCGATGTAATTACAGTGTCGGTTCATAATATGATACAATAAATAATTACACATAACAATTTAAAAAAAAAACATCACTACTGTTTATTTTTATTACAGTACATGATAAACAGGTCAAATATAAACATTCCGAATTTTACCCGACTGCTCTAGAAGGGGAATTATGCTTTTCGGGTGTAAGTCAGTATCAGGGATGGAAGGGTTAATTAAATGGGTAGTTATGCCATTTCAAACTAATGTTTGTGTTTTAGATAGGTACTTAGTGGGTGCGGTAAAAAAATAGAAAACAAAACCAACATAAAGGCCCTCGGACCACTTAAAAATCACATAAACTCTAAATAAATGCAATAATATCACAGCTCCAAAGTGACAAATGCCATAATGTTTCTAAGAAAATGCGGAGCCAGGACGGAAGCTAGTATTCTGAAAAATTTAGACGATAGAGGGATCATCCACGGGAATGGAAGCTGCTGCTGGCTGAATATTAGTTGGTATTTGCTAAAATTGGTAAAACAGTGCGTGAATTGAACTAAAGTTCTGTGGCGGACTACTAAGGCTACTCACTGCCTAATATTGCAGTGAAAATTCAGTCTCAGTGGAAATATGGGCAATAAAAATAAAATGTTGCGAAAGAGTTTTACAAGAAAAAGACGAAAAACTCGAAAAAATGATGGAATGTTTGGGTAAGTAGGATGATTACGGTATTGTATCATAATAACATTTGAAATTTGTATTTAGTTTAGTTTACTTACGAAACTGTATAGATCTATAGAAACGGCATTGACAATTTCTACAAACATTTTGCTAAATCCAAAAACAAATAGGTGCACTCTATTTTGATGTCTATAGAATGCATATTTGAATGCGCCTAGTGCAAACGTCTCTGGTCGAAGCAACCATCGAGGCGATAGCCATATTGCAATAGTAGGTATAAGTAACAAAAACAAACTTGCAGATAAATCAGAGTGCGTTCGTAATTATTATAATAATATAAATACTGCACACTAGTTATATATAAAGCATTTTGATTCTTTTGTAAGATTATTTTTATAATATTTATTGAGTCATTAGACCAGTGCCGATAATTTTTGAAAACGAAAAAAGTCACAGTAGGCTGAAACCCATTGGAAAAGAAAGAGAATATAACAAAAATGAAAGGAAAAATAATTTACGGGCGATCCGAGGTCGGGAAGTGGGGGTTTAAGGGTAAAAAGCGGTTTATCTCGATTTCCGGCAAAACTACAAGTCTTATGGAAAAAAGTGTAATAGCAAAGTGGTAGGTAATAAAAAGATCTACAACTTTTGTATTCACACTTTTTTCAAGTAACCTCAAAATTTATGTGAAAAATTCAAATAACCAAGTCCATCCTACTTACCCAAACATTCCATCATTTTTTCGAGTTTTTCGTCTTTTTCTTGTAAAACTCTTTCGCAACATTTTATTTTTATTGCCCATATTTCCACTGAGACTGAATTTTCACTTCAATATTAGGCAGTGAGTAGCCTTAGTAGTCCGCCACAGAACTTTAGTTCAATTCACACACTGTTTTCAGTCATAAATTTCTTGAAAACTACAATCGAATTATGCACAGAGCGTCCGGTGCCAACCATCCAAGTCCCGACGACTAAAGTATGACCGCGTAAACTATTGTCACCACTATGGAGCGTCAATAAGATTGAAAATTGAAAATGATATTTGTGTTGAAATGTGACGTAAGCTGCGAATGGGCATTTATTTTACTGCTTTTCTTTAGATTATTTAAAATATAGACATAAAATTAAATAATGGTTTGGTTAAAGTTTTAAAAAAATGGAAAACCTACTAAATTCTTAAAAAAAAAACTGTTGTTATCGCTGGAAATACAGAGATCTTCGACGTCAAAGTTTATTTTTGTGCTACAACTTCCCAATTTATTATTGGGAATATCAAACTATTATTTATTATTCTGTTCGGTTTAAATTCTTCTTTATACCCTTCTCTGTTCACTGTATTTTTCGCGTTACTTATTTTTATTACATTACGTCATACTCGACGTTCTAAGAAACCAATTTTTGGGAATATTGAGATAACACCCCGCCTTAAGAGAGCTATTTTTAGTAAACTATGTTCATGTTACGAGCTGCAATTTGGGCCAGATTGATTGATGTGCCAGAATTTGAGAGATTTTTGTTTAAGTACCTACTTAAGTATCGTAACTATGCGAGGAGTGCGGTAGGTACTTAGTTTGAAATTGAAAGTAACAGCAATCTGACTACAGTTTTAAGTAATTTCTAGTATAGTGAAACTTAGGAACAATGACAGCTAAAGGTTGTCTACTAACGAACTTGAGTAAATAGATTTTACCAGTTCTTCATAATATCGAAGCACTACCAAAATTCACCGAATCTTTTTATGTTCAAATTGGATTCGTCTAAACATTATATAAAGCTGTATTGATCGGGAACCTAACTGAATAATGTGATAATGTGGTCACGAGCTTCTCTACGTGATCTCGTGACCAGCACACCTGCAGTAGGTATGTGATACCAGGGTAAGCAGTAAGCAAAAAGGAATTTGTTAATTAAGACGTTAATCATCACAAAAGTTATCAAGGTATTTAAAAAATATATTTTATTGCCCTGTTGAAATTAAATAGAAATGTCTATTGACTGATTAAATAAAATGCTTTCGTATCTGTAGATCGACGAAGCACTCTTTGCTTTTGCATTACTAAAGGCTTTTCGCGATTTTTGCTTATGCTGGATTTTTCCATTAGTTAATTCTGACATTAAAATGTTATAAAAAGAAAAGTTTTTAAAGGTTTTTAATGCGTAAAATAAACAAATACTCGACTGTGTTTCCGCCGTTACCGCGTATAACACAATCGCAGCAATTCGGCGTACTCAATATGGTTTCATCCAAATCCCGTTGCGGAATGGCCGCCCACGTCCGTTTTAATAGGCGAAAAAGATTTTCTGGTGTGTGGGTGGACGGCATTCATATTTGGCGGAACTAATTTTTTAAGCATATCCCATGCGTGCTCAATGGTATTCAAGTCTGGCGATTGGACAGGCCATGGTAGGACATTGATATTAGCTGCGGTAAGTGTGTTTGCAATGACTCTGGCAGTGCGTGGTCGTGCATTATCAAGCATGAGCAGAAATGTAGCACCAAATTGGGTCCGCAAAGGATTGACAACATCTGCTACAATAGTTTCAGGGTAAATCTGTGCATTAAGGTCGTTTCTGATCCAAATCAGTTCGGTTCTTCCGCCGATCCAAATACCCGCCCATATCATGTCTGTTCCACCACTGTATGCATGGACTTCCTGGCATGATTTGAAACGTTCTTGGGTCCAAGGATTCTCCAATGCCGTATACGTCTAGAAGCGTACTATCTGGTCTCATACCAAAGCGAGATTCGTCAGAAAACACACAAAACGCCACTATTTTTCTACCCAATTTCTGTGTTCACGAGCCCATTATAAACGGGCTCTGCGGATCCGGGTTTTTAACGCAGATTGCCTTCATGCAAGCCATTTTTTATGGTTTGATCGCTTATTAACATCCCTTAGGAGCTATGAAGCCTCGTAACCAACAACATTGTATTGTACGATTTCGTCGAGCAGTCATTTGTATGTAACTATCTTGTCTGCGTGTGGTGATGCGAGCTCGTTCTCCAGGTCACTCTGCCAGTGATGTGGTAACGTGTCCATAGTCGACTTATTACACCCTGCGCAGTGCCCAAGGCGACAGCCACAGCACGTTGGCAAGAACCAGCTTCCAACATTCCCACGACACAGACATTTCTTGTCGGCTAAAATGACGTCTTATCTCGATTATAAAGTTCTTTTGCATTGATTCCACTCAGAAGTAATTTTACTGATTTGCTCTCAAACTCATTGCAGGATTATATAGGAATACGACTTGAGAGAAGGTTTTTATGTTTTGACCGAAAAAGAATCAAAAAGAACGCTAAGCGAAGACGAAGTAATAGCGCGGGCGGGCGATGCGATGCTACGCGGGAACAAGAAATTTCACGCGGACGAAGTTGTATGCAGAAGCTAGTAATTATATAAATAGTAACTGCTTATAGAACTGATACTTGTAGCGGTCGATGTTGGTATTGATGATTGAGATTTCTATAGAGACAGATCTTTGTTGGTCTAAACATTATTCCTAATGCAGATTATACTAATAATGCCCTCTGTCCTCTTTCATTACAACAGGGCATATAAAGGTTTATTATCAAAGCGTACCTCGATGTGTGACATTGATAACAGAAGCACAAAGCCTATGTGCCTCGTAAACAGGTGTTACTGAAATAATTGGTCACACTCGAACGTTACTCACAGAGGTACGACGTGATAATTACACTGAATAGGTACAGTAGCATCGACAAGATGGTGAAAACTCGGTTATACTTGTTTGTACTGATAAGAATCAAAGCTAGACTTTCGTAATGTGCTTTATGTATTAGCCTGTTTATCATCATATGTAATTTATTCATAAAATAAAATAGGAATCAAGTCAAAATTGTACATTAACTATTTTTGAAAAAAAGAAATTGCTACGAGTCTGATGCTAAAAAAAATACATAGTTTTTTGAATTTTTGTCCGCTTGTCTATTTTTTTTGGATGTCTGGGTGTGCGTCCCGGATTGGCGCAAAAACGGCTGAACGGTTTTGGATGAAGGGCACACAGATAGTTTATAACCTGCATTAACACATGGGGTACTTTTAATTCCGGTAGTAGGTACGTTCCCGTGGGATATTTTCTGACATTCACGCGGGCGAAGCCGGAGGCATAATGAAGAATGACCTCCGAGCTCATAGTTATGACTGAAAAGAGATTTCATTCAGGGATATAGCAAGACCATGTATCGTTACGTCAAATTAATTCCTACATCAATACAACAACAACAAGTACATATGTATTATAGCGAAATAATAAGCTAAAGTTAAATATTATTAAAACAGTGGCGGAATTCGTAATTTGGCTTGAATGAAAAGCGAATAAGAGTAAACTTAAGGTACACCGGATGGTACATCTTTGTTACGTATTTGCTTTCCGAACTAGGGAATCTATTGCAATCGGTTTTTGGTTCGTGATCACTAAATTACGTAACCTGTAAAGTGAATATTATCTTATAAAAATCAACCTAAGTTACCCCGAATGAAAAAGTCCGGATTAAAATCAACTATAGTAATAAAATGTTATCCCTGGAGGTACTAATAGGTACTATACTACTATAATAGTTTAGCGTAATGGTTTAAAGTAACAAGTCAATCCAGATAAACCACAGCCTCAAAGCGTAGCACGCCTCGACGGAATCGCGGGTGATACGAAGATCATGTGTCATGCGCCAGAACAAACTTGCTGGTCTCGAACTCCAAGGATTCAATGCGACTGGTAGAACTGACCCAAGAGCTCGCAAGCCTGGTGAATAGTCCGGTATCCGGTAAAAGGGCCCCGAAGCAGCCCTTTTTAACGGGTTCCACACCAGATTCACATAATATCGCACATGCCATTTGTGCAGAACTAATCAATATAACTTGGATGACTGCTG
This sequence comes from Brachylomia viminalis, assembly GCA_937001585.2. NCBI lineage: Eukaryota > Metazoa > Arthropoda > Insecta > Lepidoptera > Noctuidae > Brachylomia > Brachylomia viminalis. Next base: position 16,962,453 of record OW443307.2, on the reverse strand, counting down.
ATAACAGTACATAATAACCGGAAACTTAGTATAGTATAATCAGGGATGAATTTAAATTATAGGGTCGAAAATGTATAGAAATCGCCTGGATTGAATACATATTATTCAGCAACTCACGATTTTTTCTAATAAGCATATGAGTTGCTTGTTTAGGTCAAAATTTTAAAAATATGAATACCTTTAGATGACCAGTCATATCAACTACAAAAATGGTTGAAACCGCAGACGTCACGCTGCAATATGTACATTATGTACAACGATAACATAAACCTAAGCATGTACATACAACGATCAACAATCGAGTATCACTTGACCCGTGATTATGCAAATTAATGGAATTAATCTGACTAAACAGCAAACATGTGGAAGCATTTAGCTAGCTCACGGAGAGTTGGAAATATATCGAATGAATAAAACGCTATTGGAAATTGCTCATTACACGATTATGTGTTCTGAAATTTCAGGATCAACTTGCTAGAAAAGATATTAGATATAATAAACCGAACTAATAATTTGGAAGATTTATTTCAAATATTCTACGTTTTTCTATTAACGTTCCATAATGACCATCACATGTATTTCAGAGAAACTTAAAGTAAGAATTATGTCTACTTATACCTACAAATTTATTTCGTAGCGCATTTACGTCTTAAGTTCGCAAAAAAAAAAAACTGAAGAGAAAGATGTACTGAAGATAAATTGAAGTCAATCCTTCGGATAGTGGCCGCAATTTCCATCAATAACTGATCCTAGAAAAGGTTGTCACCCACATAAAATTTTGAGGACGAAACCTAATAACCACCAAGCCACTTGTCCTTATCGTTAACTCATATTCCGAATCCTTTAGCTTAGTTTCTCAGTAAAATTGATTAGTTTGAGAAACCTATCTTCAAAATCAAATTCGTAGCTATATTCTAACTGATTTTTGTGACAAAATTTGACGTAAGGAGCACGCGCGTCGTCGTGGAGCAAATATGTCGATATCGAGACGATAAATCTTGTTTGTGAAGCAACATGCGGAGGCTGCCAGTCATACTTTTTTGAAAATTATAATACATCTTCTTCAAATCGTGTTGAATTATTTGGCTCATCTGAACCGTAACTTGAAGTCTTTGTATAGGAAGTTACAACATTTTTACATTTATATCCGTCTGACTGTGTTTTCAGCACATCCAGGTTGTGATGGACTTGAATGTTCCAATTATGCTTAACCAAAACTGTGCACTTCAGCTTCATTTGCATCATTTTCTTTTAAAGGTCGTTAAAATAAGCTAGGAAAACGTTTTCCGATAAAGACTTTGACTTTTGTCGATTTTTCATTGCGCAAACTTTTCGTAGGCAAGTTTGTATATTTTTTCCTTTGACTTCGGTGGCAATACATTTTCAATCACTAATTTGGCTTCCTTTTGAATGTCCGGCGGTGTTAAACACATTGACTTGGAGAATTCGTCGCTTGAAGTTCATTTTTACAATTTTATTTTAAATATCACGAAAATTGATGGAAAACAATTATTGAGAATTGCAAAATATTTCACAGTATCGCGCTTTTGTTTTTTTTTTGTCTTTTTTTAATTCGGCAATAATAAATGCACTGCCTGTACCTATGCAACCAAATTCTGAATGAAATCTTTTTGCACCTGACTATTTTTAAAACTAAACTAGACAATAAAGGACATTCAAAGAAAATTGCTGATGGCTAAAACCCACCATCAATGAAATTCCATACAACTTTGCTGGCGCCTATTCGAGTAGCGCGGAAAGGTCGACTTTGTTCAAAGAAGGTTGTCAAAATAATGACCACATTACAAGCATCTTTGAGTAAAATGATATTCAACTCAAGTACAGTCTACAGCTCAATACAGTTTTTATTTTTTCTGCAGTAAGTATTTCCAAGTAACTTTGGATTGCTCTCTGTTTAACTACAATGGGACTATTGTCGCAGAACACAATATTTTTGTGTCAATAATGAGTAAGAATATGAATAAAACGGTGCATATTGTTTGCCAAGAGTGTTAATATAAAAACAGCAGATTATTTAATGTTTGTAGGAATAGGTACTTAAATAATCTGCCCACAATGTAATTACATAAACGGCGAAAAATTAATAAATTATTAGAAAACCTTGCAGAGTCGCCTGTAAACGACATGAATAATATTATAACATTTCGATTACGGATCAAAGCCAGACTATTGCATGGCTCTCGTTCCTGGCTACCTTATTTATTGCGAGATTGAAGCAAATAAACAACAAATCATAGCCAATTGTGAGAAAATATTTCATAGGTTATACGTTTTCATATTGCAACGATGCTGCGTTTTATTTCCGTGACGGAATTACCCAAAGTCCTACCTATACCTAACTGCTACTTAGTTATTTAAACATCGTATTGAATATTCGAGGAGTCAATCCATCAAAAGGTTTCACCTGTTTTGCTATGCACGAGGCTACGTCCGCGCCGCGCGCCGGCCGGTCACGAAATTATTTTTACGGGTAGAGCTTTGCAGATTAGTATTTTTTGTTATAGTGCTGAGGCGTATAATCGAAGCAAGCCACATTATACCTATATTTTACAAATATGAATTGCTGGCATTGTGAATATGGACATGTTATAAAACATTTTCCATGTGGACCCAAGAAAATAAAATAACGACAGAGGCTCGGTCGGAGCTCGTGCATAACTTATGGTACGAGTATATACATACCATGATGTTGGATCTACAGAAACTTTCCTTATTTGCACACAAATAGGGACATTTTCGGGTGTCAATATTATCGTGATCCAAGTGCGATTTCGTAAAATTATGAGCACTTAATCCAAGATTTATACTTGCCTTATTATTTATTAGTTAATGTGTGTATGAAATTATTTTTATATATGCAAGTAGATACCTATTATCCTAGAATTCTCAAAGCCAAGTTGGTGCTACTAGTTGCTCATTGTGTACTTATTTTTTTTGGCGAGTTTTTCTCGACTTTTCGGACTCATTTATGTTTATGGTGTTCTGGCGAAAAATGCGAAGTCGCGTATATTTACATTTGCAGCGCTCTTTGGTTTTACTTAACCGTAAAACTATGTACCTAAGTCTTACTCGTTTTTAAATGGCAAATTGATACAAAAGCCCGTAATATTCGTAACGATGCGCTGAAGAGTAAAACATCACCGTAAGAATAATTTTAACGATAGCTATAAGTATGTTTTACAAAGAGCAGTTATAGATTACTTACTTCGAGCAAACTTCATGAATTTGAAATAGTATTACTTACTTCACGTTTGAGAAAACGTTCATTCTCTTGTTTTTCGTATTAAATCGGATGGAAAACAAGCCTGATTGTGTTGCCAATTTGCAAATACAGTTGTAAAAGAACATTAAGTACAAGGATTTTCTGATGTAAAGTGGGTCGGACCGGAGTTAAAGTTCCTCTTATTTCATCGCTTTAAAAAGTAAATAAAGCTACAAACCATTTTTCTCCATAGATAACATTATTTAATTAAAATTTTATACAGAAACTCATCAATTACGGAAGGCTGCGATGAAAGAATTATAATGAAACAATTTAATTAGCGCTGGCTCAAGAATCCTTTAACATTTTGCTTTTCCATTAGCGAGGAAATGATCTACGCTTGAGGTATGTTTACTACTGTAAGTAATGCAATAAACGATTTGAGATTTGAGGTTTGAATGGAGACCTCTACCAACCTCATTACATAAGGTTCATCAAGAATGGCAAGTTGTGTTCGAAAAAATGGAAAACAACAGACTCAGTTCTCATGTTTCTACATTAACAGTTATCCGAAATTTCTCATCGAAATAACTTCACAATGAATATCTAAACCGTAAGATGTGTTTGTTGTGCACTGACACACATAATTACCCCTCAGAAGAAACTCAAACAAAAAGTCAAGTTAACAAAAGCGGCTCCAGGTCACAGTTCATAAAGTTCTCGTTTTTAAAGGGTATTGAAGATTTTTCTATGAAGCTATACCTACTGTCCGCCATTCTGTTTATTTTTAAAATGGCGGCCACCATTCTATAGATATAAATCGATATCCGACCTCAGTGCAAACAGAAAACATCATGACACCAGACCCCGTAAATTGTCACGTCTCCGAGATATCAACGTTCAAAGTTGATCACGTGACATCCATATTTTTTGATTTTTCGTAGATTTTGTTGCATAGATGTTTGAAATTCAGAGTGATGAATATAATGAAATAATAATTTTAAGCCTCTGGATTTGGCTTCACATGCCGTCGAGAATTAATATCTCTCAGGCACGGGTTGCCTCACAATGGTTTCCTTCACCGTTTTTTTTAAGTAATGGCCGTCATTTTGAAAAAAAAAAACAAAATAGCGGACAGTAGGTATGCCACGGATCTTCAAACCCCTTTTAAAGGAACAGTACTTACCACTGACATTTAATTGCTTCTTGGTTAATATAATTAGTCCCGGAATAATAATCTAATTTTAGACATCCTTGAACTTAATTTTCTATACCGTTACCATTATACAGTCAAACTCCGATTTGATTACATACCTGAAAAAAAACCAATATTAGGCACGTCAATTTTTTTAGGGAAACTAAACGATTAAACTAAATATTATTTCATTAAAACCTATAAAACTTTCAATAAACGTCTTCTACAACCAGTAATGCAGATATTTATTTTGAAACGTTCAAAATTGGCTTTTAGCCTGTTTGAAATAAATTATATGACTTCGACTTTAGCTTTAGCAGAAAAAAACTTCTTAAAACCATCGAGATATAAGTACTGTACGTTAGTACTTATATCTCGATGCTTAAAACATTAAAAGTTTAAAGAAGAAAAAAGTTCTGAATAAAACGGTCGTTTAGGAATTACAACTTGAAGAGGTAAACTGGTTTTATCAAAAATGTTACTTTGTTCCAAGAAATACTATAGAAAGGGAGTGACGACCGCGGTGACGACTAATAAAGAAGTTTTGAAGAAAAAGACATGTTGCGCCGACCATAGATAAACTGGAGTAAAGCAGGAGAATGACGATGATAACTGTTCCAAGAAAATATTTTCTTAATTTGAATTGCTCCGTATTCAATTCAAGTAATGCGTTAAATGTAGTTGTTTTATTTTTGATACAGCAGAGGAAAAGACAAGCGTAAGTGCTAAATTGTATGTACCTATGTAGGTATCTACAGACACAAAGAAAACATATCCAATTTAGATGACATGTATCAACAACAAAAAGAACAATCTTTAAAATTTATTTTTATTGCGAAATACTAAGATGTAGACACAGCCGCTGCAGGTCAAGTTACCACAAACTGTCAAATTTTCTCATTCGATTTTGAACGTAAATTTCTACATTTTAAGGTTTAAAATCATTGACGACACGGTTGACTGCTGCTTTACGTGTCGCGGGTTCGATCCCCGCACGGAACAAATATTTGTATGACCTGCAAGTAGTTTTTCCGGGTCTGTCCGTTTGTGTATGTGAGTTTAAATGTTTGTAAACACACCCACGATACAGGAGAAATTCCTAGTGCGGGGCAACGTTTTAAAAAAAGAAAATAATTATTATTATTAGGAGAAATTTGACAGAGTCGTATACACCTCCGGTTGCCTGGCAGGTGTGCTGGCGACTGTACAAAAGCTAACAACCTGACAGCATTATGTACATTTCTGATTTAATTAAAACGACAGCAGACGAATAAAAAGTATAAAGCTACGTAGATATTAGAAAGACAAGGGTCGTTGCAATATTAACTTTATTATAATAATGAGAATACTTTTGACGCTATGCATAAGCGTACGACTTAAATATAACTGGCAAAATATTGGTGTAGGTACTACGGAGCTCCGCCAAACCTTTCGGGTAAACAAACGTGCTGTTATATAAATAATGTGTGTTTTAAAGCTATTCACGAGCGTGCAGGTGGATCTAGTGGCAAAGTCAACATGCCTTGGTATACCTGGATTTTATCCAAATGACCTGTTTCACAGAGCCATTTACGTCTCGATCCGTTTAGCGTGTGCATGTGGACTCGTGTAGTTTCGTAACTAAATATACCATTATGTTAGCATCCTACAGGGATTTAGTTGCAAATTTACACTACGTTGTAAATTACCATTTGAGCTTTTAATAGATTGAACGTGCAGATAGGTGGGATATACAGGTAACTTGACTTCGCAAAGTACACTTTACATTTATTTTTTCACTTTTGTTTTGATCTGATTGAAACATTGCAAAATTAAATTAAATTCCGATTCAATCGAACCGATTCAATCCAAGTTGGATTGAATCGGTTCATTATACTCGTACACACGGGACATTGAACCGCAAAAGCTTTTTTAATCTCGTATTGTATTTTTTATGATTCGTTTCACTGTATTTTTTGCCAAACATCACCATAATTTTAGACTTTAAAAAGGTTATATTCAAATAGATGCCTGGACAATATTCTTAAAAAAAATGTACATTGATTACTAAGAAAGGAAAAAACACTGTAACAGTCACAGACACCATACATTAATTAAACAAGATGGCTTTGCCCATTTCTTGTCACGGGTGAACACGAATAACCCTTAATTAGCACATCCCTATGGCATTTATTCGGACGTAACACGCGATCGTTATCCACGGCAGCGCATCGTGAGCCGAATCTAAAAACTCATTGACAACAGGAACAGAATACCAAGCTGGAAGCCAGCGTTACATCAGCAACGGTTTTTTATGAAATAAAACAAAAACAGAGAGAAATCATAATATATAGATACAAAATAAATGAACTTACAATATTTGCAAAAAATAATCGCCTATACGCCAGCAACTAATCCTGCGACTCGAGCACAGAATCTCATGGACCATGCGTCAGACCTGCATTATACGACTACCCGCAACTTTTACGCAATTATTTACTATTTACAATGTTGTTATAATATCGTTCGGGTCGAAGCAATTACTTCGGCGAGTCTTTTATAAGTTTTTACTATACTGCTTGCATGCTTTGTATTGCTACCAAAAGTATATAATTGTGGATAACAGTGTCGTTCGAAATTCAAAAATTCGTAATGATTCTTATTTGTCATTGCAGTTATTAAGTTGCTTGTTTTATCACATTCTATTATAAGTTATTCTGAACCGGTTTTTATTGAATCTCTATGTTGATTCTATCTACATAACTGTGTCAGCTTGAGTGAGTTCTCAACAGCTTCTTAGTAGTTCAAACTCACTGTATATACATATATGTACCTATGTACTTGCCATGTTTTCAGACGAAAACGTCTTCTAGTTTGATGATGTACAACTTAATATAATGTGATTATGTAATCAATGTTGCTTACAACAATGTAGGCATGATTCTATAGATTGTGGTGTTGCAGAGAATAGTAAACAATGGTAGAAATTAAATTAAATTAAATAAAACTTTATTTCAGACTAAGCTCCATATTTTTGTTAGTATTTGAAATGATAAACGTGATTATACTAGATCCACGTCTGTTTGTTGCTAATCGTGTTCATAATTAACTTTCAAGCTAGCAGTATCCCTCTCACAGAGAATAGGCTTGTGTCCCAGCACTGGGAACATTATAAGGCTGATTATGCTAACAGTATCCTTTGAGGTGGTTATCGAGATCCATTTGTACCGCGATCTAGTCTAACTGGCAACCTAGACATGTCGAGATAAAGGCCAGATATACCGACTCGTCTCAACATACTAAAAATAAAATACACAAAGCTGACAGCTATTACAGTGAAACTGTGTTCTTTAATCTATTAATCTATAAATAAACGAACAACAATCAACAACAATCTACACTTACCTTATCTAAGTATTTATTCGCTAAGTGAACAATGTATGTTCTTTAAGAATAAATAAAGAATCTTTAAACCGAACAACAATGGTGTCACTGCAAAGAGAAAGTCGCGGAGAAGCTGTTGTGCGCTTTTATAATTTTTAAAATAACGTGACGGTATTATCATGGACGTCCACGTCCCCATCACGGCAATCTGATAACACTGGGAAGTAAAATGTATAGAAATTTATGAAGACGCTTTCAAATTCCCTTCCACGATATTGTTAAGTATAATGTACACGTATTTCCATAAATACATTTTATGGACACGTCTACGATTATACTGTGACGTTAGAAATTATAAAAGTTCAGATTTAATAAATAAAGTGAACATGCTGATGTGTCATTTATCAGGAGTTCCAATGAGTCATCATATTGAACAAACAGGAGCCAACAAACATTTTAGAATTCCAGTAGTCTTGGTAAAAGGCTTTGATCATATAAGGGACTTAGTGGTTGCGGTGGTCGACAGAAGCCTGCATGTGGACAAAAATACAAGTTCTGGCAAAGTTAAATGTAAAAGTTGCTCGGAAAATATTTGACTAAGTATATTGTTTGTTCTGAGTTTGTTCAGCTGGTTGTCTATCATTAGAACTTTTACGGTCAGATTACCAACTAACTTATTGAATGTAATTTTTTTTCAGAGCTTGAGCAATTTGTTGAGTATTACAAAACTTGTTCTATTAGATACTTCTCAAGAATATTTTTTTTTTTACTTTTAATAAAACATGGAGAAGTAACATCGTTCTCCAAAATTTATAACTAACTTTTGCCCGCGGCTTCGGTCACGTTAATTTAGAATTAGACAATCAATTCGGGTTGCATTCTGCTTGTTGTTAGGCCGTTGCAATCATGGGCTCAGTACGGAAGATTAATCTAGGACGCTCCTATACACAATGTTGTATGTCCTTCTATTTGGCGCTATATAAATAAAATTGAAGGGTCTGTTTGTAATGTCAAAACAACAGCTTGTTACTAAATGCATATGCAAATATTATACAATGTATAACTGAATTAATGCACATTATGACGTTAGTTTGTTCAGAATCGTTTACTGAATGGACTTATGTCAGTTTTAATATATTATAGTTAGGAGGATGAAAAACCGGTCTGTCGACACTCTTGACTCGAAAAATGTATTATGTACTTAAATTTTAAAAATAAAAACAAAAACATACTACATTACACACACACACACACACACATACTACACGTGGCGCCATCTATTATCATAAGAATGTTATTGTTGTTTCCCTCGGGAACAGTACTCTTTTTTGGGATGAAAGGTACCCTGTGTCCGTTTTTATACACCTGACAACGTATATGCAAAATTTCAGGTAACAAACAAACTTACTTTCGCATATATAATATAAGTTAAGGCGACGAATCCAGGATAAACAATTAACATCACGCCTGTAATCCCCGAAGGGTTGGGCAGGGTACCTTAGATATGATATTAAATAACCGTAGGACAAAGACTTTGCTTGCCAGTATGCAGTTTAGTAAACGATCTGCTGTGCTATATAATAAAATCAATAAATACATCTTTATTTTGTCCCAAAAACTACTATGACAGTAAAAAAAAATGGAATGGATACAAACGCTTACCTACAATGACACCGTGACACATACACTCCCTCACACTCATGTACTCTCAGTCACACCTACAGGCTACACTTTCGCTCACATATACTCACACACATACTTGCACACACTCATACACATTTGATTTAATTTAAATTAATGGTTTTAGCATAAAATGTATATACGTTTTGCTTTTTACATAACACCTCTTGCTATGGAAGACCGGACTCTCCAAGTACAGGTACCTACTACCTGCCTAAAAGGAGGATCCAATCAAAAAATGTTGTTTATACCTATACTTGTTTTACCAATATCTAAACTATTTTTATTTTAGTTTTATTTTAGCTAAACTTTAATTTAGTTATCATAAATATTTTACGTATTGTCGTTGAACGCGAGTAACCCTTTTTTTTAACCCCACCCCTTTGTCAGTCATTTACCTGGTGATAGATATTTTACAGAGTAGGTTTTTGATACAAAAAGTCCTAACTCACACACAGAGTAGTATTTAGTGAACTACATTATTAATTCTCTCGCGTTCTCTCTCAGCGTTATAATAATTCTTGTTATTTCAAGCCGCAAGTTATTATTAGTTGGTAATCTCTCTGGAAGCGAAAATTAATTTTCCAATAAAGCGAGTAAATTACCATAAAGGTAATAACCGCCTGTCGCGCGGTGCGTAGGTGCCTTTGTGTCGCGTATGAATCGCGTCGCGTTTCCCGCCTGTTTGAAGGAGTGGAAAATTATAGAGTGGAAATTTCGAAGATAATTATTATTAATTAAAAAATACCAAAAAAACCACGTGAAGATATTTCATTTTCATGCATTTAAATTATTTTTCATGTTATATTTTTATATCATCACATTGCTTGTCCGCTAAACTGACCCCTTTTTTTTTGAGGGTGGGAAATCGACAAATAACTTCTCCCGCTCTGGGCAGAGCAGGAGGGCGTGTCACGTCGACGCGGGCCTTATCGAACGGCGAGCTGCCTATTGCTCGCCGTTCGCAAGCCCACGAGCTAAACTGACCCCTACTGTTGCTCTTCTAAATTCGTATGGGCGCTAATCTCATAAATGTAATGGTTCTATGATTACTAGAAAAGGTTGCATAACATAATCTCTATAGTACCTACGCTCTGCAGCCTAATATATGCTTTTAGCGCATGAAAATAAGTAATAAAAGTAAATTCAAAGCTTTCATGATTAAGCCCCTGTGCTAGTTAATTGCTCGGAATAATATAAGCTGCCGAAACACATTTGTGGCACCAGCAAACATTTAGTTTAAGCGGGAAAGTTGTATAGATAAGAATAAAGCAAAATCTCTATGCAATATAATTAATTATAATAATTATTTTCAGTTTGAAACGAACGATTTTATAAATAAGTTTTTATTAGGTAATCAGAAATGATTTCATGCAACTGACTAATAGTTTCTAGCAGGTGTTTGATTAGACAATGACAACTAAAATAAGCTTCATGATCGGCAACGCAATTGAATCATGTAGGAAGGTAATAAGCGCTGGTGGCCACAACTTCACTTTAGTGCGCGTATTTTGCGTACGGAATTATGTACATAGGTAACGGGATCACGAATGGATATTATTAATTGAATCTTATTTTTTTTTAATATATTATTACGGTATTAGGTATAGTTAATAAGGTATACTTAATTCGGTATTAGGTATACTTAATTCTGTATTACGTATACTTAATTAGGTATTAGGTATACTTAATTCGGTATTAGGTATGCTTAGTATGAATAGCTGACGTTCTGTTCACACTACAGTACTCAGTAACTTTCAAAAGGAAATCGCTCTACGGTAAATGATGTCGAGGAATATTTCACGTGGCGAGCTAATAAATCAGGGTCAGATGTTGTCGGAGAACTTTGTCTTTTAATTAAGCCACCTCAGGGAGAATGGCTGTCAACAGTCACCTTGTAAAATATTGTGACTTAACTTTATTAGGAGCTCTGCGACTGTAGCGACGATGGTTCATATTCAAAATCTGAACTTGGTGTATTTAGGAGGTTTCAAAGTATGAAAACGAAGTATGATGTACCAACTTGCAACTTCTTAAATATTTTGATAATTATTAGGTAAGTACCTTATACCGTTCGCTATGATAAAATCGATATTGAAAACCACATTTAGGAAAACAAAAATGGGATCTTATTGGTTTGTTTTATTGAAACATGTACCTACTCACGCTAGTCGTTTCCAAGCAATTATTTTTGTGAACCATTATTTAGTTTATTGTACAGAATAACGTAGTTGACAGCTATGTAATGCTAATGGGTCTTGTTACACCCTGAATTATTTGACAAATAAAACCACTTCATTAACGTGACGAGGTTTTCGGTCAATATTTAATGAGGCTGCACCACTATACAGGATTACTTGTAATTCGACGTATATCCGTCAGGAGCTGATAGGGGTGGGGGGGGGGGGGGGGCAAAATGCAATAAATTAAATCCCCCATATGTATGGCCGAAATTATTATTTTTTTAGCGGGACGTCATTTTTAATCGTAAAATTAAAATATTGGTAACATATTATTCTTAAATCACTCATAATTTTAATTATTTTGTTGACTTAGGCACTTTTAATTATGTACCTGCATAACTTAATTGAAGTCCCAGCTACAGTATAATTTTTTAACGGCGCCCATTCAATATGTAGATATTTTTATTTGGAATTATATGTCAAATTTTGGGTAAATATTGAAAAAGCTATTAACTCCTGACGGATATACGTCGAATTACAAGTAACCCTTTATACACAAAAGTACCCCGTTTTCGTATTGTTTTGGTTTTAATTGAGTTCAGCTAACCAAGGAGGTACGTGCGTACACTGAATTAATAATAACACACATATAACATCACACCTATAATCCCTGAAGGGATAGGCAGTAGTTTACCTATAGTACACCAACATTACGCCAGTTAAGTTTGTTAGTTGTGTGTGAATTACTAATCTCTAGTTTATAATAATCCTATAGATAGCTACAACCTTAGAAACTACCTAACCTTGATCGACCTCTAGCACGTTATATTCAGACGTTCCTTCAACAGCCAACTTAGGTATAGGTATGAAATATCTCGTGTTAAGGGACTGACAACAGGTAAAGCGCGGTCAATGTCGGACTGCATAGAAAAGAAAGAGATGCGCGATTACACAAAGCTGGTAATTTATTGCAAAATATGAAGCAATTCTCTATTTACAAATCCATTGATTGGACTAAAAAATGAAAACACTATCACGTTAATATGTTGCTTGAAGATCAATCTGAAATAAAAACAGAATGATTGCATGTATATTACTATGGTTTTAATCGTTAAAAGAATTTTTTAGAGCTTTATTCGTGACTTTTTTCTATCGTACCAAATTAGTTGTATTATGTTTTCAACACGCTATATAACCAGCATATATCCTGAAGAATATCATATATTTTTCTGATTTTGTTTACTGCAGTGGATCATATATATAAATAAATAAAAATAAATATACTTTTAGGCATTATAAAACTTGCGTTTAGGTCATGTAGTCCCCTTAACTTGGACTCGGGTCAAGTTCTCGTACTTATCTATGTTCGGGAAGTCAGCGACTCCTGCTCTAAAGTAACTGAAGAGTTTAGATAAGAAGGTTATTTATAGTGAACAGCCTCACTTTGGTCGACACCAGACTGTCGCGTGGGGGTTAGCTTGTAGCAGTTGTAACCTGCTGTGTGTTACTAAATGTTAGTGATTATGTTGCAACTTTTCGTTATAGATTGTTTGGATAGAAGCTGAAGTGGAGAAATGTTCGCAATCGATATCTCCTGAATAATGACACCAGTTAGTTACAAGTTTAGTGTAAAAATCTTTATGCTAAAACTAAAGGCTCTAAAGAATCAAAATAAAAGAAGTGTTGTTATATAGTTGCATAAACTAAGTTCCCAAAGAAAACCCTTTTGACAGACCTTTCTCCCCTTCGTAACTTTATCACCGTGATTGGGTCAGAACTACTGGACTTTAAGCATATTTATAAAGATTATGTCCTCGTCCGCTTCCCTCGGGGCTGTTTAAACAATAGTCGGGATTACAGCCGCGTGTCCCTGACTATTTATTTAACCCGAAAACGTACCACGATGCAAAAGTTTTCCTAAAATATTTACACCCAAATATATACTGTATAGAGGTAAAGTTTGTGAGGTTGTAGGGGGTAATCTCTGGATCTACTGAACCGATTTTAAAAGTTATTTCAGCATTTGACAGCCCAATTCTTAAGGAAGGTTATAGGTTTTTTAACGCTCACTCACTCGCTTCGTTACGCTTTGGCCGTTAGGAGCTGAGCAGAAAGAAAAAAGTCAGAAAGAACTCTAAGCGAAACGAAATAATAGCGCAGGCGGGCGATGCGATGCGACGCGACGGGGTGGGTCGGAGGAAAAAGAAAGTCGCGGGAATAAGCTAGTTAGTAGATAAAGTCAGGCTTTGGGATATAACAAAATACAAAAGTTCGGTTCAGTATGTTTTCTCGTAAAGTTTCGTTTCGAAAATTGCCAATTTAAATTCAATTCCAGCAGGTAAGTTACCTGGTTAATTGAAATTGACAATTAAAAAGCGAACTAGGACCGCTCGTTTTTGATGTTGAAAGTGACAATGTTGGTGGTCATTTTAAGATCGTCCTGTTCATTGATTTTTAATGAAATCGTATCTTTGAGGAAAAAATAGATCATGAGGTGGCACATAATACAGGAAACAACTTATCGCTATCAACTCGCACGCTCCATTGCTTTTCATGTAAGTACGAAGGACAATGGCGGCTACCGAGAGTGTTAGCAATAATCGTTCTATTAAGTACAAGACAGTTCTTAACGACATCACTGTATGGTTATTTTAATGGCGTGTTCAGTGTGATGTTAGGGTAATCGAGTTTCATGTATTTGTTTCGGAGGAAAATTGGTTTTCTGCTGATGCAGAAAATGTGAAGTCACATTTATGTTATGGTGAGAAGATCTACATCGTTTAGTAAGTTATGATCGTATGTAAGTAGAATGATTATAAACAGTTTTATGAAATACAAAATTATTGTCGTATTTGATGTCGCTTTAAGGCTCTTCAGGCGCGACATGCGACGCATAGGCTCCGCTTGTCGCGCGACGAGCCGTGCCTTTGTTTCGCGTGTCACGCCTGTTTGAAGGAGGCTTTAAGCAAAATTAGTTTAAGAATCGTGAGCGTTGCCATAGTTAAATGTACTTACTGCAAACCGCAACTTTTGCTTAATTGATACAATTCAATGATAAGAAACCCGTGCCAACCAAGTTGTCCTCTTGCCAAAGTAAATCAGGCACAACTTGAAGGAACTCGCTTTTCAGTTTCCTTTTAAAATAACAAACTTCCCTTGACAGCCTTCGATGACAGTCATACCCAAACTAGATGTCAAGCTCTCATCAAAATGAATAAAATAAGCCCAAACATGTTGTAGCTGCTGTAAGCTGTTGAGTAGCTCTATCGGCTGTATTCCGTCTCCAACATCAGTCCCGTTTGGTAATAATTTAGAACAATCCATTTGGAATGTATGGGTTGAATAGATTTAACTGAAAACATCAATGAGTCTGGTGCGCAATCTTTTAACTTATTATAAAAATCGTCAACTCATATTAACTTAGAGTTAATAATGCAAAAGTACGGAATGAAAGTTAACTAGCAAGCACAAGCAGAAAACTATAAATAAACATCAAAGTTAAACAAACAGACATACAGTTCACATTCGATTGCTAACATCATATTATTGGAGCTCGTTTGTCCGATAAACGAGCTCAAATTATATTAAACACGAAACTGGCGTTAGTTGACGTTTAGATAAACTTTTAACAACGATTAGGTACCTATTGACGAACGATTAGGTAGTAAAGATCCCAGTTGTATGATTTGGTTTGGTGGCTTTTGGTGGTTTGGTATATAATATATGTTTTATGTACGTATGTATTTATTGTATATGTACATGGTAGGTACACCACTGACTACCTGCAGTATTGTCTCTCCTTCTCTCTTTAATCCATCCAAATGTTGTCTGTAAAATATTGCTTTTAGCGGTTTGACCGCCCATTGTGTCACCCTATGTAAAATGTTTAGATGTATATCTGTAATTGTTATGGTGTACATAATAAAGAGTATTCTATTATATTTAACGCGACTATTACATGCTCACTGCAGCACAGGTTCCAAAAGATAAACACATTAAACACCGGGTGCTGTTGATACAGCATTATCGAAAAACTATAAAATAGCTATAAGATGTATTTACTTACCAAAGTAAAATTGTCAAAAACTTAAACAAAATGTGGTCACATTGTACGAGTAAACGGCAACAACAATTCCGTGATTGATCTAGCGATAATTATATTTCAGTCCTCGTGGCTGGACATTAAAAATGCCTTCGGTGACTGTAAATATTCGTAAAATATTTTTGAAGCTTTATTTTAAGCAGCTCTTGAGTAAATAAATATGTTTATTTCTTTCCCGAAACCAAGACAATCTCGTGAAAAATTCAGAATTAGGTACGTTGCTTAAACAAATTGCGTTTTTGTAAATTGCGACAACAGTAGAGAGAGTGGGAGTTAAATTGTGAGTGAGCGAATGTTTATCAAGCCTCTTGTCACTTGAGAGGAAATATCCCGTTTAGTGAACGTTCTCGACATTCAAGCTGCAACCGATGTTTGTGTTTAGGAATTTACAGCTTGTACACCTAGTTAGTGGTCACGATCTAGTTGGCAGACGCTGAGCTGAAATATATAACTATACTCTAGGTTTATAGGTTCAACATGCAAATTTTCCAAGCCAAAAGTTATACTAAACTTTGATTGCTTTTTGGTTTAGTTTACTTAATATCCGTGCTTATTTACACTATTGGTGTAGTAGAATTTGAACATAATGATTGCATTTCATTATTGCATTCGATTTCGTTGCGAAAGTCATGTGTGTTTTTTGGTAAACAGGAGCTACCAACGTAAAAATGAAATTGACGGAACCAGTTTTCAACTAACAACATAAAAAAAAAAAAAAAAATTATTGTGTCAAATAATTGGTATACAAATTGTTGTGTTCGGAATCTTCTTTTAGACAAATAATGCCTGTAGTAGAAGACTCCGCCCCTCCCTATTTTGTATAGCGTGATAATTAACACAATATTTTTAAAATGTAAAAGAATATTAAGTCTAGGCTAACAAAAATAAGAAATTAAAAAATAAAAAATAATCAAAGAGTATACTTAAAGATTGTGAGTGTGCGTGTGTGTGTTGTGTGTGTGTGTGTGTGTGTGTGTATGTGTGGATGAGCGTGTCTGTCAGAGTAAGTGGGTGTGTGTGTCTGTGAGTATGTGAATAATTCCGTGTTATAACAATGCTTCTGTGTCTTCATACGTAAGTGGTTTTATCCACTTAACTAGTGTTTCTTTACAGTCATATTTATTTTTCGAGTGTATATTTATCTTTTTATCTATTATACAATTCAGCTGATCGTTTACGATATTGATTACATGCAAATTCTGGTCTTAGTTGAAGGTATATCTGCTATGCTGAACTTCCTTCTTTTCGAGGTAATACCCACATTAAGGGGCAAAGACTTATGCTTTTTTAATATTGTTTGGACTATGTACAGCTTTCTGACAGAGAGTACATCACTAATGTGATAAAGGTCTACAGTAGGGAATCTAAGTCTTTTAAAATGCATAATCTTTAGGAGTGCGCGTTGTGCTCGTTCTAATTGTATCAATTTGGTCTTTGCTGTACCTCCCCAAACCGGAATACAGTATCCGAGCACAGATTGTACAAGTACAAGGTAAACTTGTGTGAGTAAATTTTTAGACGGGCCAAGAGCTCCCATAGAAGACAACGGCTGTATCATCGGCGTAGGAGAAATCTTTAGCATTGGGTATAATCATACTACAGAGGTCATTTATATATATTAAAAAAAAGGGTTGGACCCAATACACTCCCCTGAGGGACTCCGTACAATACAGCCGCGTAGCCACTGATATGCTGGCCAATCTTCACTCTTTGTGTCCTGTTTGAAAGGTAGTCCTTTAAAAGGTCAAGAGCTATTCCCCGAATACCAATATTTTCCAGTTTGTTTACAAGTATAGAGGTAGAGACGGTATCAAACGCCTTTTTGAGGTCTAAAAAGACAGTGAGGCACTTTTGTCCATTGTCTAGATGTTCGGTTATTAGAGAGGATAGAGCACTAACATCATCTTCCGTAGACATATTTCTTCTGAAACCGTATTGCGAGTCGGATAATATATTAAATTTGCTCAAATAATTTAGTAGTCTAGTATTTATTAGTTTTTCAATAATTTTTGATAAAGCAGTTAAAACAGAAATTGGTCTATAGTTACTGATATCGTCTCTATCTCCACCCTTGTGCACTGGCGTGATTATAGCTTCTTTTAACGGGGCATACAGCAACATAATGAACAACTTACTGTTATGCACAAGTTGCGGTAATCAAATGCAGTGAAAGGTCAATATCCTCACACATACACACATGTGTAGTGACGTAAGCGGGTCAATGTGATAAGCTCGCAACTTTTCACGTCGGTGTTAAATGAAGTTTTATCGAGGTCGTTTCATAAGCAAATTAAAAATAAATATAGAGTGTGATTGGACCCTTTATTTCGATAATTTATCACTTGTACGAAAGACAAATAAATTAAACAGCAGGAGTAAATGTGAACTATGAACACAAATAAAAGAAACTCCCGTTACATTAATAAACTTTTATGTCTATCAGCTACGAGCGGCCACCCAACTGCAACTATCTCAATGTATGTGACCGTCTCAATGTTTACAATACAACTTTACGAGAAAAGGACAAAGTCTTCTAAAATTATTCCGTAGTTCATCGAGACATTTTATCCCACAGCAAAAAATAAAGCTTTAAGCACCTACAATGACTAACTCATCCTCGTCAGCTTAGCAGTTAGCTTACGAAAATTAGACCAGGAGTCACCAAATGGCAGACCGTTGTCCACATTCGGACCTCCGACCTATTTTGTGCAGACATTAACTCTAAACGCTAAAATTAAAATAATAAAAAAATCTACCTATAGCTACCGTTACAGGATAACTCAATGCGATAAATGCATTTATACTAACCTAATCTATACTAACATCTATAACTAATTATAAACAAAGCATTCCTTGTGAATTCACTCAGAGAACAACAGAGTAAGTCCATCTCATGAGTCCGTCGTACGTAATTAGGCTGAGCGTACGTAATTAGTACTTCCCTACTCTTATTAACGCAGTCACAATCAACACGACTCAAACTTCACAGCTGTATAACATAATAATTATGTTCTAGAGCTGTGCGGTTTATTTTACTGGCAGCACTCATCGACGATGACGTCACAAGCGAGCGTGAAGTGCTAACGAGAAAAAATCCAATTAACTGTAAATAATGTGTTGTAGACCCGGCGAAGGGCGCCAGTGTATGATTATATAGCTACAAAGGGTTTATTGGTTCGTTACACCAGTTTAGTTACTACACCTTCATAGACATCAGCATTCTCCTGCTTCACCCCAATGTATTAGTGGTCGCCGCAACATGTCTTTATCTTCCATACTTCTCTGTTAGTCGTAATCTCGGTGAATGATGATATGGTTTGAAAGGGGGTGACCGCCTTTCAAACCATATCATCATTCACACAGTCCATCCATCAGTTCTTTGGTGTTCCTTTACTCTTATAGCTATCGATATTTATACTCAAAACTTTCCTCACGACATTTTCCTCATTCATCCGTATCACATGCCTATACCATGACAATCGATTTCCACGCAACTTTTCAGTCACCGGCGCTACTTTCAGACTTCCTCTTATGTACTCATTTCTTATTCTATCCATTCGTGTAACACCACACATCCCTTTTAGCATTCTCATCTCAGCGGCATGCACATTCATCTGTTTTGTGGCCCAACATTCTGACCCATACAAGACAGCAGGTCTAACCATTGTTTTATATATTATCCCCATATGATTAGGGGGAACGCGGGTGTTCCCGTGACCTACCGCCATTTCATCCATCCAGAGTTAATTCTGTACTTAACCATCCGATCTACTTCTCCATCGCTTTGCACGAGTTAACCGAGATACATAAATACACCTTCATAGACAACCCAAGTATAATTAGCATTATGCCACCTACAGCTGTGTACCTATGATTATAGCCCTTATTTAACATATCAGTATCAAATACAGCTCAAAGCTACTACCCAACCCCCCCGACCCTTGCTCGACGAAGTGCCAGCCCGCGCCGTAACTGCGCGTGTATTTTTAAATTCGCCTGATAATAATAATCATCCAAATTGGATCCAGCCCCACCACCCACCTTGCTGTCCTCCCCTCCGCGATGCCCTAAACCGAGGTCCGTACAGGAGGTGCCCTTAGCGTGCAGTCGCTTAAGGCAGCCACAGGACAGTCCGGATAAGCAGTGACGACCTCTCAAGGTCAACAGCGAGATGCCCAATCGAAAAAAAATAAAAAAATACTTGCCAATTATACAAATATACCTACGTTATAGGCAAAACCACACAAATGTGATAAAATAAAATAACTCAGCCATTACAAAGCAAAGTACCCTATTACTGCTCACTCGTTCGTTCTGGAACCACGTCATAGCAGTAGATATTACGAAAGGATCACCTAAAAATGAATGTGCTTTTATAACCAGTCTAGCAGAAACACAGTAAAGTGCTGAAAACGCCCAAAAGTTTTCGTATATCATACAAACGAGGCCATTATAACAAGTTATTGTTTTATTCGATACATTTATTTTTACTGATTCCTCCCAACCAGTAAATGGTAACCTATTTGCTAAACTTGGTTGAATGTATGTTTTGTCAGGATAAAACTTTCAACAAGACTTTAGCATAATGTTTACGAAAAGCGATTTGTAAACAATAATATGAAGACTGGTAACTGCGAAATATCAAACGCGCAAGTCTTGCAGATATAAGTGTTCTGTAAATAAACCTGCTTTGGGTATGATTCAACTGTTTTCTGGGGTTTGCCTTAAATACATACCAACATTTCAAGTATCAAGCACCATTGAACAGTTCGCTTCTCTTACTAGGTATATTGACAAAGCAATCTTGTACTACAGATTGTGTATTCTGCGACTAAACACAAATACCGAAACTGAAACTGTTCCCTCACAGCGTGTTCATGTGTACTAGCGCTTCTGATCAGTGACGTCATATAGGAGACAAGCTGTAATGAATTGATGTAATCGATGTTTAATGACTTCATGTTACGAGTCACAAATATATCGCGGTCTGTATGACCGTGATAATATCATACATACAGACCGCGATATATTTGTGACTCGTAACATGAAGTTACGTGATAAAAGTGTTTCGTTTGTGTGTTGTGGGTTTCGGACATACGGGTTCGGGTATTATGTATCACAAAGTTACCAAAAGCTCCTTGTGGTAGTAAAAAGTTTGTTTGTTTGCTGATATCAGTTGTTTTCTGATTAAAGCAGATGAGATAGATATGTGAACTGTCAGATATCTCGTTGTAAATATCAGTTTAGTTTTCTACGATTGTGGTTTCCCTGTCTTCAAATATCGAATGAACAATTTTCCTTTCTTTAAGTGGCTTCAATATTCAAGCTTCAATATTATTTATTTATTTATTTAACACTTTAAGCACACAAATGTACAGAGGCGGACTTAATGCCATAGGCATTTTCTACCAGTCAACCTTTGGGTGATGCAGAGACAAACAGTGGTAGGTGCAATTTATAATGATAATTTAGGATTAAATAATTTTAAATATATAGACACGTATAAACTAGTTTAGTCTATAAATACATATAATATATATACCTAATTATATATAAATATAAGCACAAATAAATGTACATAAATACACGAGTATGTTAAAAACAAATAGGACACACAATGAGAAAACATTACCGCTGTGATGATACTGCCAGCTTCTTACGAATGTGCTCGCGAACTTTAGTTTTAAAGGATAATCGGTTGGTTGCCATCCTGATATCCCATCCTAATATTACTGTTGTAAAGTTGCAAATATCACTTATGTGACACGTTATTAATTTGATCTTAGACTGGTTTATCTGAGACTTGATTTCTATTAGATATTGAACTCAAATATGTTTTATTTATCCTTAAACGGAACCTTATAACTGACTAGTAAACACTTCATTAGCTAAACAAAAGCGTTATTGGTTGACTAAATCCGTTTTATGTTCGTAGAATACCAACCAAAGAAAACAACCAACAAGCAATTCTGCAGTAAAGTTACACATGAAAGTTTATAGTTCACCTATTGACTAACCAAGGGTACGCAAGTATCCCAAATGGTGGTTTGTTTAGGATACTTAACTTTGTAGTTAGTTAAAAATGTACTACAAAGTTACAAACTTTTAACTACCATTATTATTTCCACCATTAATACAACATGTGAGACTACAAATAGGTCTTAAAATAAATGAAATTCGAAAGGAAAATGCTTTTGATAGCTAAATTATAGCCTCTATAAAACTAGGCTTTAACTAAACAAACGGCTGTTTTCTTTACAATGGATTCGTTATCTGATAATACCCTTCGTTAAGCTTGACCAAAGAATATGCAAAGGACCCGAAATTAAACCAGAGATAAAAACAGTTTAGAAATTTTAATTGTATTCCAGCAGTGTTTTCGACTGTTTTGTATAGAAACTTGACCTTCCTAACATTAACAAGAAAAGGGTCAGTTTTAAAAGCATCGTTCAAGTGACGATAAGCATCTAACACCATATATTGTGAACAGACCTTTGTCTCGGAAGCAATTTAGGGGAATGAACCGAAACCATAGTGCAAAGATAAACATCAATATCCCTTCATTAGTTTGTTTAACATGATTTAGATCCAGCCGTAGACCACCTGGTACAGGCAAAAATTCATAACTCAAAAGCAAAAATAGTGGTAGTAAAGAGAAATACGATCGTAAAGGCAAACCTGTAACGAGCGACTCACTAACAAAAGGGTCGAATTCACAATTTATCAAAGTTTCAATTTGTGACCGCTATAAAACGAATTGCTAGCTGACCCTTGTGTTTAAAACAGACATAATAGCTCGTACAGGCCGCAGGGTTGTCCTCAAGTATTCACAAATTCCCAACTATAAGTGTTATTCAGTTATTTACGAGTATTACGAGCGCCCTCCCATTAGTGAGGTCTCGTAAGCTGCTGGTAAACAAAATCCAGATAGTATTAAAGGAGACAAGCAACTACACTTGGCAAAATTATGACACTATTGAAATCCGTAATGAGTTGAAAGGCAACGAAGTTTTGTAATGAAAACCTTGTGGGGAAATATTTACTCAAATGAAGAGTGAAGGTAAAAGGAAATGTTTGTAAGGGGTCTGACACTCCCTTCCGCTCCACCCAGAGCGGGAGGAGTCATATGATGATTTCCCATCCTCAAAAAAAAAAAAAGAAAAAAAAAAAGGGGTATTTATTCGCTTTTCGTCTTCAAGAAAAGCTAATATAGCCTTCGGGCTCTACAAAAAGCGGGAAGCTGTTTTTACATTGTCGGTTCGATTTAACGATGATTGCTTTAGAGAATGTTATAGCAAAGCTAAATTACCTTAGGTTACAAGTTACATAGAAAGCTAATTTTGTTAACGTTTTTACCTGAAACAAGTCGAAGTGCTTCAATCAAATTCAATCAACCGATTGTTGACATTTTATCCCTGAACTAAGCGCTACCAAAATAAGCACTAAATAGGAGATATATTACGATCCCGGCCACTTGCTCCGGTTCACTATTTATGAGTCTCCTATTTTTTGTAGTGTGCTGAACATTTTCTAAAGGTAAGTACTAACAGGGACTCGGGTTTATTGTGACTCGTAAACAACAAGGGTAAGAAACGAACGAAAGAAAGAGGGACGAGAGGCGGCATCGCCAGCGCAGCCGACGCGCACCGGCCTTCACTCCGCAAACGACGACCGCGTAGAACGTTTCGTAATAATATATACCTATTTTATACCTATGAAAACCTAGTTAGTTTAATCCTTAATAAACTGTTTAACTCTTTGCTCATATCCTTTACAATAATAGTTTGTATAGTTCACAAAACATAAGCAAATAAGTAGTAGTTGTTACTAAAGTAGTCATTTTCTCAATTTGTCAAAAATCCTTTGTGACTACGTCTCAACTTTCTATCTATTCATCCTTATTATGTTTGATTTAAGATATATGGAAGGCGTAATATTTATATCTTATTAGGATGCAGACGTTATATCTGTCAACAGTAATAATTTTCATAACGACGCCTCCCACTTACTAAACTATTATATCAACGTACCCCACGTAATGTCTTCACAACAACAAAATACGGCATTACTTTGTTCAGCATAAAAACGTTCAATTTATCATGCGCTTAACGGATGTTACCCTTATTTCCCACAAATCGACGGAAAGGCTGTAAATAGAGAATATCCAAGCAGATCTGATCGCTGCCTGTACAGAGCGGCGCGGCGCGGGGCGCCTCGAATCTCCCCGTTTATATGGGTAAGCAGAGATTGCCTTATCTAGCGCAGCTAGTGTGTATGCGTGCGTGCTCAGCTCATTATTGCGGCTATAAACGTTATGTAGTGCATCAGCAACCTTCACTTCATCTTCTGAGAGAAGTAGGTCACTGTTTTGTGAACCGGCAAGTAATAAAGCCCACTATACAAATAAGTTCATGCTGCAACTGTTGCGAGGACCGTACACACGATCTCCGTACGATCGCGCGATCGTTAAGCTTTAAGAAAATCAAAACACCAAAATCTAGTTATTATCGTAAAACAACCACCTGAATACGAGCTATAACAGAGGAATTTCCAATATCCACTTTCCAGCAAAGTGCAGGATTATCAAAAGATGTCTGGATATTTTGGAACTTGGTAAGCTCTTATTGTGAAATTCTCTTTAATGACACCTCCGGGAGACATTAGGATAAAAAGTTCGCTTACCTAAAATATAATTATATTTACTTTTACGTTTTCTCTAAAGACTGGAAACTGAAAACTGATATACATTCTTATGTTTTAGGGTTCCGTACGTCCTAATAAAAAACGGAACCTTTATAGGATCACTCGTGTGTCTGTCTGTCTGTTCGTCTGCACATCCAATTTGCTCCTATTTGAATCTACTGGACTGATTATGTTGAAATTTGGTACAATTATGAATTTCTGTGACACAATACGGACGTGTAAGGTTAATAAATGAATTTTGAATATGAGGGTCACTTTTGGGGGGCAAGCTAGGAATTTCAAAACAAAAGTTTCGCAAACTGTACCGTGTGATATATCAAACGCCAACCGTAGACCGTCTGGTACAGGCAAAAAGTCATAACTCAAAAGCAAAAATAGTGGTAGTAAAGAGAAATTATACGATGGTAAAGACAAACCTGAAACGAGCGACTCACTAACAAAATGGTCGAATTCACAATTTATCAAAGTTGACGGCACACGCCGGTGACGCATCTGGCATTCACCCCACTCGATTATTTTTCCCGCGCTCTGCTGCGCTCTGCGACCGAGCAGATATTTACCTACAAAAAAAATATCAATAATAGGTATAAGTACCTACTTGAAAGCTAGATTAGCATGTACATAAACAACAAATAAGAAACTCTTTTTCGTTGGCTGTAACTAACTAAAAATAACTGCTGGCGTGCAAAACATTCCTTTTTTACCCGACTATGCTAGAAGTAAGGGTTATGATTTTAACATGTATGTATAATATCACCGTTATAATAAAAATTAATAGAGTACCCTGCAAAAGAAATTAAATTCCACCAAAAACATTTCATGTACAGTAGGTTGCCAAAACTTAGATAACGCTTTCACTGTTAAACATTGTTAACATCAGATCTAATGTAGAGCCAAGACCCCAACTCTACAAGGCCTAACTCTACAAACCTTACATCTCGGTCAAAATGTATAGCTTGACTGTTCCATTGAACGATTGCATGACACAACGTTAAGGGGGAAGCGCCAAGCCAGCCCGCGAAATTAAAATTTTCTTTCGTTTTTTCCAATTTGCAGGTCAGTATTAATTTGTATGTTGATCAATATATGATTCGCGGCCGTAACAAGTATGTATTAGCAGAATTATAATTATTAAAATAACCAATACAATCCTATAAGTTCATATTGCCCTATACATAACATTTGAGGTCAATTCTAACTTAGAGGGTTATATTCATGGTTGTTATGATTATAATTCTGTTAATACATACTTGTTAAAGCCGCGAATCATATTTTAATCAACATACGACCCGCAAGTTGGGAAAAAACGAAAGAAAATTTGAATTTCGCGGGTTACTCTGGCGCATTCACCTTAAAGACGAATGCCTTCATTTCTTACCATAGGCCCATAGTAAAGTCTGAGCGACGGCCGCGACACGGCCACGCTGTACATTTTGCCCAAGATATAAGGTTTATAGAGTTAAGCCTTGTAGAGTTAGGGGCTTGACTCTACATTAGATCCGATAACTTTTTAACAGTGAAAGCGTTATGTAAGTCTTGGCACCCTACTTTACATTAAATGTTTTTGGTGGGTAACATATTTATCGTACGGAACCCTCTCCACGCGAGTTCAACTCGCACTGGACTGTTTATTATTTTCATTTTAGTCAACATTATTACATTGTAATTGGTATTCTACTATAAACTTAGCTTGTACAAACAATAATTATTGTCTTCCCACATGTCTCACACAAAGGTACTCTGAATTTACTAAGGTATGATTTACAAAATCACTTGGGGCAAGAAAAATAATAAAGCGAACCATTTTAGTAGTGTGAAAACACAGAATCACCATAATCTGAGCCATTAACCGTGTTGACAAGCCCAGGGGAAGAGCTCTTCGCAGAAAAAACTTGTTTGACGGCCCATTTTCATAAATCCATAAATTTGATTGCTATGAAAACAGTCACGGTTCTTTACAAGGTATTACGTTGATAAAATATTTTCATCGCAACAATAATAGGCCTTGTGTCTGCTTCAAAATCCGTTGTGTGGTGTCATCTCACCTTGGAAATAAGCAAAAGATTAACATCATATCCTAAAAAATGATTCAGGTATTATTTGAAATGATTATTTGAGGTCAAGCGCACAGCTGATGAGTTCACCTTCTTTATTTCTCTTTCTCGTCACACACACGCAACTGTTGGCTGACAGTACCAACCTCTCGGAATATGAGTTGATACCATCTGACGGCCAATTCTACCACCGCGCGCGCTCATTGGTCAAATCAAATAGCGCGCGCTTCCCCGGCTTCCTGTTACACGCTTCCGTCGCATTTCACGAAATCACTCCCACAGATTGCAGGAAAGCGAGAGGAAAGATCAATAAGTAAGTAAGTATAGATAATGATGTTGCTAGTTTACCTGCTGTATAGTTTCAAAGGAACATAATCGTAAATGTTATGACTTTGAAAACGTTGCTATAATAGATGACGGTGAAATACGAGATTTCCGCTTTTTCCAATAACATACATTAAATATTTGTCATATTTACATCTCCTGACGGCCGCAGCCTCCATCGTATGAGACGCTGCAAAAGTATGTAAATCCCGTTTAATCTGCATAAATCTCGTAAAGTGTTCGCGTTGCGTCGGCTGAAGCGCGATATTACCGTATTACGAGTTTTTAACATCCATCGCGGAAACGTGTCGATCGAACACGTAAGTATTTTAGTATTTTTTCCAAAATTTCCCGAAATTATTAACTACTAGCTTCTACCCGCGACTCCGTTCGCGTGGAAGTCGTATGACACCACTATATATACTAAAATAACAGTCGCATTTTATAAAACTTTCCTGTATATGTACTACGTTTGTAGTTTTGGTCTCTGCAGCCAAAATATGAAGAAAGCCAGGACTGGTGGCGCGGGAGCAAGCCACGTACAGTTTCGTGTGAGAAGCAGCTCGTCCTGAGGTCGACACCCGCAGCCTTCAGTAGTCTCATTGTTTGCGAAATTTTCCGTTTTTAGAAAATGAATTGACGCCTGCGTTCCTCTGTATGTATACTACCTAATGGCACAACGACTGATGCTTTCTTACAGATTATTCCTGATGAACAGCTATCACTAAAATAATATAACAGTAGATTGTAAACACACGGGATTTCTCATTAACAGTCACATAACCATAGGTATTTATTTTATTATAACCAAAGATGACAAAAGAGGCCTAAACTTTATGTTTTTCTGCGTAGTTTTTACGGACTATCATAATATAATAGTAAACGAAAATGTAATAAAGTAAGCAAAAAAATATCAATTGTTGAGAATCGAACATAGCTTAGCGATTCGAGGACTGCTTTGCAAAGACAAAAACAAAGCAGTCGTCAAACCTCTAAGCTGTTTACTTTGATGAAAGCGGACTAAAATACCCGTTCTTATATAATATGTCATGATTAAAGGATGATGATTAGATGATTGTTTTTAATTCCTTAAAGGTATAGCGGGATGATAATAATTTAAAAGGTAAAATTTGTAACTATCTGCAAATTCGTTCCCTATTCAGCCCAGTGAAGTAAAGGAATAATTCAACGTTGTTGTATACTGGTATATTGTGTTCTCTCTCATCTCAGTTTCATTTCCTACGAAGTTTATGGGAAATATTTTTTGCAATTTCTGACTTTTCTAGTACTCAAACCTCCGTTGGTCCGATAGAGTTTTTTTATCCTTATAAGAAACAGGAAAGATTGGCATAATTGTTATTTGTTTTGTGAAAATTGCCCATTTTCTCGCTGACTGTACATTTTATTTCAAATCCTGGGAATTGTGAATGCAAATCATAATGTTTAAAAAAAATAAGAACAGTCTCTTATGACCTTTAGGCGTGTCTTTTTACAATTTGCGGTAAACTGTAGAAGAATACTAACACATCGAAATAGTGCTCATAACAAATAGCGTAATAATTAATAGCCTACAAACTGACCAGACTTATAAGGAATATCTATGCAAAATTTTAACAAAATTATATCCGGTAATTTTTGCGTGATACTGAAACATAATTACATTCAGACAAACAGACAAAAATTCTTAAAAATATATTTTGGCATTACAATTGTTCCCAGAAACCGCAAAATCACTTAAAAAAAATAATGTACCTACAGTTTTGATTTCGCTACGATTTCATTATAATATATGTAAATGTCACTGTCAAATATGAACATGTACCGTCTTATTACAAAACACGATCTAACTTCAGCCCGAGCCTAAATCATCGAGCCAGTTTTTCTATTTCGAACTATAAGTCGACATCAGTAAAGTTCTTAATACAAAATTGACAACCTAAGAACGGACTAAGTTGTCAGTTTTGTAAAAGGAACTGTTTTTCGATTTCAGTTATGTTCTTATTTCAAAAACAGGCTCGATGGTTTAAACCATGTCAAAAGAAAAACCTTGTTTTGTAATAAGGCCGCGTTAGTTTATAATCTATCGTAAAATTGTGAACTGCGGCAAACCATTTACAATTTACCGCATTATTTTTCTATAGTTTTTAATAAAATTCATGGCAAACCGACAAATTGTAAACTGGTATCAAACTTGCATGCGACGGATCGCACTTTGCGCTAATACAAAATAATCAAGTAACTGCGACCAACTTGGAAGTAGCGATCGCCGGCCGCTTCCGCGTCACTGCTCGCTGCGCTCGCTTGGCTCGCGCGCCTTTGGTCACAGTTCTAACCTAACTCATTAGGTCGAGCTGTCCTAGCTTAGTTACTGCGACCAATTCGGCTACCGCCCAGACCGACAAATCAGGGACGGTTCACAGTTATACGGGTGATAATATCGGACAGATTGTGAACTCTGTCGGTAAGTGCAGGTTCTTTCACAATTTGACGGTTTGACATGGATAGACTATAAACTATCGCAAATGAATACGTTATATTGGAAGCAGTATGGTACGGTTCGCAATTCATTGACCGTTTACAATCTCGCAAGATAGATTATTAACTAACGGTGCTCACAATCATACGGTGACATAATATACCTATTCGAATAGGTACTGCAATTCTGATCAAACTAAAAAACTAAGTTTTATTAACTAGCTGCTTCGCACGGTTTTTACGACTTACGACAAAACATCGAGATGTCTATAGTTTATTAAAAATCGAAATTCTCAAAATTACGGTGAAAACCGCATCGAAATCCGTTGCGGAGTTTAGAAGAACAACGTGGTCAGTAGTCACACAGACAGACACGACAAGCGACTTTAATTTATAATATGTATATGTCGTAGGATAATTTGATACTTCGAATCTTCGCGGAAATCCTAGGGGTTTTGCGAAAACGCGGATAATTAGAATTTAGGTTAGGTTATGTTAGAACAGTGACCATTAGCGCGCGAAGGCGAGCGAGCGAAGCGAGCGTGCCGCGGCAGCGGCCGCCAAGCGCCAGATACCCTTCTATTGTTGTTGTATCATTTAGGTTAGGTTATGTTAGATCCTGACTTTGTCCAGTAAGATTTGATAATTTTTCGCCTATGTCTAATTATCCGCGTTTTGCAAAACCCCTAGGATTTTCGCGAAGATTCGAAGTATCAAATTATCCTACGACATATATACGGGGGTCACACTGGAAGTTTTTAGAATAGGCCAGTAAGAAAACCAGCCGATGTTTTTTTTATTTTTATTTCGAATTAGAAACTCTTTGGGAATCTGTAGATGTGTATTGAATTCATAATGTCATTTGTTTTTACAAATTGACGGCAAATTAAAAAGTGTCTGTCGGGCGTCGAAATGGATTTGACTAGAGAATATTTTCTTTTAATGATTTAGTACGACTTTCGTTGCGGTCATACTCAACAAACAATGTTACGATGGACTTCGATTAGCATTTCATGACGAAGCTCCATCGTAGGCCACTGTTTACAACTGGTTTAATGAGTTTAAACATGGTCGAAGCAAACCCACTGATGATTCGCGACAAGGACGTCCTTCTACGACGACTACTGAAGATAACGTGAGTGCTGTCCGGCTAATGACAGAAGCTGATAGAAGGGTGACATATCAACAGATTCGCGCAGCTTTAGGCATATTGGTATGAGTCAAGTACAAAAAGTATTACATGAACATTTAGGCGTCAGAAAGCTTTGTATTAGATGGATACCTTATAATTTGACGGAAGATCAAAAATTGGTGCCACTCAATGCTTGAAAAAGTATGACGTAGGTGACTTGAATGCTGTATATGACATCGCCAAAAGTCATGAAAGCTGGATATATTGTTACGAACACGAAACCAAAAGACAATCTGCGCAATGGATGTTTCCATCCGAAGACAAAAGTAAAGAAGATAAACTTAGAGGAATTGGTTTTATAAACCCTGAAGATGCCGTGACTGCGTTTGAAAAAGGCGTGGAAGAAATCCCTAAAGAAAAGTGGGCCCACTGCTTCAGTCAATGGTTCCTTCGCATGCGACGGTGCTTAGAAACGAACGGAGACTACTTCGAAAAGTAATAAAAAATATTAACAGGCTTCTTTAACACTCCGTTTTTTATTTTCTAAAAACTTTCAGTGTGAGCCAAGTGTAGATAATTAGACTGTGTTATGCAAAGTTCTTAAATGATTCATTTCTACGAGTACCTATTAGTGCTAACTTGGTTTATTAACTAAATGAGATCTAAACTTCCAAGTCTTAGTCAGCGTTGAAGCGTTTCTTCAATTTAATTTAGTGATTCTGCTTTTCAAACACAATAATTTTATTTCATTCATTATTTAATCACTTTCTTATTCCATTAAAATTATTAATTCTATTTTTATAAAGGAGGTTTCTAACCTAAGAAGTAGCGTCTACCGTAAGGATCGCGAAACAAATTGTTACTTCAAAGAAGTTTACTAAGAAGAAAAAAGATAAAATCACAAGTTTTTTCGACATTATGTATAAATATAGGCGACGTGGTCGTTACCTGGAAAGTACTGTCAGAACAGAAACACCTCGCTACACAATATGTCCTTTTTATGAACACGTAATCGTAAAATATCCTCTCTACGTAAGAACTGACACACTTGATACATGTACGTGACAGTTTATCACACGCAGCCATTATATTATTTACAACTACTGAACATTATTTATGGGCAACTGTTATTGAACAAGAATAAGAGAATCAGTTTGATGGTCCTCGAGAACTTTTTGGTGGTCTGCGAGTGACAGAGAAATATTGGATTGGCAGTGCTACCATACCTTGGGTGCCATTTTTGAAGGAACGCGAAAGAAAACAAAATACTTATTCAAAGTCGGTCCTGTTTTAAATTAGTAAATTCAATTAGCAGGCGTTAGCCAGAGCCCACCCATTAGCCAATTAGTTAGTCGTTCGCTTAATTAATCGTGCTGAACATGGGGTGTATCGTTAATTCCATTTACACGATATCACTAAAGATGACCGTGAACACACAAACACACTAGGGCTGTATAATGGAGATCAGTTAATTCGGATCAAAACTATCACCCCTTTTCATTGCCTCCAGATAGACTATCAATAAGAATGTTCGTGGAAAGCTATTTCCAAAACCATGACGATGCTGCTCCTAACCTAGAGGTTAGTACCTACTTATAAAAAGTGTCGTCGTCGTCGTCTCGACCGTTGGTCTCATGGTCGCGACTGCTCAGCGTGGGGTCCTGGGCTTGATTCCCAGGTCGGGCAAAGTATTATTGGGTTTTTCTTTTAATAATATATTTGTAACAGCCCGGAGTTTGGAAGTTGGCGGGTTAATCCCCGTGCCTCAGAAAGCACGGTTAGCCGTTGGTCCTGCGCCTGATCACTTCCCGGTCTTGTCAGATTGCCATAACATCGGACTATGGGTGGGACGGAAGAGAGAGTGCACTTGTGTCTTCGCACACACTTGTGCACTATAATATCTCCCGCGCCTAAGGCTAGTCTCCGCTAAGATTGGCCGAAATTCGGTTTGGAGGACTATTATATAGTGTGCACTGGTACTTACTTTTCTTAAACACAAAACTAGCAATTATGCATATTACACAGCAACAAGTAAGTGATCAATGAGACAGTCAAATGACCGAGTATAACTTTTCCGCGTCACGTTACGTGGCAGCCCTTTTTTTTATATTTTTTTTTTTGTGGGTCCGTCCCGGGCCTGGTCCTTATCGAACGGCGAGCTGCCCATTGCTCGCCGTTCGCAAGCCCGCGCCTACGGTGGCCGGGAATCGGCCTGCGATTCCCGACGCCCAGGGCGTCTCCTGCGGCGGCTAGGTGCGTGAGGGCGCAAATTTTGCCTCTCCCTCACGCGTTCCGCCTCCTCCTTCGCGAACATTACTGCTTCGCAGAAGGAGGTGACGGATTCCCAAGCCCTCTCGCTCCGTACCATGGCCTGGACCAAGGCCGGACGCGAGAGATCGCCACCGCCAATCGCCTCCACGAGGACACGGCGGTGCTCCGCCCAAGCCGGGCAGACCTCCACCGTATGCTTACGTGGCAGCCCTGCGGCCTCATATTGCAGTAACATGAGAGACCAATATATTTTTTTGACTTTTTTAAAGAATTCAGTCACGTATTAGGATTTATTACTCCGGGAGAATTTACCGTTAAATGTTTAATTTTTAATGTGTAAAAGATATTTTAAAACGCGCTGACTGTTGAGAATCGGTGCTCGGGTACCGCATTTGTATTGGATATTGTGGTTATTTTCGAGACTTATCTTGTTGTGTAAATTATGATTTATTTAATATTAAAACTTTATGCACAAGTAAAAAAATACTGTACAAAGGCGGACTTAATGCCTGAAGCATTTTCTGCCAATCAACCTTAGGGTGATCAGAGATAAACCATGGCAGGTGCAACATACGGGATAGATAGCTCGGAAATGACTTTAAAATACAAGAATAAATACTAATACATAGATACATACATATAAACCAAACCCTGGTCAGGAGTAATAAACTCGGTAGAGGAAAAAACGAATCCTGCAACTCAGCGCTGGGATGCTGGAATTATTGACCTTCCAATATATCCTTTCCAATAAAGGTGATCTGTTGGTAACGTTCAACATCGCATACTATTAATTAACATCACTACAGTAACATTCAATTATAATCCATTAAAATGAGGTAGATGGGAATGAAATTCTGTGGGTAATTAACTTCAACCGAATTAAAATCTGACACATCGATAATGAAACTCAAATACAGAATTGCCTGTCTCTCATTTATAGATAACAAATAAAATTTGCAGTCCGGTTATCAGCATGTCCACGATTCAATCATTCAATGTCGGAATAAAAAGGTTTCATCTCTAATTTAGCATTGTATTACTTCGGGTGGACGACGTGACTCCACACAAGTCTATTTATTCCAACAATAATCATGTATTGTCGAAAATAAATACCAGACTCGACGAAAGGCATTTTCGAAATCAAACAATCTGTTAAATTATTCAGCACGTCCAGGTATTCTTTGATGTACTTAAAAGTCGCTTAATTTTTATTATGAAAATGTTTTCGTTTCACAAAAATTAAATATTTCGCACGCAACGTACCTACTTTCGTACCGTGTTACAATCTGATAACAAAGTTTTTTTCATTGTACCCGTTCAAGGGCATCTCTTTACAATATTACGAGGGAAGACAAAGATTTTTCGAGGTTTTGGCAAAGACTTCCGAATTCTGTAAACTGGGTATTCTGTGTTCTAAAATCCTTACAGTTTATTTTTCACGAGTTAAACGAACTATGCATTTGCAATTTAGAATACTTTTACTATAGAAAAACATAAAAGTTATCTTTCGAATACGGTTAAAACTCTTAGAAGCCTCTTATTTTCAGTAATTTTGAAATAGAAACATAACTAACATGGAAAGCAATCAGGACAGGCTTTTGATATCGACACTTACATCCTACTGCGACTGGTTGTATTATTGCCCCAAGACTTTGGAGACTTGCCAAAGGCGAAATCCGGTTTGTAAGAGTATCATTCCATGTTTAACTAATCGCCTAGTTCTTAAAGCGACAGGATAATCTTAAGCATCTTTAAAGGAATGATTACACTTTGAGAGACTGATCGAGGAAAATAATTAAGTATTAAAATAAATGAGACTCCATAGAAGGTAGTTTATTTACAACAGGCAGCAATGAAGAATCTATTCAGATTTATGTGTATACTCTCATATACAAACAAAATAATGTTTAGAACCAGAAAATCATGGCACCGATCCAATATTAAGGGACACAGGACACACGCGAACCCTCACAAAAATTCTAAAATATTCTGTTACAGATTGTGTACAAAAATTTCAAATGTGTGCCTATTTTATTTTTTGCTGTTTATGTGGGTCAGATGGACTCACATAAACAGCTCTCAACCTCCACAGAACACATAAAGTTTACGATTCTTGGAGTGAGTCCAGGAGTCTCCCGTCTGTTGCCAAAGCCTACATGTTCCGTTCTTCATAAAACTGTCGGAGCGATGCAAAAACTGTTGGGAGTGCGAGAGGAATTTGCAGTACAGCGTAATTGTTATGTGCACACTGTTTTACGCGCGGGGTGAGCAGAGTACCGAGTGAATCGAGTCTTTAAGTGTTAATGGCACGGCAAGTAGTTTTAAGTGCCCAACAGTAGTTGAAACGCTTTTTATGACTGTTTATTGTGAGACTTCTAACTTTTCTTTTACTTATTGGCATGCGAATGGCAAGTTCCTTGTTTGATGGACGGGGCTATTTTAATGGCGGTGTGACCTCAGTTGCAACTTATAAATAGAGTATGCGGTGTGTTGCCTCTTACCTGAAACAAAAAGAAAACAAAATTATAAATAACTACATAATAATCTCTTATAATACTTCAATAAGCTAATAAAGCTCCATTGTACTACTTAGTAACAACCTAAATACCACACAATTATTATCTTTATTTATAAGAAAAAAATATTCGAAAAATGGTTGCTATCAGTAGGAGTAACATATCAAAGTGTATTAACTCCGTCAATGTAACTTTGGAGATAAAGGCATGAGCACACAAACACGAACCTGGATTTAATATTGTTTGAAACTATGTGCACTTTTGGTTCTTTTTTATAATAAAAAGTATTACAGTTTGTTGCGTCATAATTTGACATTAGTAACAAGGTTTGAAATAGAAAAAAAATCTGTTTGTACTATTCTTATTACGGTGGATGGAGTTAATACACTCTAATCTGTTACTCCTCATTCTCTAAAGTACAATCAAGTATTTTTAACATCTTCGTCAGATTTCAATTTCATTCTTTTAATAAGTCAGGACACATAATACCTTTTGAAACTACGGCATTGAGTAGATTCTATTGCATAGAAGACTATAATTATTCAATCGCTTACGTGATAATAATGATCAAAATAGCATACACCTTTGACCAATGTCGAGTTGATATCAATTTTATATTTTTTAATGGTCAGGCCATTTTATATGAAATGTATTTAACATATATAAATAATAATTGTGAGCCTCTCAGTGTTACATTTTTAATTTGGTCTGACATGTAAAGAAGATGGCTGAATGTCATTCTGCGCTATTGACATTACGACGGCGACGCCATGCATAATAATAATTCTGAGTCGGTAAAACAGATCCTATCTTGTAATGAGCAGACAAAAATAGCCCTTAAAGGTGTCGATTTGTCGAACGTATTTTGGATGTGACTGTACCTAAATGTTATTCCATAAAATAAATATACTCTATATCTCACGGGAACGTGCTACCGAGACAAAAAGTAGCCTATGTCCTTCCCCAGGATGCCATCTATCTCCTTGCCAAATTTTATCGAAATCCGTTTGGTGGTTTAGGCGTGAATAAGTAACATACAGACAAGAGTTACTTTCGAATTTATAAGTATGGACTACTGGTTCAATAATCGCCCTTTTCTATTTTTATAAGTATACTTACTTATAAAAACTATACGTGACAACATTTCGATAGAACAACGAGTATCTACCCGTCTCCTAACGAGTTTGTATTTTTTCTTAATAATATTGATTAAATAAGTCTGTGCCAATATTTTGTCAAGTCAATAAAAGTTCATATTAGATTGTATTTCTTATTTACAAAATATCAAATAAATCACCTACAATGCAGGAGTTACACTAAAGTTTAGTCCATTCTGAACATGTACCTCTTTAATGTACAAGAGTGTGTTCCATATGGCTCCTGTAATCTTCAATAAATTACCTAAAGAAATAAGGGCAATGAATACGGCCCTATTTAAGAAAAGTCAAAAAAAAAATCTGGCTAATAAATGCTACTATAACTTGAATGACTTCCTCAATGATAATTTTGCCAAATTATAGACCTCACAGTGACATCAAGTAAAATCAATTATTCAATGAATTCTGCATGTATCGCTTAATAACTAATTTTGACATTGACATTGAAATAATTTAAATATTTTTATTATTTAATGAATAATTTATTCTCCACTATGACTTTAACTTATTATAACTATTCGTGCTTATTTCATCTAATTTTATTTATTTCAATGTCTATTTTGATTAATTGATGAATAACTATGACTGTATAAATTTTTTGCATGCCTTATGGTAGAATCACTTGAAACATGTAATTCTTATAACACCATTGTAACAGTGTATTCAGCAAAAATAAATGATTTGATTTGATTTGATTTGATTCTAGAACCAAATCAATTGATTCTGGGAATTTCTGTATCGATTTTTGTTACATTTTTAGAAGTTTTCATACCCCGAGTATCAAAAAATAAATACATTTTTGCTTGTATATTCTAAATATTTCCTGTTGAAATTCAGAAATTGCTCAGTACTACTAATTAATTGATTGAATATTGTATTAATTGAATTTGCTAGTACATTCAAAATAGAAGTAACTAAACACCAAAGACCCAAAGCTTCCACAGCGTAGCGGTCGTATCGGTGACGTCATCACGTCGGCTACGGCGCGTAGCAACAGTATATTTCTATACTTCACAATACTATTGTGTTCTTTTTAGCTATTTAATATATATTTAATTTTTACTATAACGGGGCATTCACGTTTCCTACCAAGCTGTAAAATTGTATCAATAGATCCAGGCACAAAGAATATGCTCCAAACTCGGAACCAAAAGTTAAACCGTCATAGTTCACGACTTTTAACCCTAGAACCGTACCCATAATAGACTTTAAATAACAGTACCCAGGGGTTCTAGTGTACCCCGTTAAGGAAAACAATTTTTTACATAAGAATAGAGATTTATTAATAATCATCATACATAGACATTTATGGCACTTATTTCAGTCTCACGTTACATAATTAAACAAAAAATTAACAAACTTATATTATCAGTTTTGGCAAATCTTTTTTTGGTGCTCTAAACATATAAAACTTTTACATTTTTCACATCGAGTGCATGTTTTACGGTCTTTTGACCTGGGACAAAATGAACATCTACCAGATTTTGAATCTGAAGAGGATAGAGCACTAGAAGGTCGTATTTTTTCTAAAATACCGCCAATACTTATTTGTAGATACATAGGCAAAGTTTTGTATAAAAATCGGTCCTCCAAATGAGGTTTTATAAGGTCAAAAGCTAAGGTCTTCAGATAACTCCGTCTGTTCTTGAATACTTGTTTTCCATTGGCTTTTGATGAATGCAGTAATATCATGGAATTAATTCCTACCATATTAAAAATTCCGTAGAATACACAAAGGCTCCAGCGACGAGTTTTGCGAGAAACACCTCGTATGACAAAACTGATCAAAAGTATCCACTCCTCCTTTCGTTTGATTATAAAAAACTTATTATTTCTGGTAAATCAAGAGATTTGTCTTCGTCTGGTTGATAGTGCATAGTAGAAAGCATAATCACGTTTTCTTTTTTCCTTTACTTAACTTTGGAGGCACATATGTTAACAAAGTAAGTTCGTCATGAAAAGCAAACATTGATGTGTTCTTGAGGCGGTTTTTGGTTTCCAAATAATGAGTAGGGATTTCATCTTCTAATTCATCCCCAAGAAACACATCATCTTCATCAGGAACGTCCAGAAGGAGGTTTTGAATTTCATTTTCTGAAAGGTTTTTACTTAACGCCATCTAAAAAGAAGAATTACAAAAAATTCGTTACTAAACAAAATAACGTAAATAAAAATGTATAAATATGGTGAATAAATATTAAGTACAAACACATTGTATTCAGACTAAGTTACTTCTAAGGTAATATTGCAAATGTTAAAATGAAAATCATGAATCAAACAAAACAATAGCACACATTATTTCATAAAAAACATCCACTAATTAGTAACTAATATAATTACCTTAACCGTACCCAGGGGTGCTGGAGTACCCCATACACGCTTTGCCACGACCGCACGCTAACAGGACTCGCGCCCGACGGATGCTTCGACACGACCCCCCGTCCCCCGTAAATACGCGCCGGTGCGAAAAGATCCGTTTTAAAACAAAAAAGTTATAGCCAATTTTAAATATATTTTTTCAGTTGTACCCCAGGGTACGGTTCTAGGGTTAAAACTTTCCGTTACGTGAGTGATTTGAACAGGATATGTTTTATACAACTCTGTCATAACTCCTACGACGAATCTTTGAGGAGGAAAAGGAGATCGTTTGTAACCCGTCATCAGCAAATTGTTTTGAGGCATTGAGATAAAAGTGGTTGCGTATTTTCGCTTCCCCTGTGTTAATCGATAATAGTAGATTCTTTCATCGTATTGTAAA
Organism: Brachylomia viminalis; assembly: GCA_937001585.2. Classification (NCBI taxonomy): domain Eukaryota; kingdom Metazoa; phylum Arthropoda; class Insecta; order Lepidoptera; family Noctuidae; genus Brachylomia; species Brachylomia viminalis. The sequence goes on along the minus strand of OW443307.2, from coordinate 16,923,317 downwards.
TATTTACATAAAAACATAACATCACGCCTGTAATATCCGAAGGGTTATGCGCAGAGTTGTACTTAAAGCACACCCATATTTCGCATTTTTATTTTTTTTTATTGACGATGATATTCTCGTAGCATGTATGTCTATTTCCTTTTACATTTCTATTTAGTATATTCTATAACATTTAATTTTTTATATATTATTTTTATTTAAGTGCAACGTTCGTAAGTACGCTGTACTGGTACAGCGTCCTAACTATTGTTTGCCTCGCCGGACGACGTCACTACGTCAGCGCCGGCTGTCGCTGAAAACCAGCGCTGGGGCTCTGTCTTGCATAGGGTCGCAGCATAATGCTGAGCGATAGCCGTTTTGCGTCATGTTTACCGCAAATAAACGCATTTTCTTTCTTTCTTTCATTCTTTCAATTATATTGAAGTCCCATATAATAGCGAGCCTGTTGCCATCAACCGGCACACATCGAGACTCCAGGCTGCTACTGAGAAATTCCTGATGGAAAAACATTTATATTATCCTCTACTAGTATTAGTCCATGGTCCATACTTTGTAACGTTCCTGGGGCCTTACTCCCCAATCACGAAGTCCGTACTTTCGGCCGAAGTTACAAATGTCCGTATAACTTACGGACATAAGATTAGTCCGGGGCCCGAACTAAACATTAATGACAAAACGATTTGATAGTTGTCCTTACTCCCGATGTCTTTTTTCTCGACGGAAAATTCAATTAATCGAGAGATGGGTTCACCTCTAAGTATGAAATATTTTCGGAAGGGCCCGTATCTTCGTTGACTGAGTTAGAGAGTAGGCCCCTGTATCGGTCGTGTTATAAAGCCAACGACCATAAAGCAGACGAGCAGGCTACGCTTTCACAAGCCATGATAGTTTCAACTGTATTATGCCAGCGTTTTCACAAATTTACGTAAACATTATAGTGGTACCGATGATATTAGTCAGAGTAACAAATAAAAAATAACCCGATGTAATAAATTACGTTTATGTAGATTCCGTATGATATAATCTGCCACTCTTTTAACATTTCAACCGCTTTCACAAATAGTTCTCAAGCGTAAAACAAACACGTTAATAAGTACGTTATGAAAATACCAGAATTCTGGCTTTCTATTAACCTCCTATGGGGTTAATAGAAAGCCAGAATTCTGGTATTTTATTTTATTATATTTATTATTATATATTTTTTTATTATATTTATTATTTATATTTTATTATATATTTTTATTTTATTTTATTTTTTGGCTTAGCTAAGCTTAGTATTACTGGAGTTATTACGCCATCGCCAGCTTCCTCACCCTTAATATTTGAGGTTATGCTAACATACCAGAGTAAATATTAATCTAGATGAAATCTTGCTGAACGGTTATCCCAAAACCAAGAGGCACGTCGGATCATAAAATTTGCTGATGCTTTAGAACAACCTCATCATTTCAATGCTAAGCCCTCTCACTATCCGACGAAATCCTAAATAACGAAATCAATTTTTTTTTATAGTATCAGTATGCTATAAACCAATTAGGGTCTCATAAAAATAGATCTGGTGTCTGCAATATCGATAGCAGGACAGACGCAAATAAAACAGTTCTACTATTATTAGTAGTAGTGCTATTATTATGATGACACACAAAAAAATATATTTAGACCTTCGATCTATTGATCGAAGACAGAAAATATTTAGACAGCCAAATTGAGAACCAATTTGGCTGTCTAAATATTTTATTTTCCTTTTGTGGTTGTTTGTTACCTCAGAACTCCGTTATATAAAAACCGATTTGAAAAACCCATTTTTTTTATTTAATAGGATATACTTCCAAATTGGTCCCATGTAAGGTTTTTGATAAAGTTCTGATGAGTGGTTTTTGAGTTAGCTTCAATAATACGTTTTTTTTTTCTACTTAAATTATGTTGATGATGTTATAATAACTTCCTGTCACTGTTATTTACTGAAAAATAAAAAGTTCATTACAAAAAAAACAACCGACTTCCAAAACAAAACACAACAAAGAAAAAATAACTTTAATTTCGGAAGTCGGCGGCAAAAAACGAAAATATGAAACCAAAGACGAAATTAAAGTTATTATTCACTTTGTAGTGTTTTACTCTGTAGTAAAATTTTTATAAATGATAAATGGTTTATTCCTGTAAGTAGTTTTGTACAAACACTTTTACACGTCAATCATATTTATTCGTCAATAATTTTTAAGACTAGATGAGGTCGGCGTTTCCTATCTGAATACTCTGAGAAGAAAGGCCGAAACAAACTCAGAATTCACAGTCTCTTTTAAAGTACAGATATAATCTTGGTCAGATCATGTGAAGAACATGTAGATTGGTATCTGAAATGGTCTTTTGAGGCAAAACAACACAGATTTAGTGGACCTGTCCAGTAAGTGCAGTAATCGTGCAGCTCAACTCAGAACTTAAGGAGCTCAACGATTAGACGAGCAATACCAAAGAAAGGACATTTGCTAGGCCGCATAAATTACTCAAACTGCCGTCTGGCAGTTTGAGTAATTCAGTAAACTCAGTGTTAATCATGATCTCATGATTATCACTAACTGAGTAAAAAAAACAAAAGAGCCATGACCCATTATAGTCCTCATATTCACAATAATTCAAATAATATAATACTTATAAAGTAAATACTCATGACATTGTATGTATAAAATTCATCAATGTCAATGTGTATATAAAAGTTCGGACATAATCTTAATTATTATTTCCTCTAAATTTGTAACAAAACGAGTAAAATATACTTATTTATGCTACGGAAGAGTGAAGTCTCCTAACAAAGGCTTATCTACTTAAAAGGAGGCTCCAATCACTAGTTGTCACTAAAGATAACAAACAATTAGACATGCTTGATTTTTTTTGAAGAAATAAAAATTCGCAAGTTAGCGTCTTCATTGAAAATAATGAAGTGTTCACTGTCATCCGTCGAGCAGTCGAGAGCCTGTCTCTTGTCTGTTATTAATGGAGCACAGCCGTCCGGAATCGTTATGGATAATAAAAAGAACATTTTAAATGCCTTCTTTTAGGATTGCCTCGCTACAAACGAATGACCATTTGTACCCGCGTCGTTGGCAGCAGTCGATTTTTTATCCGCTTTGGCGTGTTGCCCTCGCTGTCACTCTAAAAGTCACGCGTTTTAACTGTCCACAAAATGCCACAGCTTACCAAACCAACGTTTTTTTGGGCTCGGTTGTCGTAATATTTGATGACAGTGAAATTAGTTTGACACAGACTTTTAATAAACAATAAATCGCACTGAATGTTATTGTTTTCCCTTCCAATTAACTATCAAGTGAAAATGTTAGACATTTTATAGCCTGGCAGCGACACAACAATAAGCTTACACTGTAAAAATTAATACGAAAACCTGCCAATTATTTTTAACTACGTGGCACATTGAAATATTGACATGAGTACACAATTATCATTTCAGAGCTCAGTCACATCGCCACACAATACCAACCTGACAAGTTGCCATTAATTGGGTTTCACGGAAAATAAAAATAATTCTTTTACTTTTGATATATTCTGGATGTCTTGAGATAGCTAGCGCCTTAATACTATAATTCAATAATAGCTTACAAACATTCCTTCTCACGCGCTAAAACTGTGTTTACATCTAAATCTGTATTGCATACTATCAATTTCCTCATTTTATATAATCTTAGAATATTTTTATACTTTGACATTTTTATCGTAAATGGCCATCTGTCAGTTTTCTTTTTCTATAAAGCTTACAACACAGATTACTTTTTATGTATAGGTGAAATATTAAATGTTCAGCCTGGCTTACATGTTAAAATCAGTTAGTGTAATAAGGTCAGATTCTCTCTGAAAGCCGTTCTTATTGTTTCTGGCCGACAATCACATATAAAGTAATTTGATTTATGTTTGAAACTTTGAACACATACTTCCAGAACGTCTCACAGGGACTATAGAAGCGGCCGTCAGTCCTGGCAAAAGTGGGTTATCAATCTTTGCTTTGTCTGTAATCAGTCTTTAGTTAGGCCTGGCTCAGTCTTCAGTGCAGTTCTTAACTCAGTCTCTGTGATTTTAGTACCCAAAAGAATAATAAATTCAGTTAATATCGGAAAATTAATGTTTCATTCCTAGTGTATCCCCGCAAATATTGTGTGTCCCATTCCCTCAGCTCTCAAATAGCGTAGCGTGTGGCGCCGCAGCCTGCCACTCCTGGACCGGGAGGTCTCCGACACTGGGGTAACCATCCCGCGTGCCGGTACATTCCTCCTGTCGAGCGCGTGGACGACGGTCCACCTGATGTGTTCGGCGTGGCTACCCCATCCTCGTCCAGCTCCACCGCTAGCTGCCGCTACGTCTCACTCCTGGTTGTGTGCCTAAGCCGACCTGAAGCTCCTACTAATATTTTTATACTTTATGTTTTTCTATAGTACACTTATTTATTTAATGTGACTTTTAGCTAGCCTCCGGCTAGTCGCAACGTCACAACCTAACTTGATTCAATTATAATACCAAAAAAATAATGTTCGTACATGTTTTACATGCTCAAAATTAGGTAAATTAAGGTTGCTCAGTCAAAGTTGCATTTGAGTTTGAAACTGTTTCAAGCGACTCCGCGAGTCTTTGAGAAATCTAACGTCTATAGTTTCTACTGCCTGCTTACTTTTGGTGCTTTAAAAACTTTACAAAAGCCTTTGAAACTGCTGTGCTCGTACCCTGGGGAAATATTTACTAAAGGACTACTTTGTTTTGACATTACTTATAGCAAAACTACGTAACAAAAGCTGTTCATTAATAATACATTTTTTTTTAAATCTTATATTTTTACTAAGAGACTTAGAGGCTTTATGAAGAGTAGAAAATATTACTTTTATTATGTTATAAGAGTATTTACTTACGCCCACTACTGTCGAAACAAAAATTAAATTCCAAAGGAGAACGGGCAAAAATGTATGGAAGCCAGCCTAGGAACCAATAACAACATGCGATATATCATTGGAAAGGTTTTTTTATGTTCTTTAACTATCGATATGGCGGGAAATCCCAAATCGCTGTGTGGAAAAAGTTATTGCGCAATAAAGCCAGACTTAATTCACAGAAATATAAGCGTTTGTTTATATGTTTATCATCAATATTAAGATTTTTTTGTAAAACCAATATAGTGAAATACCAAAAAAAATATATCTGTTAAAGTACGAGTAGTACTCGCACACTAAGGGTTCTGTACATATATATATTTCTTTAGCACCTGTAAATATGCTGTCAGCCCAAACGAGCAGCACTAGTAGTAGTAGTAGTATAAGATGAGTGAGAGCAAAATATGACAAATCTAAACGTAAAATCCATACAATTTTTATCAATCCAGATATGTCACATGTAAAATATACGTATATCTATAAGTACCTACGTGTATTTATCAATTGATAAAAAATGTATGGATTTGACGTTTAGATATGACATCTCGCTCTCACTCTATGTATGATTAAGCTCGAAGTACCTACATACTAATACTACTTATGCCACATACTTCTGAGAAAATAAGTAAGGTCTGGGGGAGCTAAGATCTTGCTCTACAAAAATGAAACAAACAAGTGGTAAAAAATCATTTATTATCAGTAACATTTTGAAGAAACATTTGAGACGGTAATTAGTGGCAATAGATACAGTTAAAGGATTTAAAAGGAAAACAAAAGTATTAATACTCCAGCGCACCCTAACACTTGCCTTATAAAAAGACAATACAATAATAAATCAAATACATATTATTTTTATTAGTTTGATAATACTGAATACAGTTAAATAACAAAACTACTTTTCAATCTTCATCAATTATAATATCAATTAAGGATCCGGCTGGAGGATTAAACGGCTCATGCCTTCCTACACCTAGATACCAGACAATAGAGGTTATATGGGCACAACTCCCTATTGTACGGCGCCCTGTCAAACAAGTGCAATAATATTGTGGTATCGCACTAATGCCAATGACGTCCCTAATAACCAAAAGGTAACATAGATATATTTTTGCCCTTACATGGCGAGACTGTATACGGCCTCTTAACAACCATACATTTTGAGGCATATTGTACCGTTGCAAATCTCCAATTAAATCATCTCTTTTCACTTCAATTATATATAGGCCATTGTGCAAATGCTCTGCGCAATATGATTTGGCTAGTTTAAGCTGATATGATCCCAAAGTGAAAAGCTTTAAATCACTTTCTGTTAAACGAGGAAAGTAATCTAATTGTTGGTTTGCATCTATCGCCACAAACGCAATTCGTTGTCTATTAAGATTGTTGTCATTTACATAATTGTATAAATGATTTGGTATGTTGATTCTTTGATTAATTGAATTTAATATCATTTCTGCGTCTACATTATCAGTTACAGGTTCACGAAAAGAGTTAATAAGGGCACCTGCAATTTTAAAATCGGGAAACAGATTCCGTAGTGTTGTATTAAAATAATCTTGACGCAACAACTTGAAGTCGCGTTTAAAACGACCGTTGATGACCTCAACTACCCACCGACACAAAGTAACAAGTCTCGATTTGTTGGCCTGTTCGGTAGATAGTTGAGTGTCATTTCTATCCTTTGTTGGTGGCAAATGAACTTCATAACCGCTTCCTTCTAAACTCGGAACACAATCACGAAAACCTCTATCGAGGATTAAAACATCATTTTGTACAAAAAACCAATGAAAGACACTGTTTGCACCATTAGTAAACTCGGACATGATGGATGCATCGGACTTCGTGGCAGCAAAAGGTCCTAATATATCTATTATATAACCGTCTGAACAAACAATTAGAAAGGGTTTTAACAAGTTTTGAAACTTGTGTAAGCTGTACGTTAAACGTTGAAAAAGAAAATTGGAACTTTTCTGAATGTATGCATACGTTCCATCACAAATGATTATAGCTTTAGTATTTTCTTGATTTCCAAATATTCCTTTATGTATTGTTAGGTTACGTTCCAAAACATCATTTCTTTGTATGTGGTCAAAGCCCAAGTGCCGTGGCACAAATTCTCTTAGTAAGCAATCTCTTACTATTTTTATTATTCTTTGTATACTTCGTCGAGACGTATTGAATTGGCTGGCTAGCCGTTCGTTTGACTCTCCGGTTCGTAGTTTACAAAGGTAAATACCCAATGCCAACCGCAGTTTTTTATGACTTTCTAGCAATGTTGGAGTTTCTTGTAGAATTATATCAAATTGCCTATTTTTTAACCCGGTCCAAAAATGCATCTCATCGTCAGTGATAGCACCTACAGTTTCGAAGTCTAATTGTTTGCCATGCCGAACAGCTTTGGTTAATATATTACAAATATCGTCTAATTGAGCACTGTTAAAGTTTTGTGTAACATTACAAAAGTTCACTAATTCATCCCACACATTGGATAGAAGATGTTCTTGACACGAACGAGCACTTTGCGGTACATACAGTTTATGTTCACATAGTAAATATACCTTTATCGCTTCTGGTATATGTGAGTTTGCTTGGTTACGACAATTATTAAAAATGCAGTGTGCACTCGTGTTTGGTGCTCTTCTATAAATAGCAGATTGAATGGTTGGAGTTTCATTTTGTTCTGGGTGGACATTCTGGATAGGTCTTCTTATTGCATTTTGAGCCCTTTGCCAGCACCGGTGGCACAAAAAACTTGTATTGTTGAATATTACCTGGAAAAAATACAATCAGTTTCTTAGTTAATCCTCTTAGTGAGTGAATGGATCGGCTTAATAGTTGCGCCGGCACTCCTCTGTGAATTCACTGATTCACAGAAGAGCACCGGTGCAGCTAACAATACGCATATCTGGTTTTGCATGCTTGATGAGTTGACTGCCGTTTTAAAAGTCGTAAATGTAGAATTATAAACAGAAAACATAAAAATAAGAGAACTATTAACTAACATTTCTTATTAGTAGGTATTAAAAACGGGCACCGTTAAATGACCATAATTAATATATTTACGTTTAATCTATGTCTATTGCTATTTATGTATGGACAGAAGATGAACGAACACAATATGACCCTAATATAATATATCTAGTGTAATAAACAAAAAAAAACAAACCTCCAATTGTGCATGTCCCCGTAAATAATCTGCAAGCTCAGGTTGATCTTGTGGAATATTTTCAGCCAAAATGTGGCGCTGATACCTTCTGTTGTGTAGCCCACGCTGGCACATAACACAATTGCTCTGGTGTTCATCCATGATCTAACTAGGCCAGTTCTAAGAGCTTAATTCTGAGTCCGATAAAGAAAGCCACTGGTATAACATATATAGCAAATCACAGAGTCCGATAAACACAGCCAAAGGTCGTAGTCGAATGATAATGATGACGAATGAAAATGATAGTAGTAAAACGTACTCGCTACACAGTAAACACCTTCAAATCAAAATATCGACTAAGGATAACGACCACGCGCGCGCGCTTCTGTGATGCGCCGCCGCTTCCCCTCTACCCCGCAAACGCCACTTGCTACCTGCTCTTATTGGCTGTCTCATCGGACGCGATAAGAAAAAACATAAGGAACTAGTGGTACAGACAAGTTACGGTTTATAATATACATTTTGAATGCGCCCGCGCATATTAACACAGGTTGATATTTTTGTCGGTACAGACTACCTTAGTTGTAGTACCTACATAAAATGACGTATTGCTTGTTGTTATACCATTTTATGATGAAATGCTGAAAAAATTAAAATATATTTCATTTTGTTCAAGTCTGGCTTTATTGTGGAATAACTTTTTCCACACAGCGATTTGGGACTTCCCACCATAACAATAGTTAAAGTACATAAAAAAACCTTTCCAATGATATATCGCATGTTGTTATTGGTTCCTAGGCTAAAACGCCCGTCCTCCTTTGTAATGAATATGTAACAGTTACTGAGCCTGCTAATTCGAGTTAGCGCCAGTTTTCAATTTCATCCTATAAAATAGATCCTATTGGATTAATTATTCCCACCGCAGACCTCCGTCAAACTTGAATATTTTACGTCAACTAAATAACTTGTATCTCATGAACGCTCGACTGCTCTCTTAACCGTAACATTTAGTATGGTTTATGTTAATTGCCTATTGCGTGCAGTGCGGCCTTCTGGAAACATGCCCATTAACCAGAGTCCAGATATCGTCACTGAGCTTTGTCCGATGTCCGACTACACAAGCTTTTCCTGCTGCCAGCTGTGCAGAAGGAATGTATTGTATCCAATAATATTATAACATTATCATGTTAAACATAAAGCATCTCTTTACGCTAATCAAAACATAGTTCACTGCATACAAAGAAATATTAAATGCAGTTACAGTGATTTAATTTTTTTTTCAAATTCAATACTGTTAGTCCTGTAAAGGATTTTCTTCTTTTGTTATTTACCAATTGTCGGTATATCCATTTATTTGCAAGCTCTACACATGGCTTTCTACTTCGCTCGCTTTTTAAATACATGTAATGTTTTTAATTATTCAGTGTATTTGTAATTCAGCACACAGATTTTGCCATTATTAACCAAATCTATAGGCTTTGATATCACGCTCTGATGAACCCAACCCATTTCCCTGAGGATTCCAACCAATTCCCGACGTTCTTGATGTAGCGCTGCTAAAGAATGTTAAACTCCGTTTGCAATCTTTAAAGACGCTACGTCATGCATCTAGCCTTCGACCTGAACCAGCCCCCTCAAACATATATGACAACCGACTGGAGGAAAGTAAACTAAAGACTGAAATTCACCAAGTAGCCTCACTTGAACACCATCCTCGGTCACATAGTGTCAGTCGCAGACACGATGGTCGCGAACGACTCGTTTACAGAGCACGTTCAATCCGTATTGACGGATTGTTCACATGAAGGTCCCGTGATGGAAGGCCATCGCTGGAAACTAATAACTGACGTGATCTGATACCCGAGAAGAACGCGGCCATTCGTGCTTACAACTTCTTCCCTTGTGAAGTGAACAAAGCTCACTTGCGTCAATTACAGCGTGCTGTAAAGAAACGCATAGTGGAGATTCGTTCCGAGGGCTGGACCCCGACGCTCAGCGAACTGGAACCCACTCACCAAGCCTTCTGGCATCTCTTATCTTATGGATTTTACCACCTCTTGGGTTAAACCTTTAAGCGTCGAGCGCTTTTTAATTTTGTGTACTTTTAATGAATGTGGACAAAGCACTCTACGCTTTTTAATCTAATCATTGGATATAAAAGAAAAACTTAGAAGTGAATTGAATTATTTCATATTTTTTAGTGCGTGATTTAAGCGTGGCTTTTAGTTTTTTAAAACTTTATTTAATTTTTTTCTGTTCACAGTTAAGAATAATTTAAGACCTAAATGTGACTTTAGTGGGTATTTTTCATGTCTTTGAGAAAAGAAAAAGTTAATATTACTATCGCCATTATTTACGGTCGATGAAGAAAACTTGTATTTAGTTGTGGTGCATTTCTCATAACGTTCTCCATTTGTATCCATTCCTCGACGTCGTCTGCTGGTAAATGCTTTACCATTTCACATTCATATTCAACCCGCGTGTTCATACAATGTGTGTATCACCGTTTTTTGCAAAGAATCTTCTGTTTGTATGTTTTGTATTCTTGTTCATAATCGATGATTTCTGGGAAACAGGTTTGTATTTTCGGGGTATATTGCTTATTTCAGTCCGTTTTTTTATGCTACTCGTATAACCACGGTAGGTAATCTTCATAACATTGCTAGACTTTTAAACACACTGTCATTAATTATAAATCTACCACATCATATCCATAGATCTCACGTGACTCTCAATAATTCCCTATTGGGTATCCTTCTCGTGGGGTCTGTCTATCTCAATAAACGCGTATCATTTTTCACGGACACGCCGTCAGCGTCCTTTTCAATTAGTGCGCAGTGATATTGTTATGGAGTAACATGGTATATTGTTTGTTATCGAAAGAACTTGAGGTTTACTTAGATGGGTAGAGGTGACAGAATACATATACAACTTATTATGTTATTTTTGTGGTTTTACTGTGACAAACAAAACGATTTACTTCTCTCAGAGGACCAAAGTCTTCTTAGAAGATGATTTTCTACTAGTATCAAAGTTACGCATTTGCGGATCTGGTAAATTAGATCCACCGTCAAATGAATTTGAAATGTTTTTGTGTGCGAGCACAAAGTATTGTACTGCTCTTGTCAACCTATGGCATTCTAATAAATCAAAATCTTATTTCATCGAAGTAACGAACTAAACCGAAAGAGATTGGATTTCCGTATTCCAGCAGTTTCTGTTTCCCATTTCAGTCGAGTCAAATAATGCGTTTATAGATGTAATTTCGTGTTTCACGATTCACAGAATATGGTAGACATAATTTATTTTTCATCATGAAATGTTGATCGTCGATATTTCATGTAGAAAGGTAACGTAATAATGTTATACAAATTTCATCTCATCCGCATGCTTGTTGTTACTATGGAGCTCACAAACGCTAGTTTTGTTAAGAACTTTACTATATTATATATTGAACATGGTTGCCTAATAGAAGTTTGATGTTCGTTTGACCTATTTGAATGGATTTGATTTTACGATAAACCAATGTCCGAAATCTGTTAAATTGCGAATTTGTCAAAGTTTTTGTAAACTGCGTATTCAGTCTGTCTAATCCGTTTCCACAAAGTATTCTAGGTCTCATTTATCAGGTGTCATAGGTTCAAAGTAACATAGTAGTAAACTTGAAACTAGTAACCACATTATAATTTCCTGAAAATCGTACACAGGTCAGGACGGTGTTGATACTCAAACAACCACTTTTCAAGTAATTACCTAACTATGTGTCTACCCGGATTTTGTTCCAACGTCTTCAGTAGCCTAGAAACATTCTGTGGTCTTCTGGAGAACATTCCGTAACCATTTACGTATTTTGATAGAATTCTCTTGTAGCATTAAGCTGGTAATTTTAGAATTGTTTTGGGCATAAAGTCTGCTATGAAATTAAAGTTAATTCTAATTTAATGCGGGATATACAAACCTTGGTTTGCCGGGCGCAGGGCTACAGAGCACGCGGGCGGGCGCTCTGCAAGATTAGCAAACGACGTATGCCCCGGCAACGAAACTGCTGACGCGGAATTTGACGACGAAACATCGAGGCCGGCTCCGCGACACATGCTTACGTTAGACGCATCGACAGATGACCTAGTTACCTGCACACTGTTGCGCCACTCACTAAATTCTTTGCGCAAATCGGTGACAGAGTCTTGGGATGCATCTATATTCGCAAGAACATCCGCGAGGCGGGCCTTTAGAAAGACAATGTCCTTCAGAAGGCTTGTTGCATCAACGTGGTCGAAAGTGACGAGTGGAAGCTTGTGCAGCTCCTTCGCCACAAATGTGCCGCATGTCGTCTGGCTCGGTCTCCTTGAACAGCGTGATAATGTCTTGCAGGCATCTCTTTGTCCCGTCACGCCAGCAAGACACCATGTGGTCGCGCTTGTTTAGCACACTGAACAACAACAGTCTGACAACAGCTATGTCATTCTTGCTGAAGTTCGTTGCGCAGATTTGGACAGCGGATACCTCGTCCATCACATCCAGCTTCTGCTGCAGGAACGCCAGCAACCCATTCGCCATGAGTGGCTGCACTAGACTATTAAGAGTGACAGCTTGTGCTGCGCTAGTCAATGTACAGAATATGCAAACACGTCCGCATCGGAACGTGGCAAAAGTAATAATGACAGTATCCTATACTATATTGTAGTCTGTGACTGACAGCTTTGCGGTGCGTGAGAGGCTTTCGATGAACACTAGGTACAACCAAATTATTACCCCGTAAAAGCCATTTTCATACACCGTTCCGGCTGCTCAAGATTTTTTTTTTATTGGCTCCTTCACTTACAATTCTTGACGTTGTTGGGAAAACTTAGCTTCTATTTTGTAAAGCAAAATAATACACAAGGGTCTTTTGAGGTAATTTCTTTTGTGGACTAATTATGCCAGCATTAGCAGACCAAGGTTTTCGTTTCTCGCAATAAATTACAATGTGAATTTAATTAAATAGAGGACCCAGTAGGCCCAGAACGTTTCAGAAATTGCCAGCTTAAGCATGAAGACTATTTGTTCAGAAAACATAAAAGGTTACATATACATTCCTCCGTAGAACGCAGATAGTTTCCAGGCTCCTGCAGACTATGTGGGAGGATTTAAGTCTAAATCATTTCAAATGTTATTCTCCAAGTACCTACTAACTTCGTCCTAACCTACCTACTATTTTACAGTAAAGTAATATCCACTCATTTTAATACTGTTATTGTTCTTACTTACCCGAAAACTAACAGCTAAATACACATATAAATACAATATACATAATTCTTCTTATGAAAAGAATCAAGAAACAATAATAAACAGTTTAAAGAATTGATAACGTTTAAATAAAAATTAGGCTTCTTAAAAAAATAAAAATAAGGTAGATTTAGTGTGAGAGAGAGCGAGAGAGAGTATTTCTTGTCTCTCATGAAACGAAATGTACCTAAACATGACGCGTGAAAGCGGGATCATCCATAAGGGGTACCGCTGACCCGGAACATAAAGGGCCAAGGAAGGAACACGGGTGGGTTTTAGTCAGTAAGAGTCTGACACTCCCTTCCGCTCCACCCAGAGCGGGAGGGGTCATTTGATGATTTCCCATCCTCAAAAAAAAAAAAAAAAAAAAAAAACATGACGCGTCCTTGAAATTTCAGTCTCAATACTCGTCCAATAAATTATTGAATCGCCGCCTGAGAAGCTTCAGTTCAAAAAACCATAATAATTCAACAGATTTTAAACGAAATACATTGGCAAAATCAAATCCACTAAAATGGGTGAAATTAATAGCTCACTGTTTGTATCACGAGATATGTCCGTATCACGTGATGTTGTTTGTGAAACGAGCGTTTAGAAACTCAATACAAACAACACAATTATATAGTGGAGATGAAATTGACAAATGATTTGATTTGTATTGCATTAAATTAAGCAGATTTGCGTTTCGCTTTGTTTTGCAGTATGTAGAGTATCGTATCCTTTCACGAAGGTACAGTAAGCCTCATAAATATGTACATAATTATACATCGACAAGAATTCATTTGACTGTCTAAAATTTGTGTTCCAGAATACTGTATCAATGAGTAGTCACATCACATATTACACTTTGTGTACTTATTTGTAGCTGTCACTCTGTTCTGTTCGATGCTGACTGTACATAAATTATATCAACCACACTTCTGCGGAGCCTGCAGTTCAAAATTGAATCTATAACCAAATTATTGGTATCAACTGAAACTGGACGCTGATGTTGCAGCAATACAGAAACCCAATCCCTTCCTAGGTTTTGTTCGTTAATTTGTTTGATTTTTATTTTATAGGGCGACGAATCTACGTTATGATACGTACTGTATGCAAGTACACAAATAGTATTCTTCGTTTGAATCTTTATTCTTTTAAAACGTGAACTTAATTATTGACATACTTGAGATAGGTAATTAGACACTTATCGTAGCAAAATATTCTCAAAATTCATAAACGAGCCAATTACGCAAAATCTTTCCTCTACAACAGTTCTTTCACAACATAATATCATGGAAAATGGTAAGTTGGAAGTTTTCCTATATATTTAAAATACTCGTAATGGTCGGCCGTCTCAAGATTAAACTGATTCCTATTGATGGCGTTGCTTAAAAAATCTTTAGATTGTTTGAAATTATAACTTTAAAGTAAACGTATAAGGGACCGTACACACGATCCACAACCACACCACGACAACACGTGGTCGGGCGCTAATTTGTATGAAAATTAATAGTTTAATCACACGGACCACATTTGCCGACAAAATCAACCGGTCGGCGATACCGATCACGTCGCAGCCACATTGTGGCAACCGCACAACGCGAGACCGCACACTAGCGCCCGGCCACATCTCAAAAACCAAATGATTTATCTATCTGCAAAAAATTGCCACAACTTAACCACATCGCTACTACTAGCTACAATGAAACCATACCACCTGCAAGAAGTTGCGGCGATACTATTCACACGTAATCACTGCTTGTCCACATTTTATCGCTGCGATGTGGTGTGGTTGTAGTACGTGTGTACGAGCCCTTAGAAGGAAAACGAAAATATCAAATTAATTTAAGGTGAGGTTTGAAAGTTAAAGCAGTTTTTACGTTTGTAATGTTTTTTCTCTCAGTAAATACTATTTAACTATTCAACATTTTGAGTCGTAAAAGATAATCTGGTTAGTAGTTTGGATCTTCATAAGAGTTCTGTAAATTCCGAGAATGTACTTAGATAGAAACCTGGGAATAAATTCAATATCTATGAATCCCAAAGATTAATACGATCATAACGGAGATGCCCCTTGTCCTTAATCTATAAAGTAAAGTCTGGATCGACGTGAACGTATTATAAAATGGTTCCAGTGACGGTAGACTTTACGTTGTATTATTATCAGATCGTGTCATGATATCCAGGTCCGTATTTATATATTCGTCGACTATTTCCGTCAAACCTATCGATTAGTCTAGCAGCTCGCATACCTTAAATTTTCTGCAAATACCACCAAGTTTTAAAAGTATCTCCTAAAATGTTTGTGGTTTTGGTCAGACTTGGCAATGAGATCCATCCGAATCATGTGTTGTACGTGTATGTAGGTTGATGGTTCGTAATAAGAATGTTAGTTTAAACTCTATTTTTAAAGCAGATAGAGTTTGATATTTGCTGACTATGGTTTTGTTATTGTTATTAGAAATTAATGTTTCTTTATTTTACTTCGAAGGTCCTAGTTTATCATTTGTGGCTACAAGTTACAGCTACTACAAGTTACATATAAACATAATGTAGCATTGCATATGTAAACGGGCACGCCCTTTATGCCAGGAGGCTTTTTATTATGTATTAAGTTCTGTTTGCGTTTTTGTTTTTATTATTTATTTCTACTTGAGTATAGTTTTAAATATTGGCGTGTGCTAGCTGACATATGGCAAATAATTTTAATATTTTTGTGTTTCGTAATGTTAATTACTTATTACTATATGTATAGAATCCAGTTCTTCTAACTGAACAGACAGCAGTGCTGCTGGGGAGTTTGTTCCGCCACTTCTTCTTCCCAGCTAAAGCACTAGGAAGTGGTGAAGGGTGGGCGTTTTGGGGGGACTGTCATGTGATTTTGACGTTCAAAAAGTGCTGATTCTCAGCCTAATTTGAATAAATGACTTTTGATTTTGATTTTGATATGGCAAGTTTAAAAGCTCGTATGTTGTATATGGTTATGTTTACACCTCGCTGCCAAATAGCGTTTATTCAAACATTTAATCCTGTAGGTAGTATAGAGGTTTGAGGAACAGGGTGTAAAGTTCACTCATTCTCCATAGATAAGGGAGGCTCTTCCGACCAAACGGGTGTTGTGTCTGGTGGGGTACTGCCCGCCGATTAATGTCGGGCCCTTGTATATATGCTAGTTTCGCGGTAAACTCTGCTTGTGCTATGCACTATTTAGCGTGACGTTAGTGTTATATGTAGTTCGGAAGTGGCGATGTAGATCGCTGCCACAGTAAAGTATATGGAACAAGATCAGTAGCTAAAAATATACATTCCTTTTGCGGTCATATCCTCGAGGAAACGTTGTGACTGAATATAAATATACAAATAACCTACCCTTTTTATAACGAAAATGGTCTCTCCAAAAAGGGTCTTTGTGATAAAGTTTCAGCATTCAGGACTATTAAGATTAAGAATTGAAAGCAAATAATACCCATGCACGTCAGAGCGAGGTAACAATACAGTAAAAATCTTATCTCTATTACAATGTCTAAGCCGAAAGCTCAGGTAATAGGGGTGAATATTTTTCTTCGCACAAAAGTTTAGGAAATCAATGGAACTTTCCACTATCGGCGTTGTGGTGGTCACACACACAGATAATCCGATTTAGAGTGAATCTTTTTGCCTCTTTAATATTGATCTGATCAGCACACTTGAGAATCATTGAACTACAATAATTCCCATAATTTCCAATAATACCCATTCGACAGACGAAGTCATGATACACGTGAACGATTAAATATGATTAACAGTAAGTTTTTAGTTAGGAATGTATAGTCAGTACTTAATTCAAATAAACATATTCTACTATAGGTTACAAAATCAATCTAGGATAGGCGCATGTCAGCCGCGTCTTTCAGCCATTACATACAACTGACAAACGACTGTGTTAAGTACATACACCGTGGTCGATCGAATAGAGACTGATCTTCCTATATATGTTACGCATTGCTGGGGCGAGGCCATTGAGAGTAACAGTGAAGCCCTTGTTGTGACCCTTGATATCTCAAAGGCCTTTGCCAGATTCTTTCGTGCTAGTGTGTTCGGTAAGCTTCCCGCATTCGGCGTCCCTGCTGACTTTTGAAACTAGACTTCCGATTGCCTGAGTGAGTGATCGATCAGAGTAGTCATCGATGGTTGCTCATCGGATCATAAATATGGCTATTGATGGTTTTCCTCTGGGGTTTGTTATTTCTGCTGCATATGCAATGACCTGCTACAGCTTGGTGCTATCGGGTAGACAAATAACACCACAGTCTCAGAAAGATACCTTTCTAGTGCAAAACCCAGTAGAGAGAAAATACAGGAGCGAGCGGGCAGTGATGGCCCAATGTTATCGACCCCCACTTACGTGTCATAGGTCGTGATTTCGTACCCAAGCACTGCTCACAAACGCTGAAGGAAAACACCCTGAAGAAACCGGCATGTCCTAGAACCAAAAATTCGAAGATATGGACATCCACCAACACGCACTGCGCCCGCATGGTGTCTTCGCGCGTGGAGCTCACTCCATCTTACAGAGAAGAGGCCTGTGTCCCAGTAGTGAGAACGTTATAGGCTGATTATGCAGGAGCGACTGTGTGGGGAGTCCTATTTGGTTCTACAGGTGAGATAAGACCTACATGAATTAATATTTTGATGCAATATGACATAGGGCGAATTTCACCAATGAAACTGAACGCGATCAGCATATCTAACCGCGTTCAAGAGCTGCCAGTATCAATGGATACAGATCTACATACATAATTATGATAACAAGTAAACATAAACTATGTATTATTTAGAATGATCAGAATTATGTGGATAGCTAATGGTTCTTTGAAAAGCTTGGTAGATTAACAATTTGTCTTGTAGTGTGTTTTAGTACCTAAGTTTTCACATTATAGTAGTTTAGGGTCGGAATGTAATGAAGGTCTGAATGTAAAGATCGAACGACATTTGTGAACTAAACTTGAATAAGTTTCAGTCAGCATACGTTCCACATGTGATGTGTTTAATGTACTTCTCTATTATGTTTTTGTCCCGATAGTGCTATCGACTTCAATAAGAAAGAACCTTTCATTTAAAGGGAACTAACTCAGTATTATTATTGCAAAGTGTTTGAAATTGTAAAACATCATACCCACATTAGATACACGTTTTGTATATTCAGTACTGAAATAATATAAGACGGGTTTATAAATGGGTAGGTATTTACCTACGTTTCAAAGCACCATGATAAGAATTATAACGTAATTTTGACGTGTGATTAGGTTGATGACGATGTGGGGAAGTACTTAAGTAGAAATAATCTATGTAACTCTAATAAAAGATTGCTACCTCAGTAATTTTTACGTATCCACATAACTTCAAATTCTAAATCAAAAGAAACGCCGGGGCGTAGCTCCGCTGCCGCGAGAAATCACGGTAAAGCGGACAGAGCTCCGGCGGGATCTCAGGGCGGCATGGAGAGCGCGATTGTCGCAACCCAGCGCTGGGCATGCCACAATAGCGGCGATAAGTCCCCTCTTTGAGGAGTAGCTAGAGAGGCGCCACGGCGTCCTCACTTTCCGCCTGACGCAGGTCCTCACCGGAAACGGTTGTTTCGGGAGGTTCCTGTTCCGAATAAAGCGGGAGCAAACGCCCGGGTGTCACCATTGTGTAGATCACCCAGAGGACACGGTGGTGCATACGGTGGCTGCCCGGCTTGGGCGGAGCACCGCCGTGTCCTCGTGGAGGCGATTGGCGGTGGCGATCTCTCGCGTCCGGCCCTGGTCCAGGCCACGGTACGGAGCGAGAGGGCTTGGGAAGCCGTCACCTCCTTCAGCGAAGCAGTAATGCTCGCAAAGGAAGGAACAGAACACGGCCCTAGCCGCCGCAGGAGACGCCCTGGGCGTCGCGAATCGCAAACTGATTCCCGGCCACCGTAGGCGCGGGCTTGCGAACGGCGAGCAATGGGCAGCTCAACGTTCGATTAGGACCAGGCCCGGTTCGATGGCGCGTTGTGTTCCACGCGCGCCTCAAAGAGATGTCAGCATCAATGACGGGGTCCGCTAGGGCCGATGCCTGCCAGGGTTGCGGGAAAGCCCGAGAGGGATACCGTGGCCCCTGGCACAGGCAGCTGGTTGGAACACGGGTGGGTTTTAGTCAGTAAGAGTCTGACACGCCCTCCCGCTCTGCCCA
Source organism: Brachylomia viminalis (assembly GCA_937001585.2). Classification (NCBI taxonomy): domain Eukaryota; kingdom Metazoa; phylum Arthropoda; class Insecta; order Lepidoptera; family Noctuidae; genus Brachylomia; species Brachylomia viminalis. The sequence continues at coordinate 16,903,805 of OW443307.2, read as the reverse complement.
GACCGGGAGAAGATATTTGATGATTTCCCACCAACAAAAAAAAAAAAGCATAATGAGTTCCAGGGACTCAGAAAAAAATACAGAAATTGTATGTTATATGTTTATGAAGAAAGGTAACTAAAAGTGGAACGAGGTATAAAGCTTAACCGGAAGACCCAAGTAAGACGTATTTGTTCTGGCTTCGTGGAACCGAGTCTTCTCGGTTAATTGATGTCCGCAAGCTCGAGACACCATTCTTTACTCTGGAACTTCCACCTCACCATTAATAAACGTGAAGCTTTTATTGAAATAAAATGCTGTTTATAAACTAAACTGTTACCTGCCAATTTGAAGTCTTAACAATCCCTTTAACATGTATAGACGACATCATTTTAAAAAAAGTTTCCGGAAATAACACAAAAAGGGCATAAAAGCATAAAGACAGTCAACAACATTATTTTCTCATCGCAGCCACTGTACAGTCGACGTCAACCTCATTACGTTGAATAATTACAGTAATGTGGCACATTATTAACCTCCTTCGAACAGTCGGCCGCTCAAGGCAGGAACATAATAATAAAAATCTACGGGTATTTGTTTCACGTAACTGTACCCTGTACCTACTTCCTTTGCGCATGAAGTTTTTAAGGTTATACATGTGCATGTTTTTCTTATACTAAGTTATATTGGCAGCAAAATTGTCTGCGAAGTTAAAATTGACTGTTAACCAAATAAATAATACCAAATAAATAAACCAAATAGATAAATAGAGTCACCAAATAAATAATATATCCATTAAAAGATCGATGGGCGCTATAAAAGTTAATCTAAATACAAATTAATGCTTTGACATTCGGCGATCTGCGCTTTAATATGTATCATAGAAAAAGTACTTACAACAGGTGTAAGTTCTAAAGCACTAAAGATATTTCACATATTTAGAGCCGGGGTGAATTAGTTAACATGATGCAAGTGCTTTGGAATGACGCAGAAGCTACCGTTTCTAAAGGTAAATTCTTAGAACCTAGACTGACCGACAAGCAACGCAATACTAATATTCCCAATGGTCAAATAGTAACCCACTGCATTCATTGATTGGGGAAACTACCCAAATAGTTTTACATAACGATCAAGTTGATACAAATAAACATACCTGAAGCCACTTGATCCTGGTGATATTCTCGTCGGTGACGGTGAAGGCTCGCCTCTCGCCCAATTTGTAAGACTCGTCATAGTCCATGTACTCAGTGAACGTCAACCCACTGGTAGTATACTGCTGAGTAAATTATATCAATATAGTCCCATTCACTATGTCGTGTTCTATTATTTATTTACACTTTATCAGATGTTCTTATTCGGACGGTGAAAGCGATGGGGAAGATTGGTGTCGTTATCATGCCCATGGGAACCTTCAAGTGTCCGCCGCAGGGTTGTGGTCCTTGGTGCTCCCTGTCGTGCTGCTGCGCATACGCATGCTGTGCGGCGATACTGATGACAGTGATGCTGAGCAGGCGCCACATCACGAGCCTGAAACAAGATACACAAGACTAATTTATTGTTTTATTTATTTTCGAATAAGATATCTACTGAGGACATCCCGCTTTGGCTTCCTTCTCCTTAGTATTTGAAACTGCAAGCAACGATCAGTAACGTTTCAAAAAAAAAAGTTTTGTGTTTTTACAAAAAAGTTTTTGTAATAGGTATATATAAAAATAAATAGGAATAAAGTACTTAATAGGAAAAGGACAGAGACTAAAATGAAGTAATTTATAAGATGTCTTGCGTTACTTTAACTGTCTACTTCGTGATAAATGTCCGCCTCATTTTTCTTTTAAAATCCTTTATTCCAATGCATTGACCCTCGTCATCAATCTTATAGTTAAGTTTTAAAAGACGATTTCAGTTCGTATTTTTATGGTTTAAGCTTAATTTCAGTTTCAACGTAGAAGATTACAAAGAAATCAAAATTAGTTTGGCTAGACGACGAAGTTCAGAGGAGCGATATTACATTGACTAAAGGCGTAACATTACAAGTTTTATTGGAATTTTTCGTAACCTTCTTAACTTTATTAATCTTTGGGCAATATTGTATGGATTTGCTCTACATTGGTTTCCTTTTGGTTTTTATAAGGGGTCCGGAAGGAACAAAACTGTATGAAAATGTGTTAATGGTATTGCCAGTGTTTTATTCAGCTCCCTAGTTTATTGCAATATTGTTCTCTGAAATACAGTAAATAGACAAAACATGTTAAAGAAGGAACCAGTATTTAATTATTTAATTTTTTAATTAATATACCTATTTTTTTGTTGCTATTGTTTCTTTACCAGCTGTAGGTATACCTCTTAAAATATTTCGTGTATGAATAGATACACCTTATAAAAACAAACAAGAAGAAAACAACAGCAAATAAAGTACAAAAGTGATGCTTATTTCTAAAGAAATCTCTTCCAGCATACCTGCGATAGGATAGTGGATTTAGAAATGTAGACAGCGTGCGTAAGAGTAAAAGAGAAAATAAAATACAATTCACTTAATAAAATAAAACAAATAATATGAGAATAATATATATACATACATACAAACTTCTAATCTAGTCTTGACTTTTCTACCAAAAATATAAAGGAAATAATGTGCGAAAGAGGTATAAAAACGCACGGTTTCTGAAAAAAGTTCGTGATAAATTGCAGCGTTACGTTGACTTCGGCGCTGCGGTGAAAGAGAAATATTTTCAACTAATTAACCATATTTTCTATTTAGGTATTATCTTTGAGAACAAATAACATATTCTCAGATATACCATAATACCATTCGACCTATGAGCAAAATAAATAATTCCGACCTAGATACGAATTGTACCCGAGTTTAGTAGGCTTTGCATGAAAATGCACATAAATGTGAGAAAAACTGGATCCGTTGTGAAAGAGCAAAAACATGGAGTATAAATAAGAATGTATTATAAAGACAGAGTTTACGTGCAAACGTATGTTTTGAAAAGCGAAAATGATTATTTATAGATAAACGTTCGGGTTCGCAATCTGCATTAAAATTTGTTATTATGGCAAAGCCTCGCTCTTAAACTTAACTAGTTCGCACTACAAGCAAGCACAGCTCGCACGTCTGCAGATAGATACTATATTAAGTGGGACACCATAGGTACTACAAACATGACCTACAAACAACCAACGAGTGAAGATAAATTGATAGATTGGCTTTCAAATATCTTTGGGTGAACAGAACAACAAACTGTATGAAAAGAATAGGAACTTGCAATCGTGTTTGACATAATAATAGAGAGAAGATGATATTGTGTCACAAGATTTGATATTTCTATCTGTGTAGCATTTTATTGGTTAGTTTGTATACAAACTCGATATCGGGATTTAGGCACGAGCTAGGTCTTTAATGGTGAAACTTTAAAATCCGATAAGTCAATGTTGTGTCTACATCGGAAATTAAAAAAAGCTTTCCTTTGTGTTGTGTGTATATACAGGTTAATATTGCTTGAAGATTAAATGAAAACGCACAAAACCAATTTAACTGCTTTCCTACTCAGTGAACTTTTATTATAGGAATATACCTAATTAAAACACATTTCATGAGATATCATTATGTAAGAAATTTATTCAAATCCTAAAATAATAATTAATATTTATTCTGTGCGTCCCCAAAATCAATTATGCGAATTTGATATTAGGCAATTTTGCTGGTGGAATAAGAAGGCACATTTGCCTGTTTATTTTCGCTCTTCTTGATTTTTCGGGACGTGGCAAATTATTCAAAAATGCTCCGCATGTATTACGCCGCCTGGATCCTTGTATAGTTTGATATTATTAACGAAGCCAGAGTTAATATCATGACACATGCTTCGAATCGCGACCTTCTTTAAACTACAAAAGATATTTTTATTAGGTACTTACTGAAGAACTTCGCTTCCATTCTTTGTTGTTATTTGCGAAGTTTAGCAAAGTTACTTTCTGTCTCATAACAGAAAGTAACTTTGCTAAACTTCGCAAATCGAACGGTTTTTCAAATCAATTTTCATCCTTGCGGCCTTGATAGAAAAAGAAGTAGCAATGTAGTTTTAACGACCCAGTTTTCCAATCTTGGTAAATAAAGACATTAACCTCTCGGCTTTGGTCCTTGCCGTTATCTGCAGTAAGAATATGAGTGAATATCCAAATAGGGGAGCGGGGGAGCACCAATTAACTCTGACGTCATACCGCTGTTTATGTGTAATCTCGTTTATGTGACAGGCTCATTTGATGTGTTGTTTTAATTATTTTATCATGAATAGCTGGTGAGCATTATCTACAATGTATTAATATCAGCGTGATCATTACGTACAACGTATTATTATCAGCCTTATCGCAGCGTAAAACGTCAATACTTGATGCCTTCATCCTATTTATCATTACATTACAATTACAATATTTAATTTAGAATTAATCTTTATTTAGACACAATGGGTGTGAAGAGTCTCAAGGAAGCATCCTTAGGCCTCTTTTGCGGGAAAGTCCGAGAGGGATACCGTGGCCCTTGGCACAGGCAACTTAAGGAAGACGGGTGGGTTTTAGTCAGTAAGAGTCTGACACGCCCTCCTGCTCTGCCCAGAGCGGGAGAAGTTATTTGACGATTTCCCACCCTCAAAAAAAAACAAAGGCCGCTTTTCTTCCTTTTATACATTAATGACTTACCAAATATAACAAATCAGAAGTGCATACTATTTGCAGATGACGCGTCAGTAATAATACCGTAAAATAACAAAACATTAGACCAACAAGAAGTAAATGAACGATATAATAAATTAACTAAATGAAAACTACTTAGAAATAAATATAATATAAAACAAAATTCATTCAATTTGCAAACTAGAAACAAAACTCCTTATATATAATTTTAAACCACAATAACGTCCAAAGAAAATAGTATAAAATGTTTAAGTCAAACAATACCTAGATGAAAATTGTAATTGGGAAATACATATTGAAAATCTATGTAAAAAAATAAACAGTTTTGTATACGCACTAAGAGAACTACGGAAAACAGCGAATTATGAAGCTGTACGCAACGCCTATCACGGCTATGTAGCGTCTGTATTGAGGTACGGCTTACTCATATGGGTTAAGTCGTCACATATACAAAAAGCTTTCATAGCGCAAAAAAAATTGCTTGAGAGCAATAACTGGGGTACCTCAAACTCAAACTCAAAGCATTTATTTCAAATAAACCAATTACAGGCACTTTTGAATTGTCAAGGGGTCGGTCAGTCAGAAAGATGAAGCTAGTTGCCCATTCCAAAGCGTAGTAGGTACCTATGGAGAAGAACCTCCATATGAGAACTTTAGACCATTTTTAAGTTATAGGTTTTAACGCTAGCTTCTATTTATATTTTAGAAATAGCCAAAATTGTTAGAAAAAAATCACACTTCTTCTCCACAGTAACCGAAAACAATAGATTTACAAAAAGGGACCCAAACAAGTTATAAAAACATTTTTTTAACAGCACTCTCCACGACAGAAACATCTATCTTATGTCCATAAACATTTACAACCATATTCCAAAACTAATACGAGAACTTCCATTTTATTTCTACGTGTGCTAGTTTTTTTTTTTTTTTTTTTGTGGCTGGGAAATCATCAAATAACTTCTCCCGCTCTGGGCAGAGCAGGAGGGCGTGTCAGACTCTTACTGACTAAAACCCACCCGTGTTCCTTCAGTTGCCTGTGCCAGGGGCCACGGTAACCCTCTTGGACTTTTCCGCAACCCTAGCAGGCATCGGTCCTAGCAAACCCCGTCATTGGTGCTGACATCTCTATGAGGCGCGCGTGGAACACAACGCGCCGTCGACCCGGGCCTGGTCCTTATCGAACGGCGAGCTGCCCATTGCTCGCCGTTCGCAGGCCCGCGCCTACGGTGGCCGGGAATCGGCCTGCGATTCCCGACGCCCAGGGCGTCTCCTGCGGCGGCTAGGGGCGTGAGGGCGCAAACTTTGCCTCTCCCTCACGCGTTCCGCCTCCTTCTTCGCGAACATTACTGCTTCGCAGAAGGAGGTGACGGCTTCCCAAGCCCTCTCGCTCCGTACCATGGCCTGGACCAAGGCCGGACGCGAGAGATCGCCACCGCCAATCGCCTCCACGAGGACACGGCGGTGCTCCGCCCAAGCCGGGCAGACCTCCACCGTATGCTCCACCGTGTCCTCCGGGCGATCCACACAATGGTGACACCCGGGCGTTTCCTCCCGCCTTATCCGGAACAGGAACCTCCCGAAACAACCGTGTCCGGTGAGGACCTGCGTCAGACGGAAGGTGAGGACGCCGTGGCGCCTCTCTAGCCACTCCTCAAAGAGGGGACTTATCGCCGCAATTGTGGCGTGCCCAGCGCTGGGTTGCGACAATCGCACTCTCCATGCCGCCCTGAGATCCCGCCGGAGCTCTGTCCGCTGCACCGTGATTTCTCGCGGCAGCGGAGCTACGCCCCGGCGTTTCGCCTCCTCGCGCCACTCCCAAACGTGCGCGAGGACTTTTGCCTCCAGATCCCATGGCGGTAATCCGGCAAGGAGGCTCGCCGCCTCACCGGAGACCGTACGGTATCCCCGGACCAGCCGGATGGCCATGACCCTTTGGGGCGCGTTCAACCAGCGGGCTGGCCGCCGCCTCAAGGAACGCGCCCACACCGGTGCCCCGTAAAGGGCCATGGACCGCACGACCCCCGCGTAGAGCCTCCGGCAGGAGGCGTTTGGCCCCCCTAGATTGGGCAGGAGCCGCTTTAAGGCAGCCCCGGCCCTTTCCAGTCTGGGAGCCAAACGTCGGAAATGCTCCACGAAGTTCCACCGGCTGTCGAGGACGAGTCCCAGGTACTTCATCGTCGACTCGACGCCGATGTGAACCCCTCCTACCGTTATTTGGGAACCCGACGGTGGCGTGTTCCGAGGACCATGAAAACACATGGCCTCGGACTTGTGCAGGGCCACCTCGAGTCCCAATTGCCGGATCCTCTCGACGATTGTCGCAACCCCGCGTGTCGCTAGTTCGGCCGCCGCCTTTTTTTTTTTTTTTTTTTGTTTCCGGGGTGGAAAATCCTCATGGATGTCCGCCGCCCTGGGGCGGGCGACGGGGTCTGTCAGACTCTTACTGACTAAAAACCACCCCGGTGTTCCATCTCACACCTACGCCGGGGGTCGCGGGAACATACGATCCTTCCACAACCCCCGACTGGTGCCGGCCCGCCACTGCGGGCCTCTTCGGGTCTGGGGGGGGAGTGAGGTGTTTGACTCCCCCCGCGACGTCTAAGAGGGGCGCGCGTGGAACACTACGCGCCGCCACCTCGGGTCCTGGTGTGTGGGGGGCGATGGACGTCCCCGAGTCCGTCGCCCCTGGACCCATTTAGGGGGGCTGGAAGAGGGCGTTGTCCGCCCTCCGCCGACGCCCGGTGCGCCTTCTGCGGGCCGGGTGAGAGGACGAGATCTCCCTCTCCCTTTCCGCAGCCTCCTTCTGCGAAACGACTGTCTCACAGAAGGAAACCACCGCGTCCCAGGACTCGTCGCTGCCGACCATCGACTCGACTACGGCCGGCAGCGACAAGTCACTGCCTACTTCTGAGATGAGGGCACGGCGCGGCTCCTCCCAAGCGGCACACTCTGCCAGCGTATGCCGCGCCGTGTCCTCCCGGCAGTCGACGCAGTGGTGACACCGGGCGTCCGGCTCCCTGTTTATGCGACACAGGTACTTCCCGAAGCAACCATGCCCCGAGAGCACCTGCGTCACCCGAAACGACAGGGAGCCGTGCCTCCTCCCGAGCCAGCGCTCGAGCACCGGCCGGACCGCCTCGATGGTGACGAGGCCGGCGGTAGGGCGTGAAAGCCTGTCCCGCCATTCCGCCACCAGGACCTCGCGAAGCTGAGACCGACGCAGCTCTATGTGTCGCTGCATCGGTCCCTCGCCCCGCGCCCTCGCTTCCTCGCGCCACCGATACAACGACGCGAGTACTTTCGCCTCGAGGTCCCAGGGCGGGGATCCAGCCAGTACGCAAGCCGCCTCGTAGGAGATCGTGCGATACCCCCTGATGACTCTGACGGCCATCGCCCTCTGCGGCTTTCGCAAAACAGCGATGCTGCCGGCCGTCAGGTCAGAGGCCCACACCGGGGCCCCATACAGGGCCATGGATCGCACGACCCCCACGTAGAGCCGCCTACAGACGGCGCTCGGGCCCCCCAGATTGGGAAGCAGCGTTGCGAGCGCGCCAGCCGCACCCATTGAAATGCGTAATAAGTTGGAAGATAACGAAGTTTTTACTGCTTCGTTTAAATGAAAACCTTGTTGTGAAATATTTACACAAATAAAGAGCGAATATAACTGGAGGAGTTATTACCTATACAATTTCCGCTTTACATGGAAACAACAATTCTTTTTTTTTTAAGAAAGGTTGCATGTACTTAATCAATCGAGGTCTGTCGAGGGTTGGCCTTTTTTGTCGATGCCATTTTGCTATTTTAATGGAAGTTATTTGATAACTCTGCTAAAGAAATCCTGGGGACGGGAATCGGTGAACTCTTTAAAGGGTCTTTCACTGCCTCGTTGGATTTGAAATGTTTTCCCTTTAAAAAGTTATCCAAAGTCCCAAATACAAAAAATCTATTGAAGCAAGGTCTGGTGAGTATGGTGAGTGACAGAGAGTTTCTAGGTGTAACTCCTGTAGTTTTGAGATGGTCCGTTGTGCAGTGTGTGGACGAGCGTTTTCGTGAAGAAGGCGTGTACTGGAGCAATTGACAAGTCTCAGTTGTTTGTCAGCGAGCTTGTCCATCATTATTCGCAATTTTACACAGTATACCTCTACAGTAATTGTTGTGCCAGGTTTCAAGAGGCTCGAGGTCCTGGTGGCGGAATAGTGGGACAGGCTTTCACGCCCTACCGCCGGCCTCGTCACCATCGAGGCGGTCCGGCCGGTGCTCGAGCGCTGGCTCGGGAGGAGGCACGGCTCCCTGTCGTTTCGGGTGACGCAGGTGCTCTCGGGGCATGGCTGCTTCGGGAAGTACCTGTGTCGTATAAACAGGGAGCCGGACGCCCGGTGTCACCACTGCGTCGACTGCCGGGAGGACACGGCGCGGCATATGCTGGCAGAGTGTGCCGCTTGGGAGGAGCCGCGCCGTGCCCTCATCTCAGAAGTAGGCAGTGACTTGTAGCTCCCGGCCGTAGTCGAGTCGATGGTCGGCAGCGACGAATCCTGGGACGCGGTGGTTTCCTTCAGCGAGACAGTCGTCTCGCAGAAGGAGGCTGCGGAAAGGGAGAGGGAGATCTCGTCCACTCACCCGGCCCGCAGAAGGCGCACCGGGCGACGGCGGACGGCGGACAACGCCCTCTTCCAGCCCCCCTTAATGGGTCCAGGGGCGACGGACTCGGGGACGTCCGTCGCCCCCCACACACCAGGACCCGAGGTGGCGGCGCGTAGTGTTCCATGCGCACCCCTCTTAGACGTCGCGGGGAGAGTCAAACACCTCACTCCCTCCGAAGAGGCCCGCGGTGGCGGGTCAGCACCAGTCGGGGGTTGCGGAAAGATCGTACGTTCCCGCGACCCCCGGCGTAGGTGTGAGATGGAACACCGGGGTGGTTTTTAGCCAGTAAGAGCCTGACAGAGCCCGCAGCCCGCCCCAGGGCGGCGGACATCCATGAGGACTTTCCACCCCAGAAACAAAAAAAAAAAAAGGTTTCAAGAGGCTGTAATGAAAAATGCCACAAGCAGCTTCTTTTGACTCTATTTGCGTTTAGGACATAGTTTGGCTGCCTCCCCTGTGTCCTAAAAGTGCGACAGAGGGTTTCGATTGTCATACAGGATCCACTTTTCATCACAAGTGACAATTTGATACAGTATCGATTTATTACTTTACGCACAGTACGTTCACTACTTTGCCCATACACGTCGTTAATATTGTGTGTTCTCTATGCTGCGTTGGTGCCACGACGGAACTCTATTTTGAAAATAGCGCGCAATTTCGATATTTCCATGGTAACAAGAAACCGTGATATCGGCAGGAAAATAAATGGAAAACTGATTTTAAAAAAAGTTTGGTTATGCTTTCTACAATAATAAAATTAATTTGAATTTGGAATTCTAAATAGAATGAAAGATATCGATCTTTACACTGGCCAGTATCAAAAATCAAGATAAAGCATTCGCTTTTCCTATAACATTAAGAGGTATTCGTTTTCCTCTCCAAAACAAGCTATTATAGCCTTCAATGCTGTAAGAAAAGCATGAAGCTGTTTTTAGACGGTGGGTTTGATTTAACGATGGTTGCTTTATAAAATGAATATAGCAAAGCTAATTCCTTTGGCTACAAGTTACGTAGAAAGCGAATAATCAAACACCTTTTTTTCGTGAAACAAGTCGACGTGCTTCCCACTGATTGGTAAAGTATCCCTGAACCACGACCTACGGACCCAATCACCCGTAGATCTGTTACGATCTCTGCTACATTTGTGCCGATTCATTATTTACGAGGCTCTTATAGTATAGTACTAACAGGGACTCGGATTTATTGTGACTCGTAAATCAACAAGGGCAAGAAAGTATTATATTATTCCATGATATCCGTCACAATAATGGTTTGCACAGTTCACAAAACTAAATATTACGTTATTGTAGGCCGCACTTGTTGTAACAGTAGTATAATTTTTCTCAATCTGTCAAAAATACTTTCCAGGTCTGAGCGTTATTTATATAATAAAGAACAGCAACAGCGTATACATTGAACATTGGTTTACAATAGTATTAAGGAAATGTAACACAAATAATGTAATGTAATACACAGCTAATGTATACACAAATAATATAGCCTGTGTACATTTAAAGAGAAAATACATTGGACAGAAGCTGCCAACGTTCTATCTAATTCTTACTTGGACACAGACGTTATATCTGTCAACTTTAGCAATCAATTACCTTCGTGTAAAAACGACGCTTCCCATTGACTAAACTTTCAACTGTGTTCAATTATAATTTCGTCCGTAATGTCTTTACAACGATAAAACATGGCGTTACTTTGACATATGGCAGCACATGAGTATCACATTTAGCATAAAAACGTTTAATTTATAACGCGCACAGCTGTTATTGCACGTATTTCTCACAAATCGTCTGAATGGCTGTAAATAGAGAATACCTATGCAGATGTGACTCGCTTCCTGTACAGCGGCTCGGCGAGAGGAATCTAATTTTATTTCGTAAGTAGAAATTGTCATATCTAGCGCAAGCTAGTGAGTATGCGTGTTATGTGGCCACGTCTCGTATTATGTGTCACGTGTGATATTATTGCGGCTATAAACGTTATGACGTGCATCGGCATCCTTCTCTTCATCTTCTGAGAGAAGTGGCTCACTGTGTTGTGAGCCGGTAATGGAGCGCACAATAATACGTAGGCGGCGCTGAAAGTACACAGTGCACTAGGAGTATTAGGTGGCCATTAGGTACTAACTTCTACTATTACTCTTACTGTAGACGACATTATATGTGAGCTATGTCAAAGGGGTTTGTGTTCATATTTAAGTACTTTGACATCAAGGTTCATCGAACTAAAAGAAACATTAAAGCAGAGGTAACCTACCTTACCTTAGGTACCTGTCGTGGACCTGTCTACAGGGAAAAAATCTAAGAGTTACGAACATCAGCTGCCATAATTATATCTCCGCCCTGCCAAACAATTAATCATAAAAGTTGCAGACTTTTCTGTAACAGAAAATAAAATTGCGTCAATAAGTAAGTCTGAATTGCTTCAGACTCTAATTGGAACTTAATTTTTCAATTTCAACTTCATCAACCTAAGCATTTATTTAAAAAACAAGGACTATCACTTATTAAGTTATTATACATATATCACTATCAGTATGAAGTTACATGATAAACAAATGTTGTGTGTTTTTCTACAATCTTCATCAAGAAGTAATCTGTGGGATTGGTGCTTGTCTGCGAACAATGTATTATTTTTGAAAAAAAAGCTTAAGATACTCGTAGTGTTTCTACATGAACAATGTGTGATTGTTGAAATATTATGTTCTCTATTCGTCGCTAATATAATATTTTTTTGAATAAAACATTAGAACTTGAAAACCGGCCGCACTTGGTAGTACTTATGCAAAATACAGAAGCACAGAACCGGGCGAAGTTGGGGGAGGCGTATATCCAGCAGTAGACGTCTTTCGTTTGAAATGATGATGTGAAATTCTATGACACCTCCGAGTGACGTTTTGGGGAGAAAAACCTAAAAAGTTCGCTTATTTGAATATAGTTTATAATACGTTGAATGACGAAGAGAAACAATAACATGCTCATGTATTTTGGTAAATGTCTCGTGACTAGAAAAAGATATTTTGTTGAAAATATTAAAACAAACGACCAAAATAAATACAGATGTATGAATTTTTATTCAATGGCCTTAAGTTTGACAAAGTCAGTCACGCGATCATAATAATAAATATATCATTAACTTGCCGTTAAAACTGTTGGTAACTTCTGTGAAGAATGAATGGAGTTTGAAAAAGTCTTTAAAAATTTAGTAGCCTTGTCAATATTATTAAATCGTAAGTTTTACCTACACACAAACCTTGATGAACCAAGCACACATCTAAGCAGTAATGTAGTGTAACAAAAAAATATTAATGTATCCTCCAAAAATACCATTAGACAACATTAACTTCTTGCTTCAACACCATTAATTTCTAGAGTTTTCACAAATTACTAAGGTATGGTTACATAAACACTAGGGCCAAAAAAATATTATTGACAGAAAAAGCGTTAAGCAACATTTTTACACAGAATTACCATACTCTGGGTAATTAACCGTGTTGACAAACTCAGGAGAGACCTTGGCAACATGGCACAGTGGACAGAGCTCCCCGGCGGGATCTCATGGAGACATGGAGAGTGCGTCTGTCGCAACCCAATGCTGGGCACGCCACAATTGCAGCGATAAGTCCCCTCTTTGAGGAGTGACTAGAGAGGCGCCACGGCAACATCCTCACCTTCCGCCTGACGCAGGTCCTCCCTGGATACGATCGCTTCGGGAGGTTCCTGTTCCGGATAAGGCGGGAGGAAAGGGTGTCACTATTGTGTACATCGCCTGGAGGACACGGCGGAGCATACGGTGGAGATCTCCCCGGCTTGGGCGGAGCACCACTGTGTCCTTGTGCAGGCAATCTCTCGCGTCCGATCCTGGTCCAGACTATGGTACGCAGCAAGAAGGCTCGGAAAGCCGTCACCTCCTTCTTGTTTCTTGAAGGAAGGAACAGAACACGTGAGGGAGAGTCAAAATTCGCACCCTCACGCCCCTAGTCGCCGCAGGAGACCCGGGAATCGGGAATCCCGGCCGATTCCCGGCCACCGTAGGCGCGGGCTTGCGGAAGGCGAGCAATGTGTAGCTCGCCGTCCGATAAGGACCAGGCCCGGGTGGATGGCGCGTTGTGTTCCACGTGCGCCTCAAAGAGATGTCAACACCAATGACGGGGTCCGCTAAGGCCGATGCCTGCCAGGGTTGCGGGAAAGAAAAAAAAAATCTAAATCGAAAGGGTTACCGTGGCCCCTGGCACAGGCAACTGAAGGAACACGGGTGGGTTATAGTCAGTAAGAGTCTGACACGCCCTCCCGCTCCGCCCAGAGCGGAATAAGTTATTTAACAAATTGCTACATAAAAAAAAAACATGGGACTTTCACAAAAAAGATGTTTGATGAAAAAAATAATAACATTATTTGCTATGAAAACACTCAAGGCCTATTAAGTTGATAAAATGTTTTCACTGTGACAGTAAAATACAATTCGTGTTGGTGTCTGAATGAATTTGAATCATTTAGTCGTTACTTTTTGATTACCATCTCAATAGTAGGTCCCTACCGAAATATAATGGTGTTCCAAGTTCATTGAACAGCTATTTCAATGCATCATAATCTTAGTGTCAAGATTTTTATTACGTTAATAATAGAATATGAACACAGTTATGTACGACTTTAAGATTATCTCATTTAAGTATGACTGATCAGAATGGTACGGGCTTTTCTCATTTTCCACTAACAGACATCAAATGAACGCCATATCTACATCTCCCGACGGTCGCAGCCTACATCGTCTGAGACGCAGCAAAAGTGCGTAAGTACCGGCTAATCTGCATAAATCTCGTAAAATGTCGATAATGTGTCGAAGTACACGTCTTTTAGTATTTTAGCAAAATGTTTCGAAAGCGTTAACTATTTATTGATCATTCGAATACTTTCAAATTCAATCATATTAAGTATTTCATTGAATGCCCATATTCAACTTTAACAATTTCTTAACCAATTAAAATGAATAATGTGATTTAAAAAGGAGGTTTATGATTTAAGAAGTAGCGCTTCGTAGGGCTGGGCTCGCCGAAGAAATAGTAACTTCGAAGAAATTTATTAAAAATAATATGAATAAAATCACTAGTTTAATGCTGATATAAACGCAATTTTGGCGTCTTTATCGAGTCCATATAAAACTTGAATATACGCGTCGCTGGAGACATATATCTCCAGCGACGCAGTCGTTACTTACAAAGTACAGTTTGTACATAAACACCTCGCTACACAGTATCTCCTTTTTATGAAGACGTAAAGTATCCTCTCTACGTAAGTACGTACACACTTGATACATGTCCGTGATAGTTTATCACACGCAACCATTTATAGCTACTGAACATTATTCATGAGCAACTGTTATTGAACAAGAGGAAGAGAATCGGTTTATTGGTCCTCGATAACTTTTTGTTTAGTCTGCGAGTGGCAGAGAAATATTGGTTTTGGCAGGTGCTACCGTACATTGGGTACGGTACCGTACCGTACCGTACATTGGGCGAATGGAAAAGAAAAATACCAAGCCGGTCCTATGTATATATATGTATGTATATATGTATGTATGTATGCTTTATTTACTGTATAAAGTATTATATTATTTTAATTATTGTGAATGTCAGAACTATGTGGGTCATTGCTCCCGTTTTAATCATGTTCTGGTAGTTTGAGTAGTTTATGCGGCCTACCCAAATGACCTAGTAGTAGTGTTCGTCAAATCGTTGAGCGCCTTAAGTTCTGAGTTGAGCTACACGGTTACTGACAAATTCGTCCACTCAATCTGTGTGGGTCGGTCCTCAAAAGTCAATTTCTGACACCGATCTTCATAGCCTTCACATGATCTGACCAAGATTCTGTCTGGACTTTAAAACAGAAAGTGACCTCTAAGTTTGTTTCGGCCTTTCTTCTCAGAGTAGTCAGATAGAAAAGACCTCATCTAGTTTATAAGAAAATATGTCTAATAATTAGGAATATTTTAGTTTGTTACAATCTTGATTAGGTTTCCCTAAGAATTTAGCATGTAACAGTAATACAAATAAATAGCATTACTAATTAAAATGAATAAATTAAATGTTACAGTTTCCTGCAATGGTTAACCTTAATAGAAAATGACAAGTACTGAATAGATCACTTATAATAAATAGAGAATAATTATTTTTGTGTTATTACTTTCGATCATTTACTATCCCCGCTATAGTGACCAATGTTGTCTAGTATGATTTACTATTCTATAGTTATTTTAGTATTAGAAGAAGACTTACAACTACCTTCTACTTGACTATAATATTATTC
Organism: Brachylomia viminalis; assembly: GCA_937001585.2. NCBI lineage: Eukaryota > Metazoa > Arthropoda > Insecta > Lepidoptera > Noctuidae > Brachylomia > Brachylomia viminalis. Next base: position 16,888,182 of record OW443307.2, on the reverse strand, counting down.
TTTACATAAACCTTTTAACCCTATATTCGCATTCATATCGAATATCAATTACTTTCCCTTTTTTTATAAAACTAAAATAACTGAAGATGGGATATGCATGGGCGTTCAACATCAATTAGCAAATGAGCTGGTACGTTATTAACACGTAGTTAATAAAACTACCGTGAATACAGGAAATAATGATGTAGCGGTGCCGTGTCTGGTGGCCTAACGATTGATGTCGGGAAGTTGTTTAAATGCTAGTCGCGCGATAAACTCTGCATGCGCGATGCTGGATTTGCGTGACGTCAGTAAGACGCGAAGCTCGCATGTGGCGATGTAGATACCGCTACAATGATATTACATAATATTGCGCCCCCTGTCTCCGAAGAGTTTAGTTTGAGACCCAACCATAGCATATCTACACTTTGCCAGGCAAGTCTTATATAAATCAACACCTCACAGAGGTCGGTCCCAGCAATGGGAACATTACAGGTACAATGAGCTTATGCTTATTTAAAAGAAATAAATTGAGTCTTAATACTCCCTCGCCTTGAATAAATGTAAGTACAGTAAGTAGTGCCTGCAAGATTTATTAAATGTTATGCATATGTACATTGTTTTATGATTAAAAACCAATTGTATAATTATTAAAACATAACAGCAAATTATTATTTATATGCGTCTCTAAAATTGCTAGTAATATTTTCATGTGGTCATTATGTGATTAATTCATTTATTACAATAGTATCTTGTCGATTAGTAAATTTTATTATTAAAGTAAGCCCTCTAGTACTTACCACAAAAGTTGTTTTGTAATTGCATATATTCTAACCCAATTGTGATCCATGCCATCACAACCTGTCATAAAAAAGGGAAGCTGATGAGCCTTTGGATATAAAATCAGTAAGGTTTTCATTGTCTAGGTCTAGACATTCTAGTAGAATTTATATATATATATAGACATGGCCTAATTTAAACAAACACAAGTTACAGTTTTTCGGTATTCGTGTAGATAAATTAAACAACATTTCACTCTACAACAGCAGAGGTCACTCGTCCGCATCATTCGGGCGCCAGCAAGCAAGTGACCATTCTGCGGGCGTGCGCCGCTGCGCTAGTTTATTATGTCGCTACGCTACATATTTATTATGGACTTTTTAATGAAAATCTTCACTAGTTAACGTGAAACATCGCTACAGAACATTATATATAATCGCTACGGTGACATATCGAGTTACAATTAGATACAATTTGTTAGATGATTATGAAAATTTGTAATTTATTTTAACCGAAATAAAACCTGACGCTTCGTTAGTGAACATCAAATATAGGATTGCCTGTCTCTCATTTATAGATAGTATTATGTATAGTAAAAATCGTACAGTCCTTTTTAATTTCCATTGCATCAAAGTTAGTGTGTCCACCATTCAATCATTCTAAAATGTCGGAATAAAAAAACCGGCCAAGTGTGCATCGGACCACGCACAGTGTCAGATTTCTTAGTTGGAATGAATATTAATTACGCATGCACAGTATCGTTTTATCGACCGCACAAATTAGTTTGTATTTCATAGTCTTTTTCGAAAAAACTATGATATACAAAGTTATTTCTGCAGTTATAACTGGAAGATATATCCACAAACTATTGACTTTAATGTAATAGCTTATGTACGAAATAGGCTATACTACTTTCAAACATTGTTAAAAACTGATAGCAGGTTACCGTTTTACAGGACAATATTACGAAGGAAGACCAAGAAGAAAGGTTTTTGGCAAATCTCAGCTTTCAAATTACGTAAAAGACACTGAACTTTGCAGTTTGTTTTAAGAACTGGAAGTAGTTTTAAACAAACTACGCATACCTTCTTTCTTTTTTTTTTTTTTTTGTGGGTGGGAAATCATCAAATAACTTCTCCCGCTCTGGGCAGAGCAGGAGGGCGTGTCAGACTCTTACTGACTAAAACCCACCCGTGTTCCTTCAGTTGCCTGTGCCAGGGGCCACGGTAACCCTCTTGGACTTTTCCGCAACCCTAGCAGGCATCGGTCCTAGCAAACCCCGTCATTGGTGCTAACATCTCTTTGAGGCGCGCGTGGAACACAACGCGCCGTCGACCCGGGCCTGGTCCTTATCGAACGGCGAGCTGCCCATTGCTCGCCGTTCGCAAGCCCGCGCCTACGGTGGCCGGGAATCGGCCGGCGATTCCCGACGCCCAGGGCGTCTCCTGCGGCGGCTAGGGGCGTGAGGGCGCAAATTTTGCCTCTCCCTCACGCGTTCCGCCTCCTCCTTCGCAAACATTACTGCTTCGCAGAAGGAGGTGACGGCTTCCCAAGCCCTCTCGCTCCGTACCATGGCCTGGACCAAGGCCGGACGCGAGAGATCGCCACCGCCAATCGCCTCCACGAGGACACGGCGGTGCTCCGCCCAAGCCGGGCAGACCTCCACCGTATGCTCCACCGTGTCCTCCGGGCGATCCACACAATGGTGACACCCGGGCGTTTCCTCCCGCCTTATCCGGAACAGGAACCTCCCGAAACAACCGTGTCCGGTGAGGACCTGCGTCAGGCGGAAGGTGAGGACGCCGTGGCGCCTCTCAAGCCACTCCTCAAAGAGGGGACTTATCGCCGCAATTGTGGCGTGCCCAGCGCTGGGTTGCGACAATCGCACTCTCCATGCCGCCCTGAGATCCCGCCGGAGCTCTGTCCGCTGTACCGTGATTTCTCGCAGCAGCGGAGCTACGCCCCGGCGTTTCGCCTCCTCGCGCCACTCCCAAACGTGCGCGAGGACTTTTGCCTCCAGATCCCATGGCGGTAATCCGGCAAAGAGGCTTGCCGCCTCACCGGAGACCGTACGGTATCCCCAGACCAGCCGGGTGGTCAGCCGGTGGCCAGGACCCAGGCTTTCCCAGGTAAGCCGTCGGGTCCTGGGGCGGTATTTTAAACTGATAAGATCCGTGATTGCTGCCTTTGTAGATAACTAATGGCCACTCTTGAGGGTAGCAAAGGCAGCAATCACGGATCTTATCAGTTTATAATCTCACTAATAAAAAAAACATGTTTGTAACAAGAAAACCTTTGAACTGATTACATAATTAGCGTTTCGCTCACAATAATCCGACAAACTTCTGGTACACACTGTGTATAAATATCAAATCAATATTATTCGTTGCTGTGTGGGTCAGATAGACCCCTCACAGAACACATAAAGTTTACGATTCTTGGAGTGTGTCCAGGAGACTCCCGTAATATTGCCAAAACCTACATGCACCGCTCTTCATTACACTGTCGTGCAAAGCGATGAAAAAAATGTTTGAGTATGAGAGTAATATTACGTACAGCGTTATTTTTATGTGCACGATGTTTCACGCACGGAGTGATTCAAGTACCATGATTGAGTCTTTAATAATAATGGTGCTCATAGTAAATGTTACTAGTTCGTAATATACATCAGACCATTTCTTTAAAGCTCATAGTGTCAGAATTTTTGTTTCATTTAATATATTTTCCAAATTGATACAGCTACTTAATTTGCGGTCTCACATAAGATGTAACTTGTAAACAGTGTATATTGTGCTGTCTCTTACCTGGAACAAAAAGAAAACAAAATGGTAAATAACAACATAAATTCTTGTAACGCTTTAATGAGCTAAAGATCGTTTGTACTACTTAGTACCAACCTCAATATTACTAGAATATTATTTCTATTAACAGGAAAATAAATAAAATATTTTTGTTGTTATCTCTTAAAGTAAATGTTACTGCCTCAATAAATAAATGTGTGATGTCTCTGTCAAGTAAGTGGGAGGTCCTGTTAGGCCAATGTGTTAGGCCCATTATTTAGAGGAAAACACGATTGAAAAAACAATATACAAGTTGAATAACAACACGCTTAAAGAGCACATCACTTTTATTATACCTAAGTACTTCCACAAACTAAACGTGATAACATTTCGATAAAATAACGAGTATACCTACACTTACTGGTTTTGTATATTTCTTATTCGTATTGATCTAAAATGTCTATGCCAAGATTTTGCCAAGTCGATAAAAGCCCCTTTCATACATACTTGATACTTTTCTATAGAGTTCATGAAAACGATATAGTAAAAGGAATATGAAATATAAAATAAACCATAAATATAAAGAAATTACACTCACGTACGGCCCATTCCAGAAACAAATAAATTGGTTTTGGGAATTTCTCTATCAATTTTTGATACATTTTTAAAGGATTCGTGCCAAGAGTAATAAGTTTCTAAAAGTAAATGCTTTATTTTTTTTGCACTTATAAAAAAGCTTTCCTACTTAGATTCAGAAAGCTGCGCGATATCACTGATTAAATGTTTTGCTTCTGTCAAAATAAACGTTAACGCCGAAGCTTGAGAAGCGTAGCGGTCGTAGCCGACGTCACCATGACAGCTACGACGTAGCAACCGTGTAGTCCTTTATACTTTACAACGCATTTGTATTTTTTTTAGTTATCTAAATACGACGGCTAGTTTATTCATTGTGTTATAAAGCAACATCCAAGTATCAATTTATTCAAGCACAAAGGGTATCTATGAAACCCTGAAGCCACAAGTTAAACTGTCATAGTTAAAGACAGGTCCTCCATTATTCAACTGTATCATAAATTCTAAGATGAATCTTTGAGGAGGAAAGGAGATCGTTTGCAACCCGTCACTAGCAAACTGTTTTGAGGTACAGAGACAATAGTGGTTGCGTAATTTATCTCTGTTTATTCGATTATTTCATCGTGTTTTAAAGATTTGTTTTATAATAGTAACTAGTATTAGTCCACTGTCCTATTTTTTTACGTTGCGGTAATGGTCGTGATATAAAACAGACCAGCAGTCTACGCTTTCACAATTCATGATAATTTCAACTAGATTATGCAAGCGTTTTCTCAAAGTTACGTAAAAATATAGTGATAATATAAGTTTGACCCCAAAGTCAGTGTAACAAATTACAATTAACCCGATGTAATAAATTACGTTTCTGTTAAATCTTTATGCGGTAATTTGCCATTTTCTTTCAACCGCTTTGACAAATGATGTGATATTAAATTCTTCTCAAGCTTGAAAATAACATATATTACATGATGAAAATGCCAGAATTTTGTCTTAAAATTACCAACCCGCTTCTAGATAAACCTACCCAAAGCAAATAATTGTTACTAAAGGCTAAGCCAAGTATTATTACTGAAGGTATTACGTAAGCTTCGCTTCATTCGAATATCTGAGACACTACTAGCATACGAGTATCAGAGTAAATAGTTGAAATATTGAGGTTCAATTGTTAAATCAAACTATAGTTTTAGAGCGTATTGCGAATTGTTCTATCCTTAAGTAAATACACTTTTTGGTAGTCTTATGATACCATTCCAAGGAATAATGAGCAAAATACATACATAGGTCATTACTATTTGCTGTTGGTCACGCTGCTCACATGCAAAAGTGTAGCATCACATTTTCTGTAAAAACATTAGGTACCAATAGGTAGGTAGGTATGTAGGTTAGGTATTCTAAGCAAAAAGTGAAAGATTTTCAAAAATAACACAACAGAAGCTGGTGTGGTTGTGACTAACGAACGTCGATGTGAGCGCTACGCACGCGCAAAATTCACTCGTGATGACCTGCTTTATGAGCTGGACTTACCAGGCTTATATTTTATAGCCATTCACACAGTTTATTCAAACTCAAACTCAAACTCAAACTCAAACTCAAACTCAAACTCAAACTCAAAGCATTTATTTCAAATAAACCAATTACAGGCACTTTTGAATTGTCAAGGGGTCGGTCAGTCAGAAAGATGAAGCTAGTTGCCCATTCCAAAGCGTAGTAGGTACCTATGGAGAAGAACGGGCAAGAAACTCCATGGACACTCTTTTAAATCAAAATATTGTTACAATAGAGTGGTTACATCATTCATGTTGTAATTATACATGTGAGAACGATGTAGAAAGACGTGCACGTTAAAAGCGTCCGTAATAAAAAGATAAAAACAATTATGGAATTAAAATAAGCCGTGGCAGCTAAGAAATGACCAGTGCCTACTGACGGCGCCCGTTCACGAACATGACGTATGGATCAGCACCATTCAGCTCAACCATTTTGAAGGGAACTCAATGATCCAATACACACGCCACCACCAGCGACACATTTGAGTGAGCATGACATACTCTCAGCCGCCAGGGCACATTCAAGTCAATGAAAGACGAACCCAGTAAGCTTTATAGTGGGTACATAGTGCTCACACATGTGCTATGCAATTATACAATACTATGAGATTGAATTTATACAATGCAAAGATAGGTTGTACAATCTTCATCAGCTCCAACACTATTTTCGAATGCTAATTAATTAGTTTACGCGCCCTTGTGGAGCAGGACCAGCCCTGAGCCAAGCATTTTTGTCAGCGATATAATCCCCCAACTTATAATATGCTTGGCTGTATAGTGTGCGTTATCGCCTGATTCGTTGTCAATTACATCTTATTCTAGCTACGTTGACTTGTAACACATTATACCATTAAACATCCGAGACCACTTTGTGGAGAGCGAGACTTTAATGTTATATGTAAAGAAAATCTGCAACTGGGTACTACCTAGGTATATTATAAGAATTGTACGTGTCAGTTCCGACGCATGACTGGAGTTCACTCCTGAAAAACGATTGTCTTATAATATATTTATACTATAGGCAAAGGAAGTAAATGAACCCATATATTTATTTATATTGCTTTAATAAAAATATTTTAATGTTATATGTAAAGAAAATCTGCAACTGGGTACTACCTAGGTATATTATAAGAATTGTACGTGTCAGTTCCGACGCATGACTGGAGTTCACTCCTGAAAAACGATTGTCTTATAATATATTTATACTATAGACAAAGGAAGTAAATTAACCCATAATTATATTTATTTATATTGCTTTAATAAAAATATTTTAATAGGGATAATACTTGTACTTTTTTATATAAAAGTATTTTTATTCCAACCTGAACTCATATTTACATAATTTAGAAGGCTATTTTGATATTTGATAAAGCTATTTGATAAAATATATTACTTACATAGTAAAAGTACCTACCTATTTCGCATTGAGTGATAGGAACTATCAATACTCAGATATCAAGTACCTACAAATGGTGCGCCTGCACGCAATAAATGATGACAAATTACGGGAAGCAAGGAGACTATTAGCAGTCATTTTAGCAGCAACACAGCGACTGATTAATCACGGTCAGTTTTGTAGCCCACCGCATGCGCAAGCTCGGAGCCGCTCACGATATTCACCTGTTCTCGAAGAGAACATCTTGGATTATTTTGAACGACACCCACGACGGAGTACCAGAGTGGCCTCTGGATTGTATTTAGGTAGGTGCCTAACGAACATGAGTCAAATGTTTATCTTCAAAAGGGTCGAACGAAAACAAATCGATCAGTTATTATTTATTCATTCCATCTTGGATCTACATTTTAACATCACTATCAGCATCAACACCCTAAAACCACGAAAACGACACCCATAGCGAAAACTTCGAAAATGTTTGCAGCCGCCATCTTGGATCTACATTTTGACCCCACTTATCGGCTTTAGCACCCTCGAAAACGTATGAAAACGACACCGATGAGAAAAATTTTAAAATTTTTACAGCCGCCATCTTGGATTTAAGTTTTAACGTCACTATCGGCTTTAACACCCTCGAAAATTATGAAAACGACACACATGACGAAATTTTTTTTAAGATTAGCAGCCGCTATCTTGGATTTAGATTATGAGTGACAACTCTAACACTCCAATGTGCAATGAAAGATTGGACATCACTCGTCGTAAATTGTTATGCCTATTTTAATTGTTCATTAAGGAACGCAGAATGTTCGTTTATTTAGTATAATAAATTAATATTTCCCAACTAACCCATTAGTGGCCAAATCAAAACTACAGACCGGATTTTCAAAATTCTTTTAATAATTGAAATTTAGTAGCTACAAGAGAAAATAGTTTCACAAAAGAAAACAAATAAATTTTTTTTCATGAATTTTCAGTGGTGTTCCCAAATTGGCACAATGGCGCCTTATGAGTGAAAATTTGCGAAACACGATTTTTCAATACACAGGGTTTTCTTGCACTTCTTGCAACTCCAGCGACCTCTGATATGGCACACAGCACATCGCTCTCGTTTTGGAAGCTTTTCAGGGACGTGATCAACCCCATCCAACTGCAAACTTTCAATATTGGATGATGAAGGGCGAGCAGAACATCTTTGGGGTGACAGTTTGAGGTAGTGTCTGGCGACACTTCGGCGGAGTAGTAATTGGTCCATTGGCTCTTCTTTGGCGATAACGTGCAATCGCCATGCATTTGACATGGTCATATGAATCATATAAGTAAATAAGACCCACCACCATTTTTTGCCGTGTACGCCAATTCTATACAGAGATATGGATTGGTCCAGTTCATCCACTCCGCCCATACCTTTATTATAATTTTGGAACAGATGAGGAATGCTCACATCGACCTTTTCTCTTTTTTCGCTGCACCATCTTTTTACAGAACCTACTGGCTCATAAGAATCGTGATTGGTCGCCATTGTGCAAATACTATTATCTTTCCAGCGAACCAACAGAAGCTCATTATTTTTATCAAATCTGTAATCAAATTCAGCTCTTGCTTTCTTCATCATCTCTTTTGCATTCGATAGCGGACATTTTTTTGTGCGATTTTCACGGATAGTTCCTGTGGCACGGTATCCTAACTGCCGTAGATCACACAGCAAATCGCAGCTAGTAAAAAAATTATCAAAATATACCTTGTGGTTTGCAGGATTTGTAAATAATTTATTGAGCAAGCTTTTTACAACTCTAGTACCTAATGGCTCCGTGTTAGAGGTAGTCGACTTTTCACAATATATATCGAAGGTCCGCTCGAGCTTGCTGCAACCCAATTCTTGTAACCAAATCGTACAGGTTTACCCCGAATGAACGGTTTCGCTGGATGGTGGCCGTAATATTTTTTTCATGGATTCATCAATTGACAAAGTTTCATGAAAAACCCCATTGAATCATTTTTTTCATCAATATGTCACTGAGTTTTCTTACTTTGAACATCTTGTCTAGTGTACTTGGTGCATCAATCATAGCATCATGATGCTAAACTCAGCAATCATTGTAAAAACTTCGTCGTCAAAAAGCTTCTCAAATATTGCAACGGGTGTCAAACCTTGTAGTTCCTGTTTGACGCGATTTTCGAGCGCTAATATATCGTCAGTTTGTTCAAAGGTTGTCGAGTAATTAGGTGAACACTTTCGCCAAAGCGGAAGACTGGATGACTGTTGGCGCGCGGAGACAGTGGGCTGCTCTGGTTGGGCTGATCTAAAGGAAGGTCGTGACCTTTTAACAGCCAAAGGTTCATCATCACTGCTATCCTCTGATTCCAGGGTACCCACATTGCGAACAAATACCTCAATATTACCTGGGACATCTTTTGGTAGGGTACTAGGTGCCATATCATCATCTCCTTCGTCAGTCACAACGCTTGGCTCTGGTGGAATGATGGCTAAATCATACTCCAAGCCGTCGTCGCTATCCTCAGCTATTGTGCTGATAGCTTCTTCTAAGCCCCCGAAGTCATTAGTACCACTAAAATATTGCTTGCAATTCATATTGATTCTGTAAATACAATGGTTATGTTTAGTACACTTGTAGCCGTTGTACCCAAATTGGCACACTAATATTTATGTCACTATGTTTTTATATACATATGTAAAATAACTGCAATAAAATAACTTTAGATGTTAGATTAGGTACCTATTTTACGAAAATATAAACAATATTCACGATATTCATAATCTGTAATAAATTATAAGAACAAAATTACACTTACCTGTAGTGTCCTCCGGATAACGAACTTGAATGTATCCAAAACGAAAGATTTTTGAACAAATTAGAATAATCCGATGTTTTTACCGAACGAACACACCTTCGACTGCACAACAAAGTAACACAATATTAACTATTGTCAATACTTTTTTAATCTACCCTCTTTTATTAAGTGTTCCCAAATTGGCACAGTGGTCAAGAAAGGGCTAAGTATAATAAAATATATGTATTACTATTATGTAGGAACGTTAGATGTTTGTTGGTCCCAGGGCCATTTTTGACGATGTCCATTGGCAATAAACTTGGGATCGGAAAACCACTTTCCCCTGCCCTCTGTGGGTAAGATCGTAGTAACGTAACCTGCTATTTGGCATGGGCATTTGATTAGCAAAAGATCTTGTTAGAAATCGGGAATTTTGGGAACTGTAGATTTTAATTATAATCAAAACGAGCTTTTCCGGGAATAACACATGCAAAACTATCGTTACTTAGCACAGAACAGTAACAATTTATCTGTTTCGATAAGGAGCAAAAGCTGCCAACAGGATTCCTGTAAATATTTTTAAGAACCTAAAAGAGAATTTGCATCCATTATGCTCGAAAAACTTTCCTAATACGCCAGGATTAGTCGGACACTAAATATCATTGTTAATCCTCACATACCAGCTCACGTAGTGTTTTAGTTTAATATCGTTCTGTGGGGACAAAACACTACATCGGTTTCCATTAATGCTACGGCTACACTGTCGCGATTACGCGAGCTACACTTCGCGTGCTCTTTGTATAGTACAGCAAGACGTCGAGTGGTGTGCAAGAGAGAGCGCGCGATGCCGCGATGTGTAAGTTCGCGCGATAAACGCGATAATTTAGCCGTGGAATAATGCAAAAGCACTCCGATTTAATAGTAATATATAGTATTTTAAATAAAAGTAGTTGTTTGATTTAATCAAACAGTAATTTTAAGTGATTTAAGGTATTTATCGGTTATTTAACTGCCTTTTCATTTATTGAAATAATAAAAAGTGAAACGGAAACCGCTCAACCATCACCAATGGGTATTCAACCTCTACAAGGACCATTAAACTTGTAGTCTCAATCTTAATACAATTTGTAAACTCAATTTTAAAATTGAACTTGAACCCTGGCACGAGAACTAGTGGATGCAGTGAATTAAACTTCCCCACTTTACTGAAAGTTTTACAGCCTGGGAGTGCCGTATCGTCTCGTTAAAGACAAAGATTTTTTTTTTCGTTTTTGGAACGAAGCTCTGTAGCGTAGCTTGCGGCAGGTAAAAATTTTTGGAAATTTAAGAAATCGTCACGTAACAAAAAAGTTTTACCTCCATGCGACTTTTTATTATATATAATTGAAGGAAAGAGAGAGAGAGATAGTTCGAGGGGGCTGAAGCCGGTAGTGAAGTCAAAATTATCTCCAAGATGAGGGATGCGAATTAAAAAAAAAAAATCACTATGGGTGTCGTTTTCATGGTTTTCGAGGATGCTTAAGCCGATAGTGGGGTCAAAATGAAAATCCAAGATGGGGCAGCGAGTTTTTTATTTCATTTTAGATGTAGTTTTCATGGTTTTCAAGGGTGCTGAAACCAATTAGTGAGGTCAAAATGAAAATCCAAGATGGCGGCTGCGAATATTAAAAAAAATATCATCCTACCATCCAAATCTTCATATCAAATTACATTTGGAGTTAAATAAAAGCGTAAGAAACTTCGTTCCTGACGGGAGACCCTCGACCTCACACGTTTTTTTACTTTCTCTTTCAATATGACAGGAGGCAGGAGGAACAGATAGGTAGGTAACCTAACTGTTCAAAATCAATAAATAAACGACGTTTTGTCTGACCTAATTGCTTTCTTCTTTGGTATGTTAGTAGATAGTACTAGTTGCCAAAATGCCTACTTCAAATAGGCACAATACCTACCACTTTTGTATTTTGCTAGTCATACCTATCAAAATATTACTAGACAGAATAATATATAATATTATAGCCTCGAGGTTTAAAACAAACTCTAACATTATTAATTCTGTTTCACGAAAATCCATTAATTAGTAAATCCACGTTAAATAGTACGATATAAACACGACAAGGTTAATTTCGTTTATTCAGTAGTAGGAGATGATTTTCCAGCCGATGTGGCTTGACGACGGCGCGCGCCGAGGTGCGTGTATAATACCTTTAATATTGTTTCGAGTAAATTAGATACCTCGAAATAAAAACCGCGCCAAGTCTTGGTTATGGACGTTTTGGTCCGTGGTACGAAATTAAATAATTTTATTCTATCTGAGTTTATGTAAAAATTTTGGCAGTAATTTCATATTTTGATGATAAGATCCAGTTCGCTCTAAGGTTCTTTCTTATTATATCATAAAATACCATATACAATGTGGAGACGACAACACGACAATAAATGAAAACACTGGCAATACTTTGAAACTATCAAATAAATCCTAGCATCGAAATTTAAAAATGTATTTTTTTAAACAAACTAAATACCTAGTAATGATGGGCCGACTGTGGATTTTGCCAATCTTTCACTAGCTATCTATAGTGACTAAACTATTGGATATATTTTGTTGAATAGTTGCATAAAGACTGGTAAAGTCATTACGAAGTTTCAAAAAGTATTCGTCACAAAGAGAACTAATGATAGCTTTGTCAATATATTTTCTAAGAAGCATTTAAGATAGATTTTTGCTGTACACAAACTTTTAATGTAAAACAAGTAAATAAAACAATAAATTGCAACCAACTATTAACAAACTGTGCAAAGCAAGCGAGCTTAGGTAATTTATCTCGTGGTGCACCAAACTGAATGCTGTAGTCCAGTTGAACAGAACAACTATATCCTGAACACCTTGAGTTATCTAGTGGGAACTGTTCACGCTTCTGAATTGGAGCTAACTTAACTAGTGAAGCGAAGAGGTGAAGTTCAACGAATTTGGCAATATTATTATAGGACTACAGTTTAAACTTGACAGTCGAGAAACGTCAAATATACATGATAGAAGTTCTCGCTCAGTGCTAGGTTCCTAAAATGATCATTATTGTTTTGTGTTGATCGAATATAAATACAGCTACATCGAACCGATCGAGAATACACGTGTGTTAAAATTACAATAGAAAGTCGAGAAAGTAATGATTAGGCTTGACGATAAGATTGGTACTTAGTAAAAGGAGTGGATAGAATTTCACTATCATAAAATGACGTTGAATTATTTTGTGCAAAATTCCCAAAAAAACTTGCATGTTAAAACAAAAAATCTCGCCTAATGCTACTAAGACGTCGTAGGTTCGAACCCAGACGGGCGCTTTACTTTGTGTAAATTATTTCATCACCACTGCTCTCATAACGGTGAAGGAAAACATCGTGAGGAAACCGGCATGTCTTAGAACCAAAAACAACGAAGACATGTGTCATCTAATAAGCCGCACTGGGCCCGCGTGGTGGATTACGGCCCACTCCCTCTCACAGAGAGAAGGCCTGTGTCCCAGCAGTGGAAACATTACAGTATGATTATGCTACTAAGACACAAAATATTCGATGCGCAGCTGAAGTTTTTAACCCTTTAATCACTAAGCCATTCCTGATTATAGCTAAAACTCTCGTCAGCAAACTTGTACCTAGATAATTCACAGTTAACAAATATGTGTTCAGCACTCATGTTCTAAATCGTCGATTAACGTTCTTCTTTATACGTGAAATTTTGTGAATTATCTCCTTCCTACTCAAGCAGTTAGACATCATTCAATCACTCTAACCTAAGATAAACTTTAAGTATCAAATTCTTTAAATTAACCTTTTGTTCAACATGGACTGATTTACTTAAACCATCAATGATTCATCGTCCTCTTAACATAATTGAAGTTCAGTTAGGTTGTCTAAATATTATGTCTGAAATTAGTTTGATGAAATATTTATTGTGGGAAATTAATAATACGTTTTTTAACACCAAACTTGGGCTTTTGTGACAGATTTCATTATAGTATTATGAAAATTAACCGAACTTTTTAAATATCGCTATAATTTTACCAATAATGTCTCTCATTTTTATGGAACTTTGTTACCTTATAGTTTCAGGTTGATAAATCCGTCGCGCTCAATTTGATTGTCGTCAGTTTATACACAATTTCGTTCGTAATGAAACGTATTTTTCTTCTATATAATCTTTTTCAAATCAAACTCTTTGAATAATGGAAAATTATTATCTTTGGATTTTCTGATGTATTTAAACGTTTTTACTGTCTAAAATAATAGTGTTTCTTATTCCTATTAGTGATGAGAATGTGTGTTCAAAGCTGTCCTCGTCATATTTTTGTATGAACGGTTAGGTATATGATTAATGATAAATTATTTTATTTCTGAAGTTGGTTTGTACAAACACTTTTACACGTCAATCATATTTTAAAAGCTAGATGAGGTTATTTAATTACCGTCAGATCAAAATAGGTATCAGGGCCGTGCCGTGCCATGCTCGTTAGCTAACTGCACTACTAAACGTTACTATTAATCGACGCATTTCACGGTAATTTTGGCATTACTATAGTTAAATCAGAGTTTAATTGAGTGACCTCTTTATTTCAGCAATTTTTTACCTCCCATGCCTGATATTCATGTGGATACACGCTGTTCATGAATAAAGTCAAATAAATCTGATTAATTTAAATCTATGGACTGACAGCATTCGATGTTTCTGTAATTTATATTATTTTATTATCGTCGTTTGAGATTAAGCTTCATCGGTTACCGTCAAATAATATGACAGTGTAACTCAAACTCAAAGCATGTTTTTCAAATAAACCATTTACAGGCACTTTTGAATTGTCAAGGGGTCGGTCAGTCAGAAAGATGAAGCTAGTTTCCCATTCGAAAGCGTAGTAGGTACCTATGGACAAGAAATTTCGTGTACCACCCCATCTTTGAACTAAATCTCAACTTTCAGCTCATATTTCAACACACAAGAGCACCTAAGAAGCTTACACGTGAACGAGAAAAACCAATCGAAGCTGGACATGATTCGAATATGGCCATAGTGCGCACATTCTGCTTGCCCAGCACTCGGTATCCAGTGTAATGATCTCGCTAACGCGCTACAATTTGCATATTGTTACAAAACCCGCGATACCGTGGCCGTGTGTCATCACTAGTCATCAGTCACCATAGATAGCTATTGTTGTGTGACCGCGTTGTACGTGAGAGAGAATTACATACATTATTTAAAGCTGAGTTGACCTATTTTATTTAGTTTTGGAAGATAAATTATTTAACAAGCGTGATCTAATTTGCATTAAGTACATCATTAATTCTTTGTTTATAATATTTAATCAAAACCACGTGCATTTGTAGTATGGCTATAAATAATAAGCGCTTGGCGTCCGTCCATTCTGCAATGTGACGTCGCCGCGGTTGTTTTTTTATACTTTATTTATTTCACAAAACGGATGTGCAATCATAAATGCAATAAAATAGCTACGACACAATAATATGTCTGATTGACATCTACTAGATGTGAATCTGGCATGCATATTTTAAGTAACACTTACATTAAAGATGATACAATTATTGAAAAAAAAAAAGTTATTCTACAAATCTAACAATTTGAAAACTTTTCCAGAATGAAAAAGATATGGGAAAAAGTAAAATACCTACTAATAAAAATATTATACAATTAAGTCTCTAAGTTTAGTCCTTACTGAAGCCACGGAACCAGCAAAGAGTTGGCAAGAGAAAGCATGAGACTAATGGGTAAAAAATTACTTATATTAGTTCGACTATGAGGCAGGACGAAAGTTCTTCGGTTAATTAGACGGCTATTACTACGAGGGATACAATTTTTTCTAAATGCTCGGGAGAATCTATTAAACCTTTTATTAATTAAAACAAAAACATGAAATCTAAAGAGCCTAGAGTTATACGAGTTGATACTACGACACCTGTTATCCGAGTAACACAAGTGATATTAAAACCTTTTTTGAGTTTTCTTTTTAGTGAGATTAGATAGAAGTATTTAATGCTAGCATTTCTTATCTAAGAAAGCCTTAACTTCTAACTACTTTGTTAACACCTATGAAAACATAGACTCAACCGTGCTTTAACAACTTATGTGACGGCTGACAGGAATGACAGAAAGGAAGGAAAAAGGTGTTGCGCTGACCCCTAGTAACATGAACAAGACAGGTAAAGAATGACAACACTGACACCATGGTCATGAACCGCCATGAACAAATATTAAAAAGACAACTTTAATTACAAACAAATCCATTATTATACGTTTTCTGAAAGACCAGTTATCGGAACTATCACAAAACATTTTCTAAAATCGATAGTTAAAAGTTTTGCCATACAAAAACTTCGTCAGAATAACTTTGTAGTGCATTTTGCAATGGCCGCCACCTCACTGCAGATTTGCATTAAGTTCCCAAAGAGAAGGAATAAAAAAGGGGTGAAAATACTGTAATTATTACAGTAACGCCGCGCTGTCTAATGGAGTGGGTCTGTACAAACAGGCTCCAGTAACAACGTTTAGCGTGTTGTTCTCACGGCAAACGAGCCTTTTGTAAGAGTTGCAGTGAACGAGAACGAGCACAATGAAGCCGCTGTTGAAGTTTATCATTCATTAAGGAAATGCAGAGGAGACACTCAGGTGTAGCGCTAATCAAAAGCATTTTCAAACATATTCCGACATTATTACAATTCTGGATAAATTAAAGTTATGATATTGTTTGTGCTTCGTTTTGTGCAAGTCTTTAAACATAATTTGCGGAACCAATGACTATTACGCGTCTGAAACGGACTAGATTTTCTCATAAATGAATAACTGAAAACTACCACTACCAACATTACACTGCAAAAAAATGCGATTTTAGAGAAAATACGCCATTTGGCTTTCCGAAACAAACTTTTTTCACGTACACAATGTAGTAAGAACATAAACGAGACAGGTAATTTCAGATGTATCTACTGAAATCTTTTTATTTAAGCAATGTTCTCTTTTCTTGAACTTCTCTGCATAAACAAGCAAGCTACACTTATTAAACCCTTAATTAGGATTACGATGGAACACAGGTCAATCTTTTCGGATTTACTCAAATACCTAAAGCACCCGTTGCGAGGGTAGCCGGGGGCTCAAGCCGTCAACCCTCGTCATAAACTAGAGATTCACGTGAAGTATGAGGATCAGTGTTAACTTCATGACTGCGCTAATTAATATGAAACATGTGGTTCTTTCTTGAGCACGTTTACTGATTTGGACCATATTTTAGTTTTATTTATCTGTGATTAGATGAAAACAGTCAAAATATTTATATTTTTCTATGTAAATCCTTTTCCATCTGGATATAGACTCGATTATCGAATCCATAAATCGATTATTTATTTTATTACCTAGCAATACCAATTGCATCATCAGTCAACAATGATTAAGAAAGAAAAACTATTCGCTTTGCTTCCGTGTTGTGAACATTGTTTTGTGTTGTTTAAGTTGTTTATATAAGACAAATAGAAAAATGAACGGGCTTTACTATCAGAAAAATATGAAATTGCGGCATGGAGACATAGATTCTTGAGGACAATACATAAAAAGAGGCTAGAAGGTAAACAGATTATTTACCTTGATGAGACATACGTACATCAGAACTATAAAGTTAAAAAATCGTGGCATGGACCTTCAACAAGTAGTGTCACTACTAATATATCGTCAAGAAAAAGACATATTATTGTGCATGCAGGATCGGAGGAAGGGTTTGTGCCAGGTGCATTATTGGTATTCAGCACAAAATCCAAATCAGCTGACTACCATGATGATATAAATGCTACCAACTTTATGAAATGGTTTGAGGAAATGTTGATACCTAATCTCACTAAACCTAGTGTGATTGTGATGGAAAATGTTACCATGTGAAACAAGTAAGCAAACCCCCTATTATGTCTGATTCTAAAGCTAATCTCCGAATATGGCTTCAAGAGAATAATATTTATTTTGAAGAATATCACACCTAAGCGGAATTAATGTGTTTGGTGAATGATAATAAACCTGCAGTCGTTTACGAAGCAGAAGTACTTCTAAAAAAACACAGTCATATCCACCATCACGAAATTTTGTTGCTGCCACCGTATCATTGCGACCTCAATGCTATTGAACTTGTATGGAGTCAAGCGAAGAGAAAAGTAGCAAGCAAAAATATAGGAATACCAGGATATGAAATGCAAAATTTTATAAAATAATGTTTTCTATCCTTAGCTGCTGATGACTGGAAGAAGTACACTGATCATGTACTAAATGTGGAAAATCAGTACAAATTAAGGGACCGTATTCCTGAAAACGTACTTGAACCATTCATAATTGTAATTGTGACGTGATTCGTCAATCTATAATTGCAAAAAGATTTTAAATGAGTTTCTACTTCAGATTAATTATGTTAACACAGAAAAGCTATTGGTAAGCCTATCATAAATACAAACACATATCTCGTATTCACACACATTCAGTCACATACACCAATTACATCAACACACAACATCATACAAACATCAACACAACAACTTCCTTTACACAATTTTTTGTCTAAATATTTTGCATATACTTAAAAAAAAATAGTTTTACCCACCTTACGATTGGTAGTAACGATACTAATGTATTAATTAATACCGAACACTGCTTTAAGTCTCCAAATATTATGTTCACTATAAAGTGCTTAAGTGTGTGATTATTGGAGAACGAGGAAGACTGACCTACCGTGATACAGTTTTTACTAGTACGGAGGTCAGTGTGAATTACTCTCTAACAACCATCCACGCACGACATAAGATCGTATTTTTATTTTATTTTGTTTTGTATTCTTTATTTTCTACATACATATAAATTGTTATTCTCAAGGTTGTTATTGCGCTGTTAGAAATAAATGTTTATTATTATTATAATACATCATGGGGATGATCAGTAGCAGCGAAGAAAGCAATGAAGCTGATTCAATATTGTCAGGTGTAGAGTTTTTGGAATCCGATTTCAACTATGCCCCTATGTTTTGTACGGCTAAATTACGAATAGTGGCAAGTGCTCATCAATTAAAGTCTTCGACTGTACATAAAATTATGGATTATTTGAAAATAATAAACAGGCAGAATTAAAAGTACTCTTTAATTTAATATTCTTCATAATATACCCGAAAATTACAGCTCATAAAACATTTAAAAAAAATTACTTACTGAATAATAAATAGTATCAACTCCGTTTAAGCAGTGTATAGCCAAGGTTAACAGCTCTTGATTTTTTTTAAATTCCCGCCCTTTTTCTTGGACAGCTTTCGTTGGCCAGTCTCTAACTACGGTCAAAAGACCTACCGTTTAAAATACCTAAAGGTCGTTTCACCGATTTTTGTAATAAATAATGGACGATATCCATATAGGAGAATTCATCTACGGTTTATTCAACTACAATTTCATTCACCTAAGGTTGATTAAACTAACGGACGATTCACCTACTGTTGATAATATATAGATGTAGTCTTGAGTTTGATTTACTGGTGATTTTGTTAACGTGAAAACAAACACAACTTGGAGATAGTGCTCGCCGGCCGCTACCGCGGCAACGTTTGCTTCGCTCGCTCGGCTCGCGCTCGGTTGGTCACAGTTCTAACCTTTTTTTTTTTGCCCCAATTGTCCCCAAAAACCGCACTGGGAGAAATTGGAGCCGACGTTGCCCAGGGTGCGCCACGAGGAGGCTCTTCAACATGCACCCCTCACAGTTCTAACCTAACCGATTTCACCCAGTTCAAAATGACGAATCATACAATCTGCCTGCGACTAGATAACTATAACAACCGCGCGCGAGCCGAGCGAGGAAAGCGAGCGGTGCCATGGTAGCGGCCGGCGAGCACTATTTCCAACTTGCTCTCAGACATGTTTTCACACATAGTTGAAATATTCAATATCTTAAAAAATCATTAGAATAATCGTTCGTTAGTGCGATTAAATATAGTTCAATCAATATTAGGTCAGTTAAACAATAGTTGAGTCGAGCAATATGCGTTAGGAACATATATTATGTGAATCAACCGTAGTTACATATCTTGAAAATAGTTAGAATAAACTTAGGTATTATAATACGTAACCAATTTGTTACGTTGTGGTTGAACTAAGTCGTGGTTAACAATAGCTTATTATTTTAAAATATAATTTTATTTTGGAATATTTATGACATCATAGCATAATCTACCTATGTATAACGTGAGCCGAGTACCTATGGTTCGACGCCCATTTCATGTTATTACAGATTTTATTTACCTATCAATATTAATTCATTATTATTATTAGCAGATTACCGGATCCTCCTGCGTTCGTCAGAATTTAATTGTTTCGTTGGAACAATGAACAATAGAATGATCAATTCGATTATGGGGAGTTTCGCCACTTTTTCTTCCCAGCTAAAGAACTAGGAAGTGTGAAGGGCGGGCGTTTTGGGGGGACTGTCATGTGATTTTGACGTTCAAAAAGTGCTGATTCTCAGCCTAGTTTGAATAAATGACTTCTGATTTGACTTGACTACGTTTTGTTTCTGTATTTGGAATGTCTAGTATCAACAGAGTGGTTAACGTTTACCGTCTAAGAAGAAATCTTTTCAGAACCTATTTAATTGTCACCTACAGTGCCTATAGTGCTTAACTGATTACTTTATTTTGTTCCCTGTGCAGGAACAACTTCGTAACAAACATCAATAGCTATAATAATTGATTAGGAATCACCTTTTTTGTAAAACCAACTTTTTACAAAAAAATGTGATGTGAATGTGTGATGGCAGGTGGTGATAAAAATTAAATCAATGTAATTCATAAAAAAAACGTCCACAACTTGTCACAATATAATAATGTCCCGCTGAATAAACCAATGAGTACATTTTTCCATCACACCGTTCTAATAAACACACTACAATTTACCGTAGAATGTGTATACGGTATAAATGATATACAGAGTTGATACGACAGAGGGGCTTTCCTTTTAACTAGATACTATTTTCAAGCTCTATACCAAAAATCAACCAAATAAGAGCAGTAATTTAGTCGCAAATGATTTTTTTAGTTTTTGTCCCGTTTGAACACGATTTATCTTTCCTAACAGCTGATTATATCTAAACGCATATGTCATGCACCTTAAAACGATTAATCTGAGTATTACCTACGATGCGTTGTTGCCGCTCTGACGCAAGTCACAAGTAATATTTTCGCTAAAAAGATAGCAATGCACCTACACCTACACCTGCACTTTCATTTCAAAGGGTGGTTGCGTTTTACTCTGATTTGTAAGCTATTTAATTTGTTTGAAAGAATAAAAATCAAATTTTTGGTGTTTTTTATTTTTATACCATATCGAATTAATACTAAACATGTATAGTATACGTAGTGTAATTTAATGCCCTTCTGTCATAACAACTCTGTATATAAAAAAATAAAAATACCTCATCATCAGCCTATAATGTTATCAATACACACACACACACAGGCCTCCTCTCTGTGAGAGGGAGTGGGCGGTAATCCACCACGCGGGCCCAGTGAGGGTTGCTAGAAGTCACAATGTCGTCGAATTTTTGGTTCTGGGACATGCCGGTTTCCTCGCGATGTTTTCATTCACCGTTTTGAGAGCAGTGGTGATTAAATAATTTTCACAAAGTAAAGCGCCTGTCAGGGTTCGAACCTACTTCCTACAACTCGTAAGTCGCGCACTTCACTGGCGACTTTGTCCGCGTGGATTTGTACATCCCCTTATAAAATTAAACAGTTCTTCCACTCCCATTAAAAGGTTGTTGTCGAAAATGAATGATTGCGATCTTTGTTATTTATTAAAATAAGTATTCGAGTCAATTATGTGTTAAACTTTTTCTCAAACAGTACAAATTGCAATTAGTGAAAAGTCTGAAATGTTACCCTTGTTGGCCATACTCTGAGAGGTAGCGCTGACGTAGCTCGTAGGGAACAAATTTTACTTACCACGAAACAGCGTAATGATGTGACACCCCAACGAAGATAAGGTAGTTGTAGTAGTTTGCTTTTACTTTGTTCAAACGTTGATGAGTTGTGGAGTTAAGGCAGAAAGGCGTGACGCGACGGTGTGACATGATTCTGGTAGAACGATTTTATAGCAATTGTTCTACTAGAGTCGCGTCGCGCCTGTCTGCGGGAGCCTTTAGGCTATAATAATTTTTAGTTTCGTAAGACAGAGACAGTGTTAGCTGCTTGCAGCATGTAAACTGCAAACGAGAACTAATTTCGGGAAGAAGTCTTTATTCAGCAGCTGTTAGCGATACTACTTTTTAAAAGTCGGATACTTACATTATGCAAACAAAACAATAAACCCCGGTCAAAGCAAAGGCCACTGTTATGCTTATAAGTGCATCACATGTTTGGTACAATTAAATGCAGTGTACTAACCGAATCCCTTTATGTTCTGAACACCCCTGTAGGCAACTCGTAAAATAAATTCATTAGATGATTTATGACACGTACTATGAACATAATACCTAAATCTATGACACTAATGTTATAATTATATCAAACGAGTATAATCAGATCATTAGCTACACGTGGAAATACTTAACGTTTACGATCAAATAATTGTGTAGGTAAGTGGCTATTTAATATATACCCACGTTCATTTACCTGCATAGGAACGAACTCAAATTGTTCCAGAGCTAATAAACGCAAATTTCCATTAACGTTGGAACTTTAACGGCTCATTCAACTTTATTTAATTAGTGCATGATTAAACAGAATTGACTTTACGGACCTGAAAGCCATTCTCAGTACTATAACATTAAAGATAACAGCGAATATACCCTTTACTTTAAATGAGATTATGTTGCTAAAAGTTAAATTTTCCGAAATTATACTGTTATGGTGTTAGTTCGTTTATACTTTCGGGTTAACCTAGTAAGCGTCCGTTGGAAACCTTAAAATTATTTGCTTTGACAATGCTGGATTACGACAAAATATGTTTCGATCATTTCCATAACAAAGTTTCAGATAGGATCAGGCATTACGTAAGGTCAAGTTGCCCTGCCTCGTAAGTCTGTCTAGACCGTAGTTAGCCTTTGTGTTGTCATGAGAAATTGTCCAGAGGAAATTAGTTCGCAGTGACTCGAGAAAATGGCGGCGTCCTAACGTCTTTTATGTATGTCGAGCTCAAACCGCGTACATTTATTATTCATATTATTATTATATTACTAAACACGGGAAGAACCTGTCACACAGTCACCAGCCAAGCATGACGTCACACATCACATCGAGACAACTGGGCCGCCGATCTACTCACGGCCGCGCCCTCTACCGCCTGACAAATATAAGGCGGCAAAACTCGAATTCGAGCGCATGATCGAGATGGGAATATGCAAGCCGTCAAACAGTCCGTGGGCGAGTCCACTT
This sequence comes from Brachylomia viminalis, assembly GCA_937001585.2. Taxonomy (NCBI): domain Eukaryota; kingdom Metazoa; phylum Arthropoda; class Insecta; order Lepidoptera; family Noctuidae; genus Brachylomia; species Brachylomia viminalis. The sequence continues at coordinate 16,864,895 of OW443307.2, read as the reverse complement.
CACATCGTGAAGAAGAAAGACGGATCACTTCGAGTATGTGGGAATTACAGAAGACTCAACGCCGTCACCGTTCCCGACCGATACCCCATTCCACGAATCCAAGATTTTACATAACAACTCCACGGTAAGAAAATATTCTCGAAACTCGATTCGAAAATGGCATATTTCTGGATACCTATCTATGGCCAAACAAGATGCTCAAAAAACAGCAATAATAACACGTTTCGGACTTTTCGAATTTACCTGCATGACGTTCGGTTTAAGATATTCCGGTCAAACGTTTCAACGTTTCACGCACAAGTTTTTACGAGGATTAGACGACAACGTATTCTGTTTCATCGACGATCTGGTCGTACACTCGAGAAATAAGGAAGAACACCGCTGCCGCCGCCACTTAGAACTGGTACTCGATCGCCTAAATACCTACGGCGTCAGTCTTAACCACGGAGCAGAATTGTTTCTGCTCCGTGGTCTAAACATCGTTACGTGCGAGTTTGACAAGAAACATTACGGAACGTTACACTTTTTCGTGCATGCAGCCGGTGTTCATCGATTTATAAGAAAAAATCTTTCACAACTAGATAATTTGTAAAATCCTTAAATATTATAATTAATGCAGGGTGTTAATTTTTTTTAATGCCATCTCGTAGTTGGCCTGAGACGCCGTGACTACTTAACCGGTCTTTCCTATGGTGCTTTTGAGCGAACTCAAAGCCTCCAGCCAGGGGCTTAATATTAATTAAAAGCTAAGCGACCAGCACCTTAGGGCACCCCTGTGGGGTACGAACCTCGGCTAAGGGCGTATATACGGTGCTCTTCGCCGTCGCGCGTATATAAGGCCAGTTCGATAGCATGGAATAGCATATCCCTCGATATCCGTGGCGAGAATTGTCATTTATGAATGTATAATATAATAGTTATCAAACACCAAACTTAAACAATGTAACTAATGTCATTAGTGTATGAACAACGTCGTAGAGCAGTAAAAGGTGTAGTAGGATCAGTTTAATTATACAATTACGTATTAATAGGTCTTCTAAGTTCTTCGTCTTGGCCGATAAGCAAAATGTTTCACATTTCGGCCTCTTCAATATGAGACAACATCCACACAAGGTCTTCAGGTCCCGAACTAGGCAGAGCCTGTACTACGGTAACCTGATGACTGATATACATACTTATATACATATACACACCCAGACACAGGTCAAACAGACATGTTCATGCACACAAATGTATGACTTGTCCGGGGATCGAACCCGGGACCAGCGGCTCAGAAGGCAGGATCGCTACCAACTGCGCCAACCGGTCAGTCAATGACAACCTACTGACACTATGCATCTTACTGTTGACCCATGGGTTTTGCTGGCAAGTTGTGGAGGCACAACGATACTTTAAAATCAAATAGAAGCATAAATACAACTTTGAAAATCGGTCACATAAATAAACATTTGAACTTTTTTATTTCGAACGATAACGTGTTATTATTTTATTTGCTTGACTTCATAAAAGGGTAATTATTGTTTGAGAAAACTGTCTGAGTTTGTTCAGTTATATTTGTTCAAGTAGGTGTTTCTATTTCTACACGGGACTTTACTCAGAAATAGAATTGTTTCCTAAAATTTGCCGCTTCCATTACCACGACGACCTTCTCTAGACACAATATTAAATCATTGGGTTGCTTGCGTTACGGTTAAAAGATTCTCAACGTTTTGATACTTAAATCAAAAAAGGCTCGATTCCGTGAAATTTCACGAGCTCTTCACAAAGTTTGCTCACATAAGTAAATGGAGCTAAAAAGCGTTTTTCCGTTGAATCTTATAATAACACATAAATATAGTATTTATATAAACTGATAGTATTAATCTTGCCATTTATGTTCTTCGTCTAGCGTATCTCGTTGAGTTAAGTTAAGTTAAGAATCATTCCAAGTGGCATTTAATTGGGTGATAAATGGTTTATGTGAGTACCTACATAATGAGAAATATATGTAGGTACGTACGTATACTTGGTTAGTCCATAAATTAAAAAAAACATTCGATGAGTCGACAAAGTCGTCCTTACAGTGAGTGTTATGTCGTTGCTCGGAAACTATACGTATATTTATTTATGAGCACAGTCCACTTACTTACCTAGCTCACGGCAATGCCACACAACTGTTTAATATCAATATCAACCAGCACGAATGATCTATCAGCTGTTGTAGGTAAATAGTATCGTATGTTCGGTAACACAGCATAGTCTCAGTCGCACGATTGCTCTGTTCGGAACAATAACATCAATTAACTAACAAAACAAGCACTGTACGCGTGCCAACTCGGGAGATGCATTGTGTCCAGAGCTGTTTGTCTTAGTGCATTGTCAAGGTTTGCAGGCTATTATTATCTGTTTAATGTAAACAAAATGTATTGCAGATGTTGTGTCTGTTTGTACCGCTTTAATGCCACTAATACTATAACGTATCAATTTATATTCTGCGCCATAAAAGGAGATCTAGGTTAGAATACATACGAGTAATAACGGTTTATATTCTCAGCAGTATCCATCACATTTCTGGGAACATATTCAACCTTAAAAAGATGACGTTTTAAAATTCATAAAACTGATACACTCTGTAGGTATAACTGTTAGTTAACTAGCTGGGTACTGTGCCACTCATTAATTAACGCACACAAAAATAATATATAGTTCATATTTCTTTTCTAACGATAACCTTACGTATTGATTGGGCTTGAATGAATAATTACATTATAATAATGATTGTGATTTATAAGTTTCTAGTTCTACACCTAATTTACTACGAAAGAGAGTTTGAGAGATTTCCAATTTATTATTTTTTATTGGGTTTGCACTTTAAATACATTATAATAATCATTGTGAAGTTTTTCTTATTGAACGTAGTTATTGGAAATCTGCAGATTTTTATACTCAAAAAACATTGTATTTATGACGTGTTTGAGGACGACTATCTTTTTGTGAACCTAAAGATACCGGTCTACCAGTGGGTGACAAGACTCGTTGTATGCCTAAAAGTAAGTATTTAGTATGGCTCTATAGGATCATGAAATAGAATATTATTGCTAGTAAAGGTAGGTCTAGTTAGTCTTTTGTGAAATACTATAAATAAATAAATTAGAACAAGGATCCTGTCTACCTACATATTGATTAGCGAACAATAAATTATTTTTGCTATGGTTTCTAAGAAAATGGAATACCTAGCTCGATCTATTTAAATAAAATCATAAGGAATTTAGGCCAGTTATTCATTACTAAATCTAATTATAAATATGTTTCTTTGCTACATTGAATCATACTCACATTTTAATCGCAAGTGATGTTGACTCCTGCTGAAGAAAGAAACATCCAGTGTATCGCTCACTATTTTCACTTTTATTTACGCACCACTCAACATCGACACCGTTCTCGACATCGAACTCACACTCGCGATCACGAGAATTACCGACACAGAGCTCACATCCACTCACTACGCCAGACGGCGCGGTACTGAAGCTTTGATGCTGTAAAGTAGAAATCAGGGTGTGTTTTCCCTCCCACATACCGACATTTAGTGGTCGCAACTTAACGCGCTGACACTTAAAGCGATCATTGTTCTTTTGAAATAAGGCGCTCTTCACAGTTCTGTTACAAAATTACTATTAAGAACAAGGTATAAAGTCACTCCCATACTTCAAGGTTATCAATCCACTATAGCCAACCAAATCTATAATCCAATTATTTTGTTTCCATGTTCTGCAATAGTCATACACAAACCGGGGGTTGTCCTTGGGTGAAAGAAAGAAAGAAATATAGGTTTATTCGCACTGGGTTTTTGTTTTTGGTGCACTTGCATATAGCTAACATATAGCAAGAGTATAGTTTGGATATAGTAAGAGTCTGACAGACCCCTCCGCACAACCAGGGCGGATGAAATTCATGATCCAGAACCACAACCACGGCCCACGGAAAAAAAAATGCACCTGCACAGTGCATACAGGGATAATCGTCGGTTGATGCTTCATTCCGTTCAAAATAATCTAAGGGTCCTACGGAGTTGGCTTCGGCCTCTTGAATGCCTTCCAAAGGACCGGGACATCATGGTCCCGAGATATGTAAACATATAAAAATAATAATAATATTTGCCAATTATTGTCCCACTGCAAGGCAAAACCTTTTCTCGTACTGAGAAGGCATGAGCGTTGATCACCACGCTTACTCAAGCCGTTTATAGTTCACTATAAGTCCAGGTTTTCTTACCTGAAATACCTGACGCAATTAAACGAATGCCAGTACAGAAGTTCAAAACTACCCTACACCAGCTGCTGCTTAAAAAATGCTATTACTCATTACACGAGTTTCTGAACGACAATCCTATAGTTAACCGGAATTGTAAAAAATGAATTGTATTTTTTTTTTTTAATAATGTAACAGGCATATGTAATTTACTAATTTTTAATATAATATTTGTTATTGTTGACAAAGCATAGCGCACTAAATACTATTATGTATTATGTATACGTGTATATCTGTGACCTACTAACACTAGAAGTTAAGTAAAATTGTTACTAACCCTATGAACTTCGGTCTGAAATAAAAGTTTTCTATTTTCTCTAATGTAATTACCTAGGTTTGACAAATAAATGATTTCTGATTTCTTACGATGTTTTCCTTAACCGATGTCAGTGATGTCCAACATAAACTCAGAAAGTACATAGTTATGGATTCATAAATAAGTTTTTAGTCAGGATACGGTCACGGTCACATTTGTATATACATAAATCACCAACCAACCCTCGTTACGGTGTAAAGAGGCGTAAGCGGGTGGTGTCACTCAAACCGATCACGTCTGACCTAGGGGACTCGCACACTAACCAATGTCCAACATTATTACCTACTCTGCCGAGACCTTTAACTTATAACATGCAAACACTTCACACGCTCCTCACACACACACATCACACCGGACACTAATGGGACACTTTAGTGTCACTTTTCCAGGTTTAACATATTTAATGTGCTTACCTACCTACCTGTTAGGTGCCGCACTGACATGGGACAAAGGTAGGAACTGAATGATAGCTTTTTATGGTACCTTACTACTACAATTTATTTAATTGATAATGCTCGTAAACAGAAACAGGGAAACGCTTCATAGTTGCACGACAAGTGAATAGTTAAGTATGGTCTTTAAAATATTTCAGAATACGTGGTAATTTTCAACGAAGCTCAAGATCAAGACATTGTATGTGCTTCACCCATTTACAAAGTACGGTACAGTAAAATTAACATAATATAGGTCTTTTTTTTTTTTTGAGTATGGGAAATCATCAAATGACTCCTCCCGCTCTGGGTGGAGCGGAAGGGAGTGTCAGACTCTTACTGACTAAAACCCACCCGTGTTCCTTCCTTGGCCCTTTATGTTCCGGGTCAGCGGTACCCCTTATGGACGATCCCGCTTTCCCGGCAGGCTTGGGCCCTAGTGGGCCCCCTCTTCGATGCTGATATCTCTTTGAGGCGCGCGTGGAACACGTACGCGCCGTCCAGCACGGGCCTGGTCCTGATCGGACGGTGAGCTACCCATTACTCACCGCCCACAGGCCCGCGCCTACGGTGGCCGGGAGTCGTCACGCGGCTCCCGACGCCCGGAGCGTCCACCGCGGCGGCTTGGACGGGAGACTCTCTCCCTCTCCCGTCCCGCCACCTCCTTCGCTAGCATGACTGCTTCGCAGAAGGAGGCGACTGCCTCCCACTCCCCCTCGCCCCGGACCATGGCTTGAACCAAGGCCGGGCGTGAGAGATCGCCGCCGCTGCCGATCGCCTCTACGAGGACACGGCGGTGCTCCGCCCATGCAGGGCAGGCCCCCACCGTATGCTCCACCGTGTCCTCGGGGCGATCATCGCAGTGGTGACACCCGGGCGTTTCCTCCCGCCTGATGATGTGCAGGAACCTCCCGAAACTTCCGTGTCCGGTGAGGACCTGCGTCAGGCGGTAGGTGAGGACGCCGTGACGCCTCCCTAGCCACTCCTCAAAGAGGGGTCTTACCGCCGCTATCGTGGCGTGCCCTGCGCTGGGTTGCGACAGTCGCTCTTTCCATGCCACCATGAGATCGCGCCGGAGGTCCGTCCGCTCCGCCGCGATTTGCCGCGGAAGCGGGGTTTCCCCCCGGCGTAGTGCCTCCGCGCGCCACTCATACAGGCGCGCGAGGACTATCGCCTCCAGATCCCACGGCGGCAGTCCGGCAAGGAGGCTTGCCGCCTCGCCCGAGATCGTGCGGTAGCCCCGGATCAGCCTTACGGCTACCACCTTTTGGGACGCGTTCAGATAGTGGGCGGCTCTCCGCCGCAGTGAACGCGCCCACACCGGGGCCCCATATGTAGCCATGGACCGCACGACCCCCGCGTAAAGCCTCCGGCAGGAGGCGTTTGGACCCCTCAGGTTGGGCAGGAGCCGCTTGAGGGCGGCCCCAGTCCGTTCCAGTTTGGGGGCCAAACGTCGGAAGTGCTTCACGAAGTTCCACCGGCTATCGAGCACGAGTCCTAAGTACTTCATCGTGGACTCGACGCCGATGTCAACCCCTCCTACCGTTAGTTGGGATCCCGATGGTGGCCTGTGACTCATAATCCAGGTCTTACTTGAGCTTTTTGTCTGAAATTCTGACACGCTCCAATGCTCTACATAATTAGAATACTTACTTGACACCTACGAATAATAGAATTTTATTATTCTTAGCTTGGCACTTATTATACCTACTGCACTGTTTCTCTAATTACAAGATTTTACTTGGAGATGCGAGTATAAGAAGTGAGCCTGATAGTCAAAGGAAGCGTAGTCTTGGCTTAGAGTGCAAACTTTATGGTAACTAATTGAATTATTTCTTTCAACAATGCCCGGAAAAGACTACTAAGTATTTCATATTCGATTAGTTATTTTTTGCCATCGTATATTAGAAACTATACTAAAGAAACCATTAGACCATCGTCAATGGGAACCCAAACGTCTTTCAATTTCACGCTTTATTTCCCATTGGACACATAAGATTTTTATAACAATGAAAATAATTAATCAAACTCCCAGACATTTTCACCAAACAATTTTTTCAACAAAGATATTCCTACATCATGCGAACATAATTGAATGGGGTATGAAATGTTAATCACTCAACCTTGTGGCTAATTAATAACAGCCGCACGGTTCGATCGATGAGGTTAAGTTATTTTTGCCGCGGTTGGTCCGTGGATGACTATCTTTACATACCAAGACTCCTCCGTGCCTTCGAAAGCACGTTAAGCACGTTGGTCCCGGCTGTCATTCGTGGATCTTTGACAATCGTCACGGGTCGTCAGAAGCGAGAAAGTCTGACAACCAGTCTCACCAAGCGGTATCATTTTACCTAGTAACTGGGTTGTGGAGGTCAGATAGACAGTCGCTCCATGTAAAAAATTGGTATTCAGCTGCATACGGTTAGACTAAAAGCCGACCCTAACATAGTTGGGAAAAGGCTAGGCTTTGCCGCCATTCACTTGTAATATTTTAAGGACTCGTAAAATATTACGCCAGATTTATCAGCAACTAACTTTTCATGCCCCCGTTATTGTTACTGATAATATCAAAATCGTGCATCTCCCAGTTTGTAGAGCAGAGATTCTATTTGACAGCTGGAAAAGGCTTTTGAGGTCATACCTTTACACCGCTTACATTCAGTAACTAGTGTTTCGTAAATTGAGCCTCGTGGCAGTGTCCAGTCCTCATCATCAATAGACATTACTTGACCTAGTAAACAGCCATAGAAATCTCGTTTACACCAGAGACTAGCCTCAAAGAGCACTGCTTTAAAACTTGTATGAAATGAATTGTGGTGGGCCGCGGACCTATTCACAGTCTTCACGTTGTTGAAACTACTTTCATTCTAGATAGATCCAGTTTGAGGACATTCGCCTTGAACACCTCATTTTTTAAGTTAAAATCAATAACTGCTTAAAAATTCTTAGCTTTCGTAATGACATGACGTGGGTGCGATACCCAGAATAAAAGGCATTGCTCTTTTGATGAGGATTGCGGTATTCATTTTAAGCGCTATAAATGCGTTTGGATTTTTTGTTTCTTAAATACGTGAGACCTGTCTGATTACTTTGTTATAAATTAATATTTTACACGAAAGAACATTCTCAAAATATAATATACTTACTTGCGAAGAAATTAACGGTCGGAAAAGGACAATTCTCCTCGACATCGTCGTTAGTGTTCACGGGTATAGTGGGCGTCAACAAGGTAAAATGTATGGTAAAATGCATGCACAAAACAAAGTGTTTACTAGTGTAGGTACAATTTAATGAAAGTTTTACAAAAAGGTTTTGAGTCGCTAAATGATCAATCACTTAATAATATCGCAATTCATAATTTTAAACGTTAAACTAACAATTATTATATTCGTGCAGCAGGTTCGCGATACCCATCTAACTTTGCCACCGAAATTATCTTTTTATAACGGACGACAAAAGGAGGATGGTCTCAATTCGAAGCGTGTAGTAAACATCAACACAAATAATTATTTGTCGGACTTGAATATCGCCTAGCGAATGTTTGAATATTCGGACTGAGGTAATTAAATGAGTTTGTGTGCGGGCAACATTGAAACTTGGGCGGTTTGTTTGAATTTGGCCACGTTATTTTATTTTTATTGTGAAATAATCGTATTTATAAAGTTATTCAAGCTTATTTCATAGGAATTTCGAGCCAAGATGGTGACTTTTCGTGTCGTCTTTTGGTCGTGGAAAATCTTTTCTGGAGTAATGTTTAAAAATGAACTGGGTTTAAATTTATTTGAAGTTAAATATTCTATAACTTTTACGATATAACCTATCAAACTAATTACCCTACGTACAAAATTTTGATTTTATTAATTTAACAACTGCTATCGTAAATCGTTTCTCATCATCCGTAGAATATAATTTAATATATCCAACTAGATAATAAATATGCTTAATAAAATAAGTGTCTGGATGAGTTTTGGAATATCTATCTTTGTTTTTAGGGATTCGTACTAAAATGGTAATAAATGGAACCCTTACGGTTAAGGTGCGACTTCGTCCGTCTGTCTGCCTGACTATAATGTAACTGCAACTTATTATAGACCTGATTTGAGTGATTTCAAGTATTATCAACTGTTTTAAAATATATAAGAGGTAAACGATGTTATTTATCTAATCTCATAGCTAATCTAAAAAAAATAACATCTTGTTTGAAGTGAATCTAAAGTTTGAGAACAGCAAGGTTTCAAATGAAAAAAAACGCAAAAGGCATGTCGAATGGTAGGAAAACGGAAGACTTTCTTTTATTTTTTGGGTGGAAGCGCAATATGTAACATAACTGTATATTATAAAGCTCCCAGATCTCTGTGTCCAGTGCCCACGCCTGCGTTAGTAGCGTTCACTACCTCGACTGAACCCGAGCGCGCGATGCACCTGCCTTGCTCCTGCCTGATATTTATATTCACATTGTCGCCCTGACACACATTGAATCCAACTGTAGTGTCATTACAATGTCAGAATACTTTTTTACTATTTAATAAATTAAATGATAAATGATTTTATTTCTGTAAGTAGGTTTGTACACACGGCTACAGATAGATATTACTTTTCCAGTATAAGCTGTTCTCGCATTGTATAGGATTTCCTTACAATGAGAGGTCAGTGTAAACTGGAAGTGTAATCTTGATGTGTAGCCGTGTGTACAAACGGTTTTACACGTCAATCATATTTTTTAAACTAGACGAGGTTGGCGTTTTCTATCTGACTACTCTGAGAAGAAACGCCGAAATAAACTCAGGGGTAACAGATTCTTTTAAAGTCCAGGCAAAATCTTGGTCAGATCATGTGAAGACTACAATGGTATTTTGAGGAAAGAACTACATACACAGATTGAGTGGACCTATCCAGACAGTGCACGCATTTGTCAGTAACCGTGCACCTCAACTCAGAACTTAAGGAGCTCAACGATTCGACGAACAATACCAAAGAAAGGACATTTGGCCAGATCATGATTAAACTACAAAGCCGAGTACAAACAACAGAACTGAAACAATGACCCACATAGTCCTCACATTCACAATGATCTATATATAAAATATCTATATATTATATTTAATATGGATCTATACCTTTTTACCTCAGATCATAAAATATGATCTGAGATTTTTACATAAATAGTCAAGTAACTGCGACCAACTTGAAAGTAGCAGTCGCCAGCCGCTGCCGCGGCACTGGTCGCTTCGACCGCTCGGCTCGCTCGTGGTTGGTTACAATTCTAAGCTAATCTAAACCAATTGGTCAGGGTGGCCCTAGCTTAGTTACTGCAGCCAATTCGGCATTAAAGCCACACCAAACGCTTATTGTGGCTGCAGATAAGCCATTCTGCATTACGTCTAAAAGTTAGTACCTAGTTGTTTTGTTAAAGGTAACGTTTTACAAAACGGAGATGTTTTGTAAATCAACTAGTGGTTTTGTACAACAGCGGATTCGACGATTCATCTGCGACATTTATACTATGACATAAAAAAAAACATTATGAAAAGGGCAGTTTAGCGGTAGATTCGAAACATTCTCTAATTGTGTGTTGTACTGCCAGAAAACCTTTTCATTCCCTTTAAACCTAATTAATTTCCTGAATACGCCTCGTTTTTTGAAAGTGGCTTTGTAATAATGATGAATCGCGAGATATTTGAGGACATGTAATGCAATCATTTTCGTATGACTTTGCAAGACGATGTTTAATTTTGCTTATTTGCGAAATTGCTGTCAAGTTAGTTAATCAAGCATACAAATTAGATAGGCCTATATTATGTTGAAGGTGTATCTTAACGGCTTTTAAACAATAATAGCAAAAGTGGCACAAGGAACTACCTACTTTGTGGGAGGCAGTGTTGCTTTTAGATAAATAAAAAAAGCAAGAAAATAAAGTATAAAATTAAATCATTTCTCACCAGGCGGGGCTAGCTGCACCTTGCACAGGTCACCCGTGTAGCCCGGCGCACAACAGGTGACGTCGGCGGGCTCATCTGTCTGTCGATACATCATACAGTTTGTAAATTATGAATAATAATAATATGTGATTACGCTTAATAAACCTTAATCGAGTCTGCGTTTGTTAAACACACCTTTAGCAAAAAATACTCAGTAACAACACTTCTATCCACATTAAAGAATGTGCCCGAAATTCTACAAAACGACTTTACCCAAGTTTATGGTAAGTACTTAAATGCTAACATTGCTAACCCTTTTTATTTTAAAACAACTAAATTGGGGATACACGATGCAAAAAGTGCTACTACTAATTGTTACTTATGTGACCCATTCATACAGATGTGACTTTGTCGCGGGAAATAAAAGAGACCCGTCCAAAAGTAAAAATTATGTTTTCAACACATTTTCCTATTTGGCTCGTTGCTCTGTAATGTTTTACCAATAAATGATCTGACTATTGGATAGTCAGGTCATTTAAGCATAAAAGGAGAAATATTGCAAATAACTAATCAAGATAGTCCTTGAATTGGAAAAGTTATTTTAACAGTTAGTCGATTTCAACATCTTATTTTAGTGTTAACACAGAGAGCTCTTGTAAATAGATACATACATTGATTATTTTATATTGATTAATTTCATCGTTATTAAATTAAAGATCAGGATAAGTTCGTATACACTTTAGGATAAAAGTCAGCGTTACAATTCTAGTTTATTTAAAACCCTATTATTTATTTAATAACAAAGTAGACATACGTCAAAGAAGCGCCCTGTCGAATATTAATTTTATATTACGAATATATTCGTCAACCTTCCCCCCGCGGTGGAGTCTATTAATAAGAATTAGCAAATCTCCATACGAAGAAAATTAATTAATTTCTATTATACCATTCTGCACACTGGAAGCCAAATAATCATAAAAATAATCATGTATGTGAAGTAATGTGACCAGGCCCTGCAGTCTCGACATAGTTAGCAATCGTTTTCGGTTGCTAAGTCCTAAAAATCCAGATGTAACGATATTTGGTGGTCTCCACACTCAAAATCGGTTGTTACCTACCTGTACCTACCTAAAATACCAGTACCATACCATAAATTTCAGTGTGGAGACCACCAAATATCGTTACATCTGGATTGTTAGGACTTAGCAACCGAAAACGATTGCTAACTATGTCGAGACTGCAGGGCCAGGCCGGATAACACGATACGATTAGGTAGAAACAAACAAATAACAAGTCGCTAGAATTTTGAATGTTTTTTTAAATTCTACCGAATTGTAATTTTATTGGATTACCCACGAGCTGGATTTACATTTGAACTGCAAAAGGTTGAGTTGATATTTTTGCTTTTTATTTGTGAGCAATATAATACTCATTGCGAACTGCGGAGAGTGAGTTTGATAAACAACTGCGCTGCAATATTTACAAGTTCTCAGTAGCGAGCAAATTTCCATAGCAATTTTGAATCCATGATCATTAAAATTTGTAACGTTAGCTTTCATAAAATCATCATTATTGAGTTCTGCGATGGTGAAGTGAGCCGCTTTTGATGACTAGTGTTCTTAAGGATAATTAGGCTAATGGGTAGGAATTAAAATAATGGCATTCATTGTAGAAATTTGAATATTACGGGCTATGGTCTTGTGGAATAGTAAAACGGTAAAATCACTTAAAAATTAAGTACAAATCTACAAAATGGCTACTTCGCTACAAATCTATAGAAAATCTCTACAACTCCGATTCATTGACTTGCTTGGCTAGTGAATGATTGAAAACATTAGCAGTTCTGTGAAGAGCCTCTCAGGTTAGCAATCCAACTAGCGTGCTGATTGTATAAGCCCGTAGTTTGGATAACAGACCGGCGAGTGCACTGTCATCCAAAAAAATGACAATATCACAGACACACGAGATTAATTTGTCTACCCATACCGCCAATACACAAACTATAATCTCATGAAAAACACAAGTCTCAGATTTCATAAAATATGAAGCAAATTCGTAATCTGTAAAATTATTGATCAGAAACGTATTTTAATTAAATGAATGTTTAGCATACCTGATCGTTAAACGCCTCCTTTGTTACATAAACCTATGTTCCTTTTTATAAAATCACTTTCCCGACTAAAACATTATCACTGAACGTTAGCACTAAACGAAGCATTATTTGTAATAAATAAATTAACAATAACAAACAAAATTGAGCGTCCTAGTAGGTGTAGTGACCACAAAAAATAAATGAAGGATAATTTGTACATTTGAAAATCGAACACTCTCTATCAAGCCAGTTTTTTCTCGCGACATCTAGCCTCATTTCTCGTTCAAGTGAAGCCCTGTACACACTTTTAAATACGACTCGGCAGTAATTTCAAGAAATGCGGTAAAGTTATTGAGAGCTACATTTGTTCTACATATACGTTCTATCTACGTTCGTTCGTTCTATTTTATTAAGTGAATTGTTTTTGATTCTATTTTTTCTTTTACTCTTACACACGCTGTCAACATCTCTAAATCTCCTATCCTATCGCAGGTATGCTGGAAGAGATTTCATTAGAAATAAGCATCACCTTTGTTCCTATTTTTTCTGTTATTTTCTTCTTGCCAGTTTATATAAGTGTGTACATAAATGATTAAATAAACAAATAATACGTCCCGCCGTCATCGCCCGTACTGTTCCGAACGGCGCCGGCGCGGCGTTCTTACTAGCGTTCTAGGATCGTGACTCGGGTACGGGGGCCTACTCCCTAAGGACGAAGTCCGTCATTTCGGCTGAAGTTACGGATGTTTCCTACTCCGTATCACTTACGGACATAAGATTAGTCCGGGGTTCGAACTAAAAATTAATGACAAAACGTTTAGACAGCTGTCCTTACTTCCGATGTGTTTTTGCCCGTCCGGAAAAGTTAATTAATTGGGAGTAGGGTTCACTTTTAAGTATCGAACTACATTCGGACGGGCCCGTATCCTCGTTGACGGACTTAGAAAGTAGGCCCTACGGAACGGAGGAAAGGTACGGACAAAATAATATATGTGGACGTGGCTTTATACTGTAGTCCTGTTCAAACTCAAAACGATAAAGATATTTACCCAGACAGCACACAGATATTTTTGAAGCAGTTGAAACGAAATGCCTCAAGCCCTGGTATAAGTCGACGGGCATATTGCGGTCCGGGGGCACACCGGCGGCTCGCAATAAGTATGTCACGGTGACCACACATAGCTCAGAGGAATTGTGTATGTAGGTACTGGACTTATTAAAATGGCTTTTTCAGTTGTGTTTGCCTTGTTACACACGAATTCAGAACAAAAGGTCGGAGAACATCATATAAGAAAGGTCAGAGCTATTCGTTGGTACGTACAGCTCCAAGAAAATTTTACTTGCACTAAATACCTGGCCGGGTTTATGTACCTACGCAATCTTGCCTTATTTTATTTAAAGAACAAGTAAAAAGCTCAAATTGAGCTCCTTAAGTTCTGAGTTGAGCTACACGGGTACTGACAAATGCGTGCACTGACTGGACAGGTCCACTCAATCTGTGTGGTTCTTTCCTCAAAAGACTATTTCAGACACAAATCTACATGGTCCTCAAAGATTATTATAATATTATTCTAATTATTGTGAATGTGAGAACTATGTCGGTCATTGATTTATTTATATTTATTTTTGTATTTTTCTCAACGTAATCATGATCTGGCAGTTTGAGTAATTTATGCGGCCTACTCAAATGTCCTTTCTTTGGTATTGTTCGTCGAATCGTTGAGCTCCTTGAGTCTAAGTTGAGCTGCACGATTACTGACAATTGCGTGCACTGACTGGACAGGTCCACTCAATCTGTGTGGTTCTTTCCTCAAAAGACCATTGCAGACACCGATCTACATAGCTTTCACATGACCTGACCAAGATTTTGTCTGGACTTTAAAAGAGACTGTGACCTCTGAGTTTGTTTCGGCCTTTCTTCTCAGAGTAGTCAGATAGGAAACGCCGACCACATCTAGTTTAGACCTAGACCTAGTTCTAGACCACAAAAAATATGATTGACGTGTTAAGTGTTTGTTCAAACCTACTTACAGAAATAAAATCATTTATCATTTATAAAAGTTATTTATATTTACAATTATATTTAAAAAAAGTATAATTATGAAACAATAACTAATCATCATGACAAATAAAATAAAAAATATGTAGAATACTTACCTACATTACAAAGCAAATATATATTATTATTATTTATTTATAAGGTTTAAAGGTACAACCTCTTTAAAATTGCACTTATAAGTAACACTCGCCATGCTGTCAAAAAAATTTGAAATGCCATTAGGTTTTTTTTTATTTATTTTTTTTACTTTTTATCAGGCAATACACATCATAATTGGTCAGGCTGACAATATTTGATTGTACTCTCCTCAGACAGTTTTTAAAAAACTTACCCTTTGAAGTATTATTGAGTCTTTATAGTACATACCTACCTACTAAATCCATGGACTGAGTTTAGTTTATGGGTCACAATCAGAACTTAAATTAATGCCATGCACCAACATTTTAGTATAGTCAGCGAAGATACTAAACTTGGACCCGTAAAAGGGCCGTAGTAATAAAAATGTGAAGGTGAAAGAAACGTTGAAAGCACTTTATGGGGTAACCAAAAAATCTTCAAACGTTACGAGAGTATGCATGGCATTGCTGACTCGAGCTTTGGATTTAATGTCCAGTGTGATGACAGTTTTACTCCATATAACTTTTTGACCATTTACGGAAATAAATTTAGTTTCAAACACTAAATCGGCATGGCGATAACTTATTGTTTTATATTTTGAGTTTGTTAAAATTTCCAAAATAGTTAAGAATAATGGAATAAAGTTATCTATAGCTTCAAATATATATATTATTATATACAAGTATTTAGCTGCAGACGTAGATTCTATTTTAATTCTGCAGTAAAGAGCCATCAGAGCCGTATATAATCTCCGCATTCGCGATTCTGTAAGGGAACTGTTTAAGGTTATTAGATCTTGACGGTACCTTGTCAATATATGTATGAAAACATCATGTACGTAAGAAAAAAATTACATCTTTTTACATACATAAACAAAGTAAAACATAAACCCGTATATTATGACTTTCTATCAACAACATTGTTTCCCCAGTCCGCATCAACAAAACCCTTCAATTTTGAATTACCATTTTTAGTATAAGTTAAACCATAATGTTTGGTTTTCTTTAAATATCTTAGAACTCTTTTAGCATACAACCAATGTTCTGAATCATAACAATTATTAAACTGGCATAAGAAAACAACAGAAAAAAAATGTCTGGTCTTGTTAACACTGCCAAATACATCAAACAACCAACAAGCTGTTGATATGGAACTTGTACATTAGATTTTTTGCTTTTATTTATGTTCAACTTAGCATCCATAGGAGTGTCTGCTGTTTTACATTCCAACATATTCAATTTCATTAGTAATTGATTTACATAACTTTCCTGACTTAATGTTATAACTCCATTAGCTTTATCTACACTCACACTCATACCTAGACACTGCCTGACTTCTCCCAAGTCTTTGAATTTGAAATGTGAAGCTAAAACACTTTTTAAGTTTTCTGTTTCTGAAACATCATCAGAAAATATAAAGAAATCGTCTACATATAATGTTACAATTGTTTTACTTTTATTACTATTTTTTGTGTACAAGCAAGACTCAATTTTAGACCTTTTATAGCCCATACTAATTAGACAATCATCAACTTTCCTATACCAGGCCCTTGAAGATTGTTTTAACCCATATATAGCCTTTTTTAATCTAAGAACCTTCCCGTCATTTTTGGAATTTGGAAAACTAGCAGGTTTCTGCATGTGTATGGTTTCTTCAAGGTCCCCGTTAAGGAAAGCAGTAGTTACATCCAGATGTGATATATCTAGATTAAACTGAACAGCCAATGCAAATAATAATCTAAGAGTTGTGTGTCGCACAACCGGCGAAAACGTTTCAACATAGTCCACACCTTCTTTTTGCATAAATCCTTTGGCTACGAGCCTTGCACGATAACGAACATTATTCTCACTGTCATATTTCTTTTTAAGTACCCATTTGCACTTCACTATAGTACCGTTATCTGGAGCATCCGCTAGCTCCCACGCACTATTATCTTCAAAACACTGTAGTTCTTCACTAACAGCCGTTAACCATTGTTCCCGTTCAGGACCTTTCAGTGCTTCTTCAAGTGTTAAGCCATTTGCATCATCAAGAAGAGTTTCTTCATTGATACACATTTTCATAAATCCGTACCATTCCGGTTTTTTTCTCTCTCTTACAGGTTTGGAGATGGGTATAGGTGAGTCCTCACTATCTTCTAATTCACTTTTACTAGGGAAATAAGTCTCATGCAAGGATTCATTTGTAGTTAATGTATCATCCTCTTCCATCACCTCATCCTGATTGCACCGCTTCACTGAGTCTGATATATTCCCAACAGACTTAACCTCCTCCACTGGAACACTAACTTCTGTATTTTTCTCACATTCTCTAACTATAACATCTCGACTAGTTGTTATATTCCTAGTTATAGGATTATAAACTCTGTACCCTTTAACATTTTCTGGATATCCAACAAATATGTGTTCTATTGATTTTCTGTCCCATATCTGCCTTTTTTCTTTTTCAACATGTACCATAACCTTGCTGCCAAAAATCCTCAAATGGCTCACCTCTGGTTTAATTCCTGTCCACATTTCATAAGGCGTTTTACCATTCAATCTAGATGCTACAATACGATTATGTAGATACACTGCTGTATTTGTGGCTTTTTTTTTTTTTTTTTTTGAGGATGGGAAATCATCAAATGACCCCTCCCGCTCTGGGTGGAGCGGAAGAGAGTGTCATTACTGACTAAAACCCACCCGTGTTCCTTCCTTGGCCCTTTATGTTCCGGGTCAGCGGTACCCCTTTTGGATGATCCCGCTTTCCCGGCAGGCTTGGGCCCTAGTGGGCCCCCTCTTCGATGCTGATATCTCTTTGAGGCGCGCGTGGAACACGTACGCGCCGTCCAGCACGGGCCTGGTCCTGATCGGACGGTGAGCTACCCATTACTCACCGCCCACAGGCCCGCGCCTACGGTGGCCGGGAGTCGTCACGCGGCTCCCGACGCCCGGAGCGTCCACCGCGGCGGCTTGGACGGGAGACTCTCTCCCTCTCCCGTCCCGCCACCTCCTTAGCTAGCATGACTGTTTCGCAGAAGGAGGCGACTGCCTCCCACTCCCCCTCGCCCCGGACCATGGCTTGAACCAGGGATGAGCGTGAGAGGTCGCCGCCGCTGCCGATCGCCTCTACGAGGACACGGCGGTGCTCCGCCCATGCAGGGCAGGCCCCCACCGTATGCTCCACCGTGTCCTCGGGGCGATCATCGCAGTGGTGACACCCGGGCGTTTCCTCCCGCCTGATGATGTGCAGGAACCTCCCGAAACTTCCGTGTCCGGTGAGGACCTGCGTCAGGCGGTAGGTGAGGACGCCGTGACGCCTCCCTAGCCACTCCTCAAAGAGGGGTCTTACCGCCGCTATCGTGGCGTGCCCTGCGCTGGGTTGCGACAGTCGCTCTTTCCATGCCACCATGAGATCGCGCCGGAGGTCCGTCCGCTCCGCCGCGATTTGCCGCGGAAGCGGGGTTTCCCCCCAGCGTAGTGCCTCCGCGCGCCACTCATACAGGCGCGCGAGGACTATCGCCTCCAGATCCCATGGCGGCAGTCCGGCAAGGAGACTTGCCGCCTCGCCCGAGATCGTGCGGTAGCCCCGGATCAGCCTTACGGCTACCACCTTTTGGGGCGCGTTCAGATAGTGGGCGGCTCTCCTCCGCAGTGAACGCGCCCACACCGGGGCCCCATATGTAGCCATGGACCGCACGACCCCCGCGTAAAGCCTCCGTCAGGAGGCGTTTGGACCCCTCAGGTTGGGCAGGAGCCGCTTGAGGGCAGCCCCAGTCCGTTCCAGTTTGGGGGCCAAACGTCGGAAGTGCTCCACGAAGTTCCACCGGCTATCGAGCACGAGTCCTAAGTACTTCATCGTGGACTCGACGCCGATGTGAACCCCTCCTACCGTTAGTTGGGATCCCGATGGTGGCCTGTTCCGGGGCCCATGGAAAGACATGGCCTCGGACTTGTGCAAAGCCTCCTCGAGACCCAACTGCCGGATCCTCTCCACGACTATCGCTACCCCGCGTGTCATCGCGTCAGCCGCCGCCTGATGCGACCTCCCCTGCGCCAGGACCAGCGTGTCGTCAGCGTAGCACACCACGCTGAACGCCATCAGGGAGGTCAGCCCGCAGCACCCAGTCGTAACCGATGTCCCACAGGAGCGGCCCTAGAACCGATCCCTGTGGGACACCGCACGACATCTCTCGCCGGTTCCAATCCCCGTCGCGACCGGGGTAGATGACGGCTCTGTCCGTCAGATATGCCTCGACTATTCGACGGAGGTAGGTTGGCACCCGGTGATACCGGAGTGCCTCCCCAATGCAACTCCAGGGCAGGGTGTTAAATGCGTTAGCGATGTAGAGTGACACCGCCACGACAACCCCGCCCCGAGACACCGCGTCCCCCGTCGTGAGGGCTCTAACGCGAATGATGGCGTCCACCGTCGAGCGCCCCTTGCGGAAGCCGAACTGACTTTCCGCAAGATCCGGCCCCGTCCCCACCAGGTGCCCGACGAGGCGGCCTGCAATTACTCTCTCAAAGAGCTTGCCGACCTCGTCGAGCAGCACAATGGGCCGGTATGCGGACGGAGAGCCCGCAGGGCGCCCTGGCTTCCGAATGAGGACCAGCTTCCCCGTCTTCCAACGGAGTGGGAACTGGCCTCTCTCCATACATGCGCTTAAGAGCGCCTCCAGTCGAGGCCCAAGAGCCGTCGAGGCCAGGACCCAGGCTTTCCCTGGCAGGCCGTCGGGTCCTGGGGCGGTATTTTTGGCCTTCAGCCTACCTACCGCCACTCTCAGATCTTCCCCGGTCACTTCAGGGGTGTCGTCGTCGTCCGCGTGGTCCGCTTCAGGCACCGCGAGCGGCGGAGCCATGGGCGGGGGGGTATGCTCCCCCCGTGAAGGGAACAGAGCGCTCACCACCTCCTCCACCAGCTGGGGGCGGACACTCTGCGTCAGCGGGGGGGCCCAGGTGCGGAGTTTATTCCGCACCATTTTGTAAGGGCGCCCCCATGGATCTCCGTTCAGAGTCTCCACCAACTCCTCGCGGGCCGTATATTTGGCCCGCTGGACAGCCTCTTGGAGGGCGGTCTTCGCCGCTCTGTATCCCTCGTACAGCTCCGCCTCCGTCGCTTCCGCATCCGGAGGGCGGATGCGGAGCCTACGGTGCCTGGAGTACAGGTGTCGCACTGCGACGCACGCCTTGCGTAGCGTCTCCAGCTCCTGCGACCACCAGTACACCTGGCGTCGGGCGCTTCCTGGACGGACTCGGGGCATTGCCACGTCGCAAATCTCGGACATGGCCTCTCGGAACCACTCCGCCTCATCGTCAATATCGGCAGGCCTGTCCGGTGATGACACCCAGGCCTGCACGATCGAGGCTTCCAGGAGGAGCTCCCGGTCCATCTGCTTCAGCGCCCACCGCGGACCACTCGAGGCCTGTTGGACCAGCGCGCTAGAGGTCTGGGCGGAGACGTCGAACCGGATATACCGGTGGTCGGAGTAGGTCTCCACCTCCTCCATGACGCGCCAGTCTATGACACGCTGTGACAGAGCGGGGCTGGCAAACGAGATGTCCACCACAGACTCCCCCCGCATCCGCACACACGTGGGAACAGAACCCCGATTTAGGACGACTACGCCTGTTTCCAGAGCCCAGTCCTCCACCATCCTGCCCCGCACATCAGTGTAACGGGAACCCCAAGCCGGATTTTTGGCGTTGAAGTCCCCGAGCACTAGCACGGGGAAGCGATGGTACCCGGCGACGACGACACTTAACTCTGTCAAAGAGTTCTGGAACTCGGCGAGAGTTCGGCTCGGAGAGAAGTACACTCCCACTACTACTATCTCCCCGAACCGTGCTGCTACGCACCCCTGTCCCTTCGTGACACCTTCGAGGGATGGAGTGCCGGCGGCGGCCGACGAAATTATGGTCACTGAGCCGCTCAGGTCCTCAACCCAGTCATCCCTGGGCAGGACAAAATACGGCTCAGCGACTATGGCAATGTTAATCGACCACTGCGCCATGCTCTGGAGCAACAGATCCTGAGCGCAGGCGCAGTGGTTGATGTTCGCCTGGAGGAGTCTTAATGGAGCCGTTACTCCTCCATTTCAGTCTCCTCCCGGGTGGCGGCAGTGGCGGCGGCGGCAACGGTGGCAGTGGCACTGGCCGCGGTGACGGTGGTTGTGGCAACGGCGGCGGAGGGCCTGCCTCTCCTCCTGGTTCCGGTGGGTGGAGCGCAGGACTTACTGCCCGCCCGGTGATCGGCCGGCTTGCCAGCACCCGCACATGCTGCGCAGTGCGGCGCGGCTTCGCACGAGCCGGCCTTATGTCCGGGCTGACCGCAGCGGAAGCACAAAGTGCTGCAGTCCACCTCCGAGATGCACTGGACGCCAACGTGGTGCCCCACATGGCATCGGAAGCACCGCAGAGGTCTGGGTTCCAGCAGTTTAACCTGCGCCGAAACCCAGCCCACCAGAAGCCTTCGGCCCTCCACAATCTTTTTGGCCGCCGTCACGGGGCAGCTGACCGTTACGGTTCGCATACCCGCGGGGTCCGGACGTATGGTGCCCGCCTTCACCTGATCGGCCAGACACCCGCCCATCCTGACGACGGCGGCCACCACCTCTCCCTCCGTTACGGAGTCATCCAGGCCCAAGACTCGCATGTCTGCGCACTTGACGGGGCTGGAGACTCGAGCCTCGTCCGCATTGAGGGACGCCCTTAGCTTCTCAGCTAGGGCGTCAGCGGTGGGGCCACTCGTCGCACCGGGGATCTCCAGCATGCGGGCGCCGGTTGCGGTCACCCTGTGCCGGAGGCCCTCGGTGATCCCCAGCTCCTGGAGGTCCACCGTCTCCCTCGCCTTGGTGAGCACGTCACGGTACGTCACGCCCCTCTTAACCGCGTCCGGCTGTAGCGTGATCACTACAGCCGCGGTCTTTGGGGCGCGGAGCCTTGCCGCGACGGCTCGCTCCTTGCGGCGCCGCCTTTGCTCCTTTTTTCTGGCCACCTTGGCCGCCTTTTTCTCCCCGACCACCTGCCACCCGGCGTCAGTCGTGGGAGATTCCTGAGGCCGGGAAGTAGGCTCTGGGGCCTGCGCCTCCCGTGCCGTCCTGCCCTTCCTTTTCCTAGCCCCAGCTGGTGTTTTGCTGGCCGGCGTCTGCGTTGCCAGCGCCGGGGCTCCACCGGCCGACGCCGGTTTTGCCTGGGCTCCGCCTACCGACGCCTGGGCTCCGCCTGCCGACGCCGGTTTGGCCGGCGGCTGGGCCCGGCCAGACGGCCCGGGCTTAGGGGTGGCGGCTCCCGCAGCGGCCGCATACGAGGCCACCCTCGGCCCCGGTGCCGTCCTGCCCGCTAGTGGTGGGCGTAGGACTATGCCCTCCAGGACGGAGAACCGCGCCTGGAAGGCCGCCAGCTCCTGCCGAACCAGATTGAGGACCTGGTTCTCCTCCGGAATGGGGTGGCTTGGCCGAACGGGCTGGCTTGGCTCCTGTTCCGCCTGCACCTGCCCGCTGCCGGTGGCCTTCAGGCCAGCCAGGTCCTCCCTGAGCCTCCCATTCTCCTCCCGGAGAAGTTTCATGGCGGCCGTCAGGCGAGCGACCTCCGCCCGCAGTTCGGCCACTTCGCCGCCCGAAGGTCCGTCGATTCTGGCCGCCTCCACCGCCGCCATGATGGAGGCCGTTGCCGCGACCACGGCCCTGCTTTTCGACGACTTGATTTTTTTCAAGGTCACCTTCCGTACCTCAGCCTCCACTACCTCCTTGAGGCTGGTTGTATAGGCCTCATTGTCGTTGTGGTCGGGGCCACTCGACAGGCTCGCCTCGTCGCTTGAGGGCCCCGAAGCGACTGCACGACCAGTCACCCCCTCCTTTGCGGGCTCCTCCGCTAGCTCCGCTGCCCTGTATTTGTGGCTTCAGCCCAAAATTCTTTGCCTAAATCTGCATCAAACAGTAAGCACCTAGCTTTTTCTACTACTGTGCGGTTACACCTTTCACTCAATCCGTTTTGCTCTGGAGTGTAGGGATTTGACTTTTGATGATTAACACCTTCCCTCTGCAAGTACAAATTAAACTCCTTGTTACAGAACTCGAGGCCATTGTCACTTTTTAAAGTTTTAATCCTTTTATTGGTTTGATTTTCTACTTTTGCTTTAAACTCTTTAAAACTGGTTAAAGCTTCACTTTTGTATTTTAGAAAATACACAAATATCATTCGTGAGTAGTCATCTACATACAATAAAAAATATCTAGAACCCCCAATTGATGGTACTTCCATGGGTCCACAAATGTCTGTATGTATTATTTCTAGTATTTCATTACTTCTAGAACCAACATGATTAAAGGGTAACCTGCACTGCTTACCTTCACAGCAAATTGAGCAAGACGATTTAGTAATTTCAACTTTCTTGTCCAATTTAATACCTTCTACAGCTGATGTCATTTGGTTCAAATAATTGCTATTTATGTGCCCCAATCTGCGATGCCACGTATTGCCAGACACTGCAGAAGCCGCCAATAAACATTCCGGCATTATCAACTTATACACTCCATTGACTACACAAGCCTCCGCCACTAAATCACCATTCTTATTATAGATACTGCAGCCACTCTCAGTAAAAGTTACTTTATTTCCGTTTCTCATCAGTTGGCTTACAGACAGCAGATTTGTTGTCAAACATGGAACGCAAAGTACTCCCTTTATCGGAACTTCAAACTCACATTCTTTTGTCTTCGTGAGAATGTTTACATCGCCGGTGCACAAAACTCGTAACTTGTTATTATTTGCAACAACAATCTCTTCACTCAGTGTATAACACGTGTTGTTAACCCAATTTTCATTCGCCGTCAAATGCGCGCTCGCGCCTGAGTCAACATACCAGTCATATTTGTTAAAATTTCCGCTTAAAAACACAACGTTAAAAGCATTAGTTTGTTTTCTCGTATTTTTCTTATCATTTGATTGATTAGAATCATTATTTTGACATTGATTCCTGTAATTTGTTTACACTTGTAGCATTTGACTTTGACATTTGATTTGTTGAATGAACCCGATGAACTGGATGAACCATCTTTGTCTTTGTATTCTTTGCCACTGACCATAGACTTATTTTTGATTCTGTGTTGCCATTTTTGCGAACTTGCAAATGGACCACCACAACTATGTTCGCCGCATCCGTTTCCACCATGTCAAATAATTTGGTTTTAATGGCGTCCGTTGTGATACAAATTCCGCTATGTTCAATTGCCATAATCATCGGCATATATCTGTCAGTTAATCCAGCTAATAAAAGAGATCCTATCCACTCATCACTTATTTTAAAACCAGTCCCACTTAACTTCTGTCCAGTTTCAATCATGTGTGTTACATATGACGCCATTGAATCACTGTTTTCTAGACGAATCGAGGTCAAAGTTCGCAACAGGCTTATCTTCCTTGAGAATCCCGAATCATCAAATAAACTCTTTAGTTTATTCCACAGATCTTCAGACGTCGACACGTTCTTGATATGCACGTAAACAGTTGAATCGATAGTCATTATCAATTTTGCTTTTGTTTTTTCATCATCAGCAGGAACGATCGCTTTTCCTTCAACTGGTTTTATACAATGAAGCATTCCCTCAAGCACAAGGAAGTTTTCAGCAGCAAAAGTCCATTCACTGTAATTTTCTCTGCCTTTCAATTTCGGCACATTGACCAGGTAGTTCATAGTCATCTTGAGAAACTGAAAAACTTATCTTGAACACCTAATTCCGTCAAAATTACCACTTTCTTATTATGAACCGTTAAAGTAATTAAAAAAAAAATGGATCTGGGCCCATAACCTAAAATGAAACAACGCGTGCAGTGACAAAAGAAGTACTGTATTAATCAAACATGGACGTCGGCCAGCATAGTGTAGTACACATTCCTACCACTAGGTGGCGATACATACACATAGGTTTATTTTGATATAACACAACAATCCAGGTATCCCTCAAATTGGGCGAGGGAAATGTTGGGAGACACGTAGCAGCCCACTACGGCCAGATATCCCCATTCGACTGCGACATGTCCCTGCCCCCTATCGAGAAGGGAGCAGTGAGGCCCACCGCCTCCACCAGCCCAGTAAACAGCAACAGAGTCCAAAGTGTCCCGAAACCAGCGAGGATGATCCCGGAGACCATAGGGCTCTGCTACCACCGCCAAGGCAACCGACCACTCTGCAACAGTCTGCAGAAAAAGATTTAGCGCATTGCAGCAGTGGTTCAGGTTGCACTGAAGGACTTTCAGGGCTGGGAAGATGAAGTATCCATTTCCTCTAGTGAGCCTGCACCCAGTGCTGCCGGCGCCGATCTCTGCAATGTGGCCGGGGCAAGTGAGGCCCCCTTCTTGCGTGGAACGCATTTCTTGCTTCCCAGCCTGTGGTCAGCTGGCCGACCTTGATCCGCACACAGAGGACACCGCAGAGTCTCTGACGTGCACTCTCTTGCTTTGTGGGGTCCTCCGCAAGAGTAGCACTGAGTGCTCCGGTCCACCGCACTGGTACACCGGCGACGGACGTGCCCGGGCTCCAGGCAACGGAAGCACATCATACGACGTGCCTCCAACACCACGACCCTTACCAACGTCCATCCTATCCGCAAGCGATTGTTGGACGCCAGCTTCTTTACCGCCGCTAGTGGACCACGAACCCAGACGTGCCCCAGAGAGGTAGGTGGGCGTCGGATTTCACCCACCTTTACGTCCCCGGAACAACAACCACCTGCTTCGGCAATCGCTGTCGCCACATCTGCTGGCGTGACAGCGTCGTCGAGGTCCATGATCCTCGCCTCAGCCATTTTCATCGGACGTGCAATATGCACGTCGTAATCGGCAAGGACCTCCCTCATACGGCTTGCAAGGCTGTCAGCCTTGGTAGAACAGTCTGCACCAAAGATGGAAAGAACCATTCCGCCATCCGCAGCCCTCTTCTGGCCAACAGTATCGATGCCGAGATCGGCCAACCGAATCTGCTGCCTCGCTACCGACAGAACTTCTGCGAGAGTGGCGGATGATCCTTCCCTTACCGCGATGGTAATCGCTGCCGCAGCGGGAACTCGAGGCAGTTTGACCGGCTGCTTTTTCCCCTTTGCGGGGGTAGATGTCACGTGTAGAGCGGCTGGGGCACTAACTGTGGCATTGGACTGAGGAGCCTTTGCCTTTTTTGCCACAGTCGACCAAGCCTCCGCCTCAGCCGTTGATGCGGGCTGTAAGTCCTGTGCGGTTGCTGAAGGTACAGCGGGAAGCTCCACCACCAGAGCCACCGACTTCTCCTTCCCCTTTTTTCCCTTTCCCTTACCTTTTTTCCTGTTGGAATTAGGAATCACGCTGGGATCCTGCGCAACTTCCGATAGAGCCACAGCCCTCTTTGCGTCGGATGCAAGAGGCGGACGTAGTGGCTTTTCAGGTGGCAACCTGCTCGCAATGGCAGCCAACTTGACGTCCATCATACCCCCAATTTCTATGGCGATGGAACGCCGAAGCTAGGCCTCTGCTTCCGGTGCTAGTCCTGTTACCGCTAAAGATCCATCAACCTGCCCCTTACAGATGAGGCTGAGTTGTTCCGCCATTTGTGCCACCGTTGCTGTGAGGCTAGCGATTTGTGAACGCAGGTCCGCGTTCTCTCTCTCCAGCTTCTCCACTATGGCCCTATCCGAAACAGGCAAACCACTTTCCCCTGACGCCGCTTTTTCCGTTTCTGCTACCTTCCGCGTTCGCTTTCTTTTTGATGACACCTTGGAAGCGAGCGACATTTGCGAGCAGTCGGAATCACCGCTGTCGCTCACCATCTCACGCACTGGTGTAGCCGGCCGCTTGAAGCGAGACCTAGTCACCCTCCCCTCTGACACTGGACGTGCCTCTGCCGATGTTATGAACTCTGCCCCGTGTCTTTCTTAGTCTGGTCTCTCACTTGAACCTTTCCGGCATGAGTAACTCTACCGGCAAAGCTCCAAGATCATTGAGACACACAAGCCCCACCACGACGACAACGTGAAGACACATCGGTGGGGGTGCAATACCCCCTGATGACTCTGACGGCCATCGCCCTCTGCGGCTACCTCGGGCACCATGGCCTATCTTGCAGTAAGAGTGCAGGCCGGATAGCACGGCACGCCAGCATTAATGATATCATCTGCCGTGCTCTTGTTACCGCCGGGGTGCCAGCTGTTTTAGAACCCAACGGCTGGGCACGCGACGATGGGAAGAGACCAGACGGAATGACCATAATGTCCTGGAAGTAACACAGGCCTTTAGTGTGGGATGCAACATGTGTCGACACGCTTGCGCCATCCCATCTTCCTAGTATGGCGGGCTGTGCTGGGGCGGCTGCTGCAGGTGCAGAAAACCTCAGACGGTGAAAATATTCCAATCTTATTGGGAGTTATATGTTCGAGCCGTTTGGGGTAGAAACACTAGGGCCATGGGGTACGAGTGCCCACTTGGTTTTTCGAGACATCGCAATGCGGTTACTCGACTCTTCACGTGACCAGAGCGCTGGCCTATTTTTTGGCAAAAGAATCAGCATCGCCATATAACGTGGCAATACTGCCAGCCTTTTAGGAACTTTTTAGGTACATATTATTAATTTTAGTTTAAATCTGTTAGATTAATAATAGGTATAGTTAATACGGGCTGGTGTCCGCAACTCCACGTCAATGCGCGTATTTTGCGTACGGGTGGGAAAATCGATTATTAGATTCACCCCAGCTCCTCGAGGAAGGCCAGAAACCCTTTGGTGTTGCTGACAATCTCACGTTGGGCACCTTGGGTTACCGAAGTACTTTGCCCTGTACGTGGCGACCACCGAGCAGTTTAGAAGCACATGAGCTGCTGTCTCGTCGTCCAAAATGATCGCGTCAAGAGACATTACTGAAAATAACTTACGCTTTGAAATAGCAATAGTTATTATTAAATTGAAAACGTTATGACTGCTTATTCTTCGCTAACTTGCTTTATTTCGAAATTCTATTATATAAAATATTTAGTTGAAATTTCTCCTACCAGGTACTTAAATAAATGATTAAGGTGAAATGTTTGACACGGTGGTGTGTTTGTGACAAGCTTTCAACGTCTCAATAAAAATAAAATAAAATACCACTTAATAGTACTTATACACCGAATAGCACCAAATAGTAATTATACGAAATTTGCTGTTCTGCTGATTATTCTGGATCCATAATGAGAAAAACGAGTATGTTATAACTTTGCCATCGAGCTGAATTTATTATCTTTGCATGAGTTTAATTAAAACATCAAAACTTATCTGGAGAAGTATCTGATAGAAAAAGTTTAGTAATAGCCCAAGATCTGCGAAAAAAAAACATTAAGTAACTTTTGTTAGTTGGTAATCTGACCGTAGGAGTTCTAATATTAGACTATAAGTTGATCAAGCACAAACGAACAATATACGTAGACAAATATTTTCCGAGCAACTTATACAGGGTTATTGGTAAAGCACCATCAACCTCTGAAGAGGTCATTGTACTCATCATTATGAACAACTTTTACTATGGGTTCAAACATGAAATTGCGAAAAAAATATCAGCTGTTCCCTACATTTATGTTTGCAGAACTCGTTAAAATGTAGGGACCAACTGATTTTTTTTTGACCGATTGGCGTCTAATTCGCAGCAAAAGCTACTAGTAAGTTAATAAGTTTAAAAAGAACAAGTAAATCTTAGCGGCGAGTACATCTCACACTTGGGATTTGTAGATGACATCGTCATACTAGCTGAATCGCTGCATGACTTGCAGCAGATGCTGGACAGCCTAGTAGATTCTTCTGTACGCATTGGTCTGCGGATGAGCATGGACAAAACCCAGGTTATGTTCGACGAACGCGTCACTCCGGGAGCGATTATTGTCAATGGCAGTGATCTCATGGTTGTTTGAGAATACGTTTACCTCGGGAAAACTGCAGTTTGGTAAGGACAACTATGAGAAAGAGGCTAACAGAAGAATACGGCTGGGCAGCAATTGGGAAGCTTCATCGAGTCTTCTTGTTACCTATTCCGTAGAGTCTAAAGACTAAAGTCTTTAATCAGCGCGTCCTGCCTGTTATGACTTACGGAGCCGAAATGTACACACGAAAAGTGACACTCACGGTACGGCTGGTCTATAAAATTCAAGGTCGTTTAGCAAGCTATGGAATGAGCTATGCTTGGAGTTTCTCTGAGGGATAGAATCCGGAATAAGGTGATCCGGCAGAGAACCAAAGTTGTCAACAGAGTGATGAAATCTTAGCTATTCACACTTTGTTAACTCAACTATAATTGTTAGCAATTGAATTCAACCACCTCAAATGATGCTGCCAGCTCAAGTGTTATTAATTATGAACACGTTATTATTATAATTAACACTTGAGCTAGCAGTAATATTCACTGGATTGGATTGAACAAACAGGCGCGGATCTATTTTAATCATGTTTATTAGTGGTACCATTGCTAACTATTATCTGTAACACCATATTCTACAGAATTATCCTACGTTGTGGTTAAACAACATTGATAACATAATGATTATAATTATTTTAGGGTAGTTTACATAATCAAACAGATTATATTGCAAACAGAGCAACAATATTTTAGTGGTAAATTAAAAATACCCTAACGTTTTATTAGGGTCCCGTAGCCAAATGGCATAAAACGGAACCCTTATGGATTCGTCATGTCTGTCTGTCTGTCCGTCCGTATGTCACAGCCACTTTTTTTCCAAAAGTATAAGAACTATGCTGTTGAAACCTGGTATGAACCGCATTAAGATGTTCACACAAAAATTGAAAAAGAACTATACATTTTGGAGGTTCCCCATACTTAGAACTGAAACTCAAAAAAAAATGTTCATCAAACCCATACGTGTGGGGGGGTATCTTTGGATAGTTTTTCAATAATGATATTGAGGATTCAAATTTTTTTGTTTTCTAAACTGAATAGTTTGCGCGGGAGACACTTCCAAAGTGGTAAAATATGAGTTCCCTCCCCCCCCCCCCCCTGTAACTTCTAAAATACAGCCGCGCGTGTTTCATTCGATATACACACATATACTATACATACATACATGATATACATGATGAAATACTAAGAATTTATTACATTCTGTACTTTCTGCTGGGCGATCGAATCATTTCGCAAATTGGCAATTTAAATTCAATTCTACCAGGTAAGGCCCCCCGATAATTGAAATTGGCAATTAAAAAGCGTACTACTGGATCGCCTTTGATGTTGGTAGTGTTTGCTTTAACAACATTGCAATGTTTGAGGTAATCCAGATAATTGATTTATTTAAGTGCCCCCTTGAGATCAGAGCTCCCCAAACTATTTTGTCTCATAGACCACTTGCCATGTTTTTCGGTTTTGGGTAGATCCCCTGCTTAGCTACGTACAGACCTAATATTGCATTTCTGAAAACTCACCTACTTCAAATGTTTTTTAACTGATGTGTTTGAACTATAGTGAGACGTAGAAGAAAAAAAACAACGTACGACCTACAGATTGTCGTCGGCTTGGGGGTCGGTATAGACCACTTTGAGTATCATTGCTTCAGAATGACGCAGACTAATACCCTACGTTTTGAGGAAATAGAAAACATGTTACATTGCACACATGACGGCTCCGTCCCAATAATAAGACCCTGTACAAGAAACAACGCTGCTTACTCGCTCACTCCGTTGGTTTTGTTGTCAACAGTCGTAATCTAGTTAAATGGCGGCTAGAGAGAATGTTATCAATAATTGATCTGTTAGTACAAGACATTTATCATAATGGTCATCATTGTTTGGTTAACTTGGTGTGTTAAGCATGGTGTCAGAGTAATTGAGTTTCAAATATTTGTCAAATAAAGTTGGATTTCTGGTTGAAAATTTGTATGTTACGGTGTGAAGATGTATCTCGTTTAGTATGTTAAGATCGTATGTCAATGAAATGTTTCTAACTTTGTTAAAAATTCTAAATTATTGTTGTATTTGATCTCGCTGGAAGATCGTTGCTCTAGTTAAATATAATTCAACCTGAAACTTTTACTCAATGGGTACAATTCAATGAAAAGAGGACTGGGGCGACCAATTTGCGCTCTTTCCAAGGTAAAAAGGAAATCAGACATTATTCCGCGTTGTCCAATTAGATCCCAAAAATGGCTCCGGTCCATTTGTATTGAAAATACCTTTTTACAATGTGTATAGATACGCGGCAGGCATATTCAAAGTATGTAGAACTTCTTCTTATCCTCATATTCAAACTTCTTATAACGTATTGCAGCTAACATCCCAACTGCAACTATATCATTATATTGTATAGCAAAGGATGACCGTCTCAATGTTTACGACACGACTTTACGAGAGATGGAAAAAGTCTGTCTAAATCTGTTCCGTAGGCCAGTGAGACATTTTATCCCACAGCAAGGATAATACTTAGGTACAATGACCGACACATCTTCGTCAGCTTAGCTTAAGACATGATCTAGATGCAGCTTTATCAATATCATGCGGACTATTTTCACTAAACCATCTACTTTTGTTCTTTGTAGATAAATAGTTCAACATGTTAAGTATAATGTCTCGTATATATTCGTGCTGGACAATAGTGATCTTTGATAAGGTCTAACTCTGAGCTGTGTTGAAGATTAACAGGGTGTCAGTAATAAAAGGTCAATGACGACTTTTTACATGTTACATAATTTAGAGAATAATCAAGAGAATTTCAGCATATCTGAAACGGGTTACTACAAATTAAATAATGCTTATCGAAAAACAGTTTATTTTTTTAACACTTTTAATAACGCTGGCACTAATAAAACCTTGAATAAATTATAATAATGTACAACTGAGTTAACGTGAAAATTTATTGAACTGTTCGTCTGTTGATGCAACGATGTTGATGACGTTGTTGATGTTGTTTGTTGTTGTTATAGAGCTATGCTGTTGATTACTGGCAACACTCGTCGCCCATGTTGTCAAACGCAAGCGTGACATGCTAACGAGAAAGGATCCAATGAACTGTAAATAATATATTGTAGCCCTGCTGAAGGGTGTGGTTATATCGATAAAGGATATTTATTCTTTCATGATACCAGTTTAGTTCGTTCACTTTCATAGACAGCTCAAGTATAATTTACGTTATGTAAGCAAAGGTATCTTTGTGCATAAAAATACAGCTCAAAACTTCTAGCCAATTATATACAAATATACCTACGTTAAAAGCAAAGCCGCACAAATGTGATAAAATAATACGGCCATTGCAGAACAAAGTACCTCATTACTACTGGCTCTTTTATTCTAAGCCATAGAGTAGCAGATATTACGAAAGAATCACCTAAAATATAATGTACGTTTCTAACCAGTCTAGCAAAAACGCAGTAAAGTGCTAAAAACGCCCTAAAGTTTTCGTATATCATACAAACGAGGCCATTATAACAAGTTATTGTTTTATACGATACTTTTATTTATACTGATACCTATCTACTAGTTAATGGTCACCTATTTGTTTTAAGAATGATAACAGCGAAATATCAAAAACAGAAGTCTTGCATATTCACGTTCCGTGTAAATAAACCTGCGTTGGTTTTAATTAAAATGTTTGCTGCGATCTACCTAATAAACAAACGAACGTGCGAACGTGCGAACGTTTCAATTAAATATGAAACAACATTGAATTGTTCGAAACACAAATACGGCGCCATATTTGAAACTGTACCCTCACAGCGTGTTCATGTGTACCAGCGTTACTTATTAGTGACGTCATCTAAGAGACATGCTGTAATCAATCGATGTTACAGACCGCGATATATTTGTGACTCGTAACACGAAGTTACAAGATAAAGTTGTTTCGCTTGTGCCATGCTTTTCGGACATACGGGTTCGGGTTTTATGTATCACAAAGTTACCTAAAGTCCCTTTTGGTAGTAAAGCGTTTGTTGGTTTGCTGTTGTCAGTTGTTTTCTGATTATAGATGAGTTAGTTATATGACCTGTCGTCTAAACATTCCGTTGTGTAAATTCCGTTGTTTAGGTATTTTGTACGATTGTAACTTTCCTATCTTTGAATATCCAATGAACAAAAATTTTCTTTTTTTTATAGCTTCAATATTCAACCTTCAATATAACTGTTAAAAAAATTTGCAAGCATCTTTTACAACTGATTATTAATACTTACATAACTAAACAAAAGCGTTATTGGTACTGAATCTATTTTATATTCGTATTTAACTAATGATCAACAAACAATGTACTGTAAAGTTACACATGAAAGTTCTTGTTCAGAGTACTAAACTTAATAGTCAATTAAAAATATCCCGGATGCATTTTAGAAGAATAAGCCGGAACCATAGTGCAAAGAGAAACAATAATATATTCTAATAAACATTCGTTTGCAGAATAGTTTAGATCCAGCCGTAGACCATTTTGGTATATCAAAAACAAAGTAGTCATACATAAA